>RDPX01000295.1:158879-216487 GCA_003991215.1 Morbakka virulenta | reverse complement strand
AGAGAGAGAGAGAGAGAGAGAGAGAGAGAGAGAGAGAGAGAGAGAGAGAGTGAAAGAGAGAGAGAGAGAGAGAGAGAGAGAGAGAGAGAGAGAGAGAGAGAGAGACAGAGAGAGAGAGAGACACAGAGAGAGAGAAAGAGAGAGAGAGAGAGAGAGAGAGAGAGAGAGAGAGAGAGAGAGAAATAGCTTACGATTCATGAGGTAATGTAGCTCCTATTTGTTGTCAAATCTATGTCATTTAAATTCATTGGACTTTTTCTGTGGTCTGTGTTTGCTCGGAGGGGATAATAGCAGGCAAAAACCCCCGTAGGATATCCCGTACTTGATTAACATGTATCTATAGTTGCTCCCAGAGGAGTCTTTGGTGTCATCCAGATTAACTTACATTTAGTTTTGATCTATGGAGAGCACGTGAAGTTGAAAATATCGTTTGATGATGAGAGACACGAAACTACAAAACAACAACACTTTTTGGTGTAGTCCATTCCTAAGGTGTGGATTAAGCTACTTTACAAAGTTTTAACTCTTATTTTACAGGGCAGAGATCCCGGCTGGGAAAACTATTTGATCATGCACAAAGAAGGGCACCACCTGATCCCAATTTAAATGCATCCATTAGAGAAAGGATGAGGAATAAAGTCAAAGGGCGCCATGGTCGGACCGGAAGCCCGTCACACATTGAGGTATACTTTTAATTGGTTTTCTTTCTTTTAGTTTTGGCTCTATGTAGTGCTTAGATTTAGAAGCAGAAACTGCATGATTGTTGTGTTTATGTAAAGTCATATTCTATCTGAAAATATCTGGTAGCTCCAAATTTTTCCCCTCTAAACAAGATTTATACATGTATTTATGAAATTGTCAGGTATGTACATATATCTAGGGTTGTGTTCAGATGTTTTTCGGAACGTATTATATACGGGCATTGGTGACTAAACTCTCTCTGTCTCTGTCTCTCTGTCTGTCGGTCTGTGTGTGTGTCTGAATAGTAAGGGTTTGATCTATTCCTAAATTTTGGCCATTTATGAGCTCTTTTGTTAAAAGCTGTTTTACGTAATAAAAGAAAATTTAGTCCAATGAGAAAATAGGACAAAGGCAAGTCCTCAGCTTATCTGACCTCTTTTTATAGTCATCTCCGTGTTCTGTTATTGAATTTGGTTATGTTTAACATATGTTTGCGACTTTGGATCTTCGTTCTTAAGGTTTTTATCATTTCGCTGTTTCTATTGAACATTAGATATTTGCGCCACTATGGGGAGCCGATGGTTAGTGCAGTTGCACAGTAACCAACGGTTTCGGTTTCGATTCCTTGAGCGGGCGAGGGTAATTCGGAGCTTTACAAAAGAGAAAGCCATTGATTGGTGTCAGGAAGAGTATCGGGCCAAAAAAAAATCCTCACCGCCAAAACAAAGTCTCTCTGAAGGGCACCGTCTGAGCCTCAACTGCTGGAGGAAAATGACGTTAAAACCAAAAAGAAAAAAGAAAAAGATATTTGCGTCACTACAATGGATAGATGAAATGTGTGATAAGTAGATTTGTTGGGTCACATTTTGTTTTTTGCCCCTAGTCAAAATATTCTAAGCCACAAAGATAAAATTTTTAAAGAATTTTCTATTGAATGGACATGTAAATCATGACTACTGTTCTTGCTTGTTATGGCCTAACGAGACTGCATTTTCAACGTTTGACCAGTTTTTCAATTGTCAGTATTGGATGTTTGTAACATTAATCGCATTACTACTTTCTCACCCACCTTGTGATGGTTTTTTAACAACTTTTCTGGAAGTTGGTAAAATTTTAACGGTTGAAGATAAATTGAAAAACGTATGAAGTAAGCACGAACCGGCATCCCCGAAGAAATACTGTACGCTGATGATCTCGTTATTACAGCCAAGAGCAAGGAAGAGCTGGAGCGAAGGGTTCAACTGTGGCAGGAGGAATTGGAAAAAAAGGGACTGAAAGTCAACAGCAAGAAGACGGAAGTGATGGTGGCAAGCAAAGCAAGACAAGTTGTGAGCATCAAGGACACAAAGAATGTTGAAATCGGCCAAGTGGGAAGATTTTGCTACCTCGGCTCAATTCTATCAGAACAGGGTGGATGTCGGGAAGAAATAGACGCCAGGATTAGCAGAGCTTGGAGATAGTGGAGAGACGTTAGCGGGGTAGTTTGCGACAGAAAGATGCCTCTGAAGCTAAAAACCAAGATCTACACAGCAGTCATACGACCTGTGCTACTGTGTGGATTAGAGACAGCAGCGTTAAGAAAGGCAGAGGAAAGGGCCTTTGAAGTGACAGAAATGAAAATGTTGAGGTGGATATGTGGTATATCGCTTCTGGAACACCGGACCAACGACGACATTCGAAGGTTTGTCGGTGTGCCAAACATATCCAGGAAGACCAGGGAAGCAAGGTTAAAGTGGTATGGGCATGTAATGAGGAGGAACCAGGAGAACCCAATAAAGCAAGCATGGCAGGAGACAGTTCAGGGGAAAAGGAGCAGAGGCAGGCAGAAGCTGAGATGGAGAGATGTTATAAGGAAAGACATGAGGCAAGTTGGAGCGAATCCAGAGGACTGCAAGGAGCGCGGAAAGTGGCGCAGACTGTGTCGAGCGGCCGACCCGTCCTAGCGATGGAACAAGACCGCAGGAAGAAGAAGAAGATGATGAAGTAAGAAAATAGTACTGCTGCAGTAGTATCTTGACTTTGCTGCTGAAGAGTATTTAAGCTTTTGCATTTTATACCAACCCATATTAGTCGTAGTTAGACTACTTTGCCTATTGAAATATTTTTTTTGTTCATTATTTGAGCGAAATTTGATCTCTTTAAGTTTTAATACTTGCAGGCAACCAAATTCATTCCTAAAATCATTTTTAATCACTTACTAGGCAGAACCTTGCACAAGTAGATTCGAAGCTAAGTTGCTGTACTGTTTTCTTCCACGTAGTGAATTCGTCTCAGCTAAGTGCAGTTATTTGTAGCAATTATTGCAATTTTCGCAGGCTTTATCTGTAAAAGGCCTCCAGTCTTTTACAGATAAAACGAAGTTTCCACAAGAGAGACAAATCTTCTATATGACCAAACTGTACAGCAATTGGTGACAAGAGGAAGACATATTACAAGTTTTAGCGGTTATAGACACTACAGTTCTTTACACTTTGCATTCTTCTTCTTTAGCCAAAAACCTAAGAGTTTAAGTGTGGTAGTCGTGTCCTGTACAATACTTTTTTACCCTACTTAATATTAATTTAGGATGATGGAGACCGGAAACTTCGTGGCTTAAGAGACCGTTCCCTGCCTTCAAGGTTTGAAGAAGGGTTGGTGAGTTCTCTTTTGTATTCCGTGTTTTTGTTACGTCAAATTAAGCTGTAGATTTTCATTTTGAAAGATTTTTGTTTTAGATCGAGATACTTTTGGTGCCAGGGTTGAGTGAATAATGTTTAAGCAATATCAAGAAAAAATTGGATTTTTGGATTTTTTCCCCCCGATCTCCATTTTTTATTAAAATATACCTGTGACGAGTTTTTCATTCTTAATAACAGTGGAGGTAAGATTGTATTATGCCGATACCAAAGCTGTCGATGTAGAAGACCCTAAGGAAAATTTAAACAGATAAGTCAGTGGCTACATAGTAACACATACGTTTTCTTGGCTTGGTACCCTGATCTCCCAGAGTGCCGACATAGTAAAGTCTCTGTAATACACCTTTCCTATGGTACTTTTAATATTTCAGACGCGTATATTTTCAACCATCAGCCAAGACTAAGAAAAATCTTATTTCCAGTAGGTGTAAAGTTTTCTAAGTTTACCTTTCTGGTAACATGCCTAGAGAATTTATTGCCTTGTTCTGATGATCCCAATAAGTTTTGCCCTGTTACTGCCCCATCGAACAATTCCTCGTTTAACTTGTGATGTATCCAGTGTATTCAGAGTGTGCTTTAGTAAGACCATATTTCCAGTGTTAGTTGCACTATTTAGATTGTTTTTTATACTGTCCAAGCTTTCCCTGCATATATAGAATAGGAAATACATAGCATTAAATCACTCTTAACTTACTTTGCATTGGTTATTATATACTCTTAGTATATCTGATGTTGTGTCTAGCGTGATTCTTTGATATACCAATGTGTCTCGTTATTTCACAGGGACATGTTTTTATGATACATTTTTTATTTTCATTGAATGTTCATATTGTTTTCACGAGGAATTTCTACACACACAATAAGTTAAGAATAAAGAAAATCACTGCATTTAAAATAGTGGTTTTTCCATAAATAAAGCTGCTTTCCATAAATAAAAAGATAATCTTGTACTGAGACTTGACTCTGCTTACCCTACATACATTTTTCACAGAAAGTAATTTATTTTCTTTCTTGTAATTTCAAACTTAGATTTTCATGAGCATTTTATTCCGTTAGTGGAAATTAAGTTTTTTCACAAACCTTGATTGTAGGCTCAAGGAACGAGTGCATTGGACGAAGCAAGTGCACAACTGCAAGCCAGTTTAGAAACAGCAAAGCAGCTGAAGAAAGCTCGAGCCAAAGCAAGGACAGCAACTGTAAGTAACTTTTCATGTGTATCGGGAATACAGACGGAACTTCTTGATATTTGGTTGCAGTATGAAACATTTAACATTACAACAATGGTTACACTGTTATTCAGAGATTGTTACACTTTCCTTTCAAACCTATGCAAAGGATAAAAATAAGATCTTGGCATATATGATAATGTGATAGTCAGTTACCCATTTACGCAGCCGCTACTACCCACCCTTATGACAGAAGAAGGCTAATACAGAATTGCAGCTGGGAGCGGTATCCTTTAATTTTTGTAAGTCACTTTTCTCTTGACGACAGACAGTGGACATATTGGGTTAAACTCCTTTTCGGGCACAAGAAAAAGAGGCAGTGGAAAAACTACAAATTTTTATTGCAATGAGTCGCGATTGGAGGAAATCTATTACAAAACAACTCCATGCATTTAGAAACTAATAACTAAATGCATAAATAGAGTTATTTCCAATTTGTGAGCTAGGAATATGCAACTCCCTTCTGACATAGTTTTTGACATTTTTCATGTATCGGCTCAATGTTACCAGGAGGGTTATGTCCTGATGGCTCACTCGCTGACCCACTCCAGTTCTCGTTGAGTCACATTTACCACCCACGTCTTCCCTCTGAAATGTGACTATTTTCAGGCTTCTCCTTGTTCATGTGTATCTGCACTCTTCTCTCTTCATTGCTTGCTTATTTTCTTTATATTTACGACCCTCATCCACCCACTTCTCCATATCTTTGCAGATTACAATTTTTGCTGTTTGCCCTTTGATGTCATTTTTGACCATGTTTAACTGTACTCTGCTCTTTTCATTATTTTCTCGTTTTTCTAAACCACCTGCATCCACGCACTTCTAAAAATTTCTGCGTCAATTTCTATTTCTTGCTCCTTGGGGTTACGTTTGACGACCCACGTTCTCCCTCTGCAATTGTGACTATTTTCAGACTTCTTCTTTTTTATATGCATCTGGTGTCTTCTCTTTTCCTTGCTCGCTTACTCCTTTTTATCTGTACCACCCTCATGCACCCTCTTCTCAAAACGTTTGCAACTATCTCTATTTCTTGCGTCTTTGAGATCACACTTAACCACGCAAATCCTCCATCTTTAAATGTGACTATTGTGAGGTTAATTCTTGTTAATTCTTGTTAATTCTTATATATATATATGTTAATTATTATATTTATAGTATGTATAATGAATATGTAGTTTATATATAGTAATTAAGTTATTAGTAATTACCTAATTACGCATTACCGGTAATTGGTATTGGGTCCAAAAACCTGTATTTGGTGCAAGTGAAGTAATACCTACTAACGATGTTACTTTTAGTTTTTAAGTTTTATAGCTATTTTTTCAATTTTTGTTGCAAATGTGCACACTAATTACTTAATTACTACTTAATTAGGAGATGTACAAAATCAAAGTTATAACGAAAATGTGCGCATTAGCATAATTTACCACCATGCAAAATTTCATGATGATAGCTTCAAAGGAAGTGCTCTTCCCCAATTTTATCTGCTGAATGAATACCCACCACCTGGTACAGGATAGAACATAGAGTTTGGCGGAAACTGAACCTGGTGCTAGATCTACTGGCAAGCAAAGCAAGCGAGCAGGACAATAAAGAGTTGCAAAAAGAAAAGAACTTTAGTGTTCTTGTAGGACAAGGAAAAGGAAAATAATTTTCGAGATAATTTGATTTTTCTGATAAGAAGTTGAAAATTCTGAACTTTATGGACTCAGGGGAACCCATGTATCTAAGAGCATTATTATGTCATGAGTCGTAAGCTTACGACTCATGACATGATAAAGCTCTTACATCTTTGGTCAAATAGAATTACACGAACATGCTAATAGCAAATCTAATGAAACAAATTCCATGATTTGGGCTATTTTCCGCAAAGTTTATTTACTTCTAAGAACAACTTAAGTGGATAGGTTTGATCAATATTTTTAACACCTGCCACACTATCAATTTATGTAAAAGGGGGCACAAAATCAACTTGAAAATTTTTAGTGCCACAAACTCACTGTTGTGTGTTGGCTGGAAAACAAATTAAAGCCGAGCTCTGGATTCTCGACTTTGTTTTCCTGCAGTTAACAGCAAGACAAAAAAAATTATCATTTTTTCCCCTTCCAATTTTCCCTTCTTCCGTCCATTTGTCCAAAATTCGTTGAAGTATTTAGTGTAAAACCCAACTTGTTTACTGGTACAAGAATTGATACCGGACAGCTTAACCTCATTTTTATGTACCCAATGATACTGCATGCACTCTAAAAAAGAGACTGAACGATTTTGCTTCATTTGCAATTATGTATTATTATTATTATTATTATTATTATTATTCTGTGCACTTATACTCTTGCACTCAAGCAGACAGTTACGACCACCTGGCACCTCTCTTACTTGTACAATCTCTTATTCATTGATTTTCCATTCTCACACTTACATATTATGACGTTTGAACTTTTGGAAGTCATGCGATGTTATAGATAAATCAGCTTTGGTAGATTGGAAATCACAAAACTTTTTACAACAATCGAAGGCAACAGAATGGTTATTTGTTAGAAAATGTTGCACTTAAACATCACGACAAATCGCTCATTTTCACTCGTGTTATCCAAATTTAGTTGTTTGGAAATAAAGGAGTTCCATAGCACTTCTTTACAAATTAGAAAAAACCTGGTTCTGTTTGTAATTTGCACTTTACATTATTCTACCACTTATTTGTTATGTAATAAAACACAGCAGTTTCTTCAGTACTTATTTGATATACTCGACTAAAGTCGATGATCTTTGCATTGTAACAGTTGTTTATTTAAGGTTTATTTTAACGCCAGAGGACATATGTTAAATTTTCAGTACCCTTTTTTCGCATCTTGTAAAGTTGTAAGGTGTAATGACACTAAGGTTATTATGGACCACTACTGATATCTTGAACTCGAGTTATCGATATGCGCGCAGCAGGGTAATTTTTGAAACTATCTGAAAATATTCTACATTAGTGGAATATTTTCAAGAATGCAATCTTTAGACTAGCTTTTGTATACTGCGACTAAATCTTTGGGAGTTAATTGTCTGGAAATGAACTCGTTCCCAGGATTTAATTGTTCTGATCGTACAGTGAACATTTTTTCTGAAAAAATACCCCATCACGTCCTTCAGTTTCCCCTTGAAAATTTCCTCACTATACCTGCCAACAGCTAGTTTTATCTGAACTTATTTTTAATGTCTCAGATTTGGGTGCCCAGATAATAGAAATTTACATCATATTTATGTATCTCTCTGCTCACGGTTCATATGTAAAGAATAGTAATCAGCTTTGTGATTCACTTACATCACCGAGTCTGGCCACTTATTCGCAACTACGTGTTTACCAACGTCATTTTCGGTATAACAATATTTTCAAAAATGGTATTTGCTTAATTACTTTCATATCAAACGAAAATTACTGAATCTAAACGTCTTTTATGTTTGGTTTTTATGGACAGGGATTTCCAACAGATGAAGAGGCATTTAACTTCTTTGTAGGTAATTTTGAGGAAGAAGAAATAACTGAAGAAGTAAGAGTGCAGGTATACAGTTATATATGTGTATGTATATATTTATAACTATTATTTAAACATTTTTGTATTTCAAAGGAACCGGAACACTAGAGGTTTGCAAAAGCTAAACAGTGTAAAAAAAGATTTAATCACCAATGACTCTATCAGCTAAGAATGCACCGCTGTATCTCAGTTCGTACAAGTTCATCTTTGACCGGCATGTTGATACCTCCAGAAAGTATGTATAAACTTTATTTATTGTTTGAAAAATATCCCCATAAATTTGGAAATTAATGAGTAACACCCTAAATGCTCTCAGGCGTCAAGGAAGTGACCTCATGTAAGAACAACAAGGAGTTTCATGCTCTTGAACTCGAATCAGATGGTTTTTCTCTTGATAATTAATAATTTTAAGATAAGTTGAATTTTGAATAACATGTTAATAATACTTTGGATTTTTTTAAAATTAAACTAAAAGTTGTTCTTTTTCATAGACAAGGCCAGAAGAAACCCAAGAGCCAGCTGAAACTGTAGTAGACCTCATTGAGGACAGTTCACTTTTCCAATGGCTAAAACCAGAACGCGTCCCATTGTACAAACAGTTGGAAATAGAAGGAGAATTATTTTACTTTGCAAATTCTTTGCCAGGTACTTGGATTGATGAAACACCATAGCTTTTAAGTTTTCAAGTAATTTTATCGTAATCCGGATGTTTTACCTCTTTATGTTTGTATTATCCACCAGTCTTCAGACTCATTTTTGACCCTATCAGGATGCGATTTGGTGTTTCGTTCTACTGGTCTATGACATTTGTATTTATCGGTTATTTTGTCACGAGGATGTGAAAACAGTTTAACTTTAGCATTGCTAGTAGCCTTGTATACAAATCCAGAAATTTTTCTTGGTCCTTCAATATTATCAATAAACAACCGTTTTCATGTATGCAGAAATCAATTTTTCTATCACAACGTGAAGCCAAACTAAACCATTCTTTGTTGAGGCTTGAAATTGGTTTTGTGGGGAGATTTGTATAAATGCATCAGGTCATTCACAAATCCCTGACTGTTTTTAAGTTAGGAAAGCAGCTTGGTGCTCCAGAATTGCATTTGAATGATGCTGTTTCATAAAACTTTGCTTTTTAAATATAATCTGGTGAAAATAAGTGTTTACACTGCACCTATAGATAAAAACAATCATTGGGTTGCTTCTGTTTTTAACAAATTCATGTTACTAATACTATTGTTTCAAGAAACACACTGAATATTATGTAGTTACATTTATTGTTTGGAATTCCTTGTTCTCATTTTCTCATTGCACCGGCGTAATAGCTTATATATATATATATATATATATATTTATTTATTTATTTATCTATCCATCTATCTATCTATCCATCCATCTATCTATCTATCTATCTATCTATCTATCTATCTATCTATCTATCTATCTATCTATCCATCTATATATATTAACAAATGAATATGAAATGTTATCATCAACAGTGCTCTACCACATTAAAACACAGGAGCTGTCATATAATCAGATATAGGAGTAAGGAAAACTCTAACTTTACAGTACTCAGAGTTTCATGTCCTTCACAATCTTCAGCTGTACACAAATACGTGTGTGTGTGTGTGTGTGTGTGTGTGTGTGTGTGTGTTATGAACTTAAAGTTGTATCATTGCTTAAGAAGTTTTGTGTACCTCTTGTGTACCTTTTCTTTTTAGCACCAAAGCAAGATAAAGTTCGTCAAGGAACTGTTCCAAGATCACTTGAAGATGAGGGTTTTTACGTGGGACAGCCACCACCAGCTTCCTATAAAGCAATCAGCATTATGGAGAACAGAATTCTGATGTCAAAAAATGAAGTAATCTTAATGTTTTACTAATACGTTCTTTATACCATTGAACTTGAAATGCATCTAAATAACAGGTAATGGTGAATCCCAGATCATACAGTAAGTTTACAGAAAGCTCAGATAAATCTTTTCTAACCAGGGTTTGGAACAACATACTAAGAAACTTTTTTCAAAATAGTAAGCATCTCTGAAATAACACAATATATGAGAAACATAATTTTTCCTTATTTGAGAAAAGTTAAGGAGCAAATTGCAATATATATAAATATATATATGTATATATATATATATATATATATATATATATATATATATATATATATATATATATATATATATATATATANAGCATTATGGAGAACAGAATTCTGATGTCAAAAAATGAAGTAATCTTAATGTTTTACTAATACGTTCTTTATACCATTGAACTTGAAATGCATCTAAATAACAGGTAATGGTGAATCCCAGATCATACAGTAAGTTTACAGAAAGCTCAGATAAATCTTTTCTAACCAGGGTTTGGAACAACATACTAAGAAACTTTTTTCAAAATAGTAAGCATCTCTGAAATAACACAATATATGAGGAACATAATTTTTCCTTATTTGAGAAAAGTTAAGGAGCAAATTGCAATATATATAAATATATATATGTATATATATATATATATGCTTTTAGTGGTGTCAGTTGTGGTAGTATTTGTTTTTCGTTGAAAATTCATTTCAAGTTATGTCATAATTGGGTAATTGCCATACCTATTTAACACATGCCATTGGCTTCTTTCTTCAGAACAAAGTCTAAGTATTTCATGTTGGCTTCGGTAGGCAATGGGTGTTGATAAAGAAAGGTTTTGAAAGTGCCTAAGACGAGCAAAGCCTAAAAAAGACAATCTTTAGCAGAACTTTAGGAAGGCACAGAGTAGCAATAGATGAACAGCGAAGGTATAAATATTATTCATCAGTCCTTACAAATCTTAAAACTCACCCAGAAGAATCAACAACAGGTGATTAAGTCCTACCGCGGTAACAGAAAATTTTTTTTCAGTTATAGTCTTGAAACTTAAAAGAAAAATCCAGTAGTTTTTATTGAAATTAGTATAGACATGAAGCTTTCTTTCTGTTGTACACGAGCATGATAAATCTTCTCACTTAATGTTATTCTTTCGTGGCGATCTTATATTCTCCGGTGGAGATGATGACTTGGTATAAATAAATGGGAGTAAGCTTTACTGGAAATTGAATACATTTCTGTTTCTATAACTATATTCAATGCCAGCAAAGAGTATTTGCTAACAATATATTTTGGTAGTGTAACTACTGTCACCAGGTTAAAAATAGGAAAGATAACCGTATTAAACAGTCCAGTAAACATTTCCATGCCCAGATCGCATTATTATTAAGTTGCTAACCCAATAACAAAGTGGCTTTTCGTTGTTCTAGAATTGAAAATAAATTCCTTGTCAAAGAAAACTGTCGAACAAATAAAAACTGTGACCTTGGAACCAGATTAAATTATGAACTCGTTTGATGTCAGTTTGCTATATATGAATATTTCAGTAGATGAAGCTATTCGTGAAGCAGCAGATCGTTTATTTTCTGATTATTTCGAACAGCCTTCAATTGATAAAGAAAATTTCATCTCGCTTACAAAATTACCGACGAAAAATGTGATTATGTTGACGTATGATGGTTCTTACAAACAAGTGGATGATCAGGCAATGGGCTCAGAACCGGTCCTATTGTTAGCAAATACGCATCTAAGTAACTTTGTGCCCCTGATAAAAGATGATGCCAAAGTATTTGAACGTTATATGGAGGACGTACTAAGATCAATAAAATGTCATTGGTTGATCAGAAACTGGGTGAAATTAATTCATTTCATCTGAATCTAAAATTCACAATTGAAGTGAAAACAGGGGGAAACTTACCATTCTTAGATATTTGTATCATTTATCATGATAGCTCACTGTCTTCTACCTGATATTGAAGATCAACTAATACCGGGTTCATTATGAACTTTCATGCACTTGCTCCTAATCTATAGAAGCGATCAGTTGTTGAAGGTTTTGTTCATCGAATATATGGTGCTTGCAGTGATTGGACCTATTTCCACCAGAGTCTGCTTAAAGCTAAGGAGATTTTTGACCCAAACCGATATCCACTAGAATTCTATGACGATATCATTAAATCAACAACAAAAAGTCATCTTGATAGAAAGAAATACAGACCGTCCGAATCTTGAAAGTGTTTGATTTGGGCGAAGTATTTCTTGATGAGAGAAACAAGCAGTACATTCTAGGACAAAAGCTGATTTGCTTCTCCTTAATCTTATTTTTACCTTGAATTTGGAAACTGGCTGGAGAACATTTCCTTTTGACAACCAACAAAGGTTGTGAAAATTGTTGATTTTGATAAAAAGCATCCATGCACTAGAACATGTTATAAAAGAGACAGAGAGGCTAGACTTTAACTGCTTGATTTTACCTGCGTTAGTGACTTTACCCAGAAAAATCAGCAATATGTACGCTAAGGTTTTTGATGCAACTAAATCACCTTGAACCACTTGTGTTTGGCCTCATGTAAATTAGCATAAGGTGGTGTACTTGTACTTCGAAAACTGAGGTTCAGTCATTTATAAGGGAAACAACAACAATATAATAATTTATAATAATATAATAATTTATATTAATTATGTAATGAAATATATACATATAATAATTTATATTGTCGCCTTTTAAGTAAATAAAATCGTTAGTTTTCCCTACGCTATTAATTCCCTCGAGGTAATCAGAAGGTGTCTGTAGAATCCACATTTCTCTTTTAATTCAATAACTTGTTTGTAGCGCACAAACAGCCATGGGGTGACTACATTGTTCTATGTCTGTAGGTTCATGTCATTGTACTACAGATAATACCTAAGGGACATACTCTATTTGTTTAACTTTTTTTCCCCTTAAGACATCAAACATGGGCCGTTGCATCGAGTAAGAATGGTGACAAATTTTTACTTTTAGGGCTGTGAATTTTGGCAGCGTATAGTAGTTTAATATATGTTTATTACATTTGGCACATACACTTGCATAGCCTTCAAACAGCAGACCTTTGTAATATTAGAATGGAAATTTCTTTTAGCCAAGACAACACTGACTCATCATTCCTAGGCTAGAAACCCCTATACGTTAGGAATAGGACGTATAGCTGCTTTTCTTTCCGTAGCAGTTCCAGTTTTTGAAGCCATTGTATTAGTTTTTTGACTGGTACACCATGGCTGTCTTAAAGAAGCCTTGTTGTCAAATTTCTTCACTGCTTCAGTGAACCTAATGGGGGTATAATGTCTTGACCCTTGTTGATGCTTACGCAGGATATAAATACTATTTGCTACAGTAATGGTGACACTATACCAACAACATCACAATACACTTACGTACAGTACGTGCTTATGACGTGGACGTCAGCAGCAAAGAAGATATTGCAGATACCTAGATACTTGACTGGAAGCCGATGTTGCTGACCGCACAGCATCGATCACCATCTACATTGCTCCAGCTGCGGTCTCAATGACTGGGTGTACAAAATTTTGGTAAAATAGCACTGGTAGTCTCACGTATAGCTTTAATCACCTTAGTTCACATTGGGCTCATTACCCCCATATGGCTGTAGCAAATGGACCTTTCTTGGCGATCAAGAAAAGAGGTGAAGGCTTTCGAGATAAACGCCAAAAGAGGTACGTCGTACATCAACGCAGGATGGGGTGATTTGACCATCTTCACTACCACGACAAACCATCTTAGACATTTTCTGGCGGCATTCTGTAACGAAGCTACAGTCGAATGTGAAGGAAGAAGAGCTAGCTGCAATCATAATAGGATAGACCAACATAAGGTTATGTTCATTTTCGCTGGGAATTCTAACATGTAGAGATTGATTTGTGCTTCAACAATTTCATTAGCCTCAAGTCCTAGCATAAAAAGAAAACGCGTCTCGGAAGTAAAGTGTATAGAATGTAAGTGACTTATACCAGCCGATACCTACCTTAGTATTTTTCACCGGCTTTAATCTTGGGGTCCTTGGAGAACAGATTGAAAACTGTCAATATGTATATAGGAATATATTCTTTAAATCAAAGTGGACTATTTATGGTCTTAGTATTTATTTTGTAACTGATTTATTTTGAGGAATTAGTAGAGGACGCACCTTTGTAATGGCAAAACTGAAGTAGTGAGTATCGACTATGGCATGATCTTGAAGCAGCTCTTTCCATCGATTAAATGTTGTAAATTATCTCGCTCAATTTTAGCGACGATAAACCTGTATACTAGGTAGAGTGAAGGTAATGGTATTTGAAAAAGCAGGACGGGAGAATTCTTCCGTTTTGGGACTAATAATTTTTCTATTCTAGGGAAAATGTAAGCCATAAAGAAGAAGAGAATACAATAAAGAGAGGTTTTTACTATGTTAGTGAGTTGTTGTTGCTTAATCAATATTGCCATTTCGTACGTTTTGCTTTCTAGAAACGTGATTGGTTTGGCACAAATGGAGAACTAGTACGCTTGCCAGATCCGATAAGAGCGATACCAACTCGTCCACCTTTACTAAAAGATGATACAGACATGTCGGATTTTACTCAGTGGGGCAAGGTTTGTGTAAAATTTAGTAGCAATTAATGTAGGAGTACATTCTTTGATCTGTTTTCTTTCTATTCCTTTGTCATATCCAGTTTTGACCATCACCTTCTCTCCTTCTTCCTTCCTTTTCCTCCTCTCAACCAAGCTCACAGTTTTTCCCTTTTTCTAGTCTTTTTTATCTCCCGTTATCTGTGACCCCGTCATTTACTTTTATTTTTACTGTAAACGACATCGTGTATTTTCACCAGTTTTCTTGTGTATTCTTGTTTTTTATCATTAACTGTTTTGTCACTACACCAGACTGTTCGTCATCTGTTTCTTTGATGTAGGGAAAAGTCGTTTTAATTGAATTTTTAATTCATTATGCATGTGTTTTTTTTAATTTAACCGTACAGTAGCTTTTAGAAAGAAGTGGTCTCTACCGAGAAGCAACGGTAGCTATTGTAACTGTTCGGAGATTGCAGACCAGAAAAATGTTTAAAGACCACAAAAGATACGAAAGGGTATAGTTATACCTTTGATTATCTGGTATGACTGTCCTTCCATCCCACTGCTCCCATTGTAGAAAATTTATTATTGAATAAATGTTACATGTCTGTAGCAAATATAATTTATTTGCAAACATTTCTTTTGTAGCCCGAGATTGGCCTTTATGAAAACAGATATATTGATGAATTAAAAGGTAAGTTATTAATTTTGATTGCCACATAATTTTCTTTTTTCTTTTGATGCAATTGATTTGCGGTATATCATAAAGAGTTTTTTGTTGCCTAAGCCATGCAAAGCTCGCGTATAAATGAAATTTGTAAGCCACTATGAAAAACGACAAAAGTTGATATTCAGTTTTAACTTGATTAGTCTATGCATATGTGCTCGGCCGTTGAATTATTAATTTTAGTTGCTGTATTTTTACCTTGAGAGTTTTAATGTTTCCAATTGAAAAACTTGAAGCAATCGATGAAAAACTCTGTCTTCGTCGTAATTTATCAATAAAGGAAAGAAAATCTTTGTACGTTAGTTTTAACATTGAAATTCCTTGGAAAGCGAACACACAACGTTGCGTTACGGAATTCCAAAATTTTGTAGAGAACTAGCAATACATATACAGCATTTTTTTAAAAATTAGAACTTGAAATAAAAACAGCTGGGATATTTGTTCTCTACGTGAAATTAAATCGTCATATAAAGATCAAAAAGGGGTTGGGAAGACCTATGAAATATCGGATATTTATGTATACAACAAAACACATGAAGAGGTCTGGTCTTACTTAATAAAACTTAATACGTAAGTAGTCACCGATCCTTCATCATCGCAATTTATTGTGTTAAATAACGATGCGACAAGATTGACTGTTTCACGAGTGCAATTAATGTTATGTTTTGAAGTTAAAACCGGAACGTTACATTCATTCCGGAAAGTTGATACTGGGATTTTTATAAGCCCTTGATATAGCAAATCCCGAAAATTTCGTTTGGAAAATTATACACAGACCGCAAGTAATTTTTTTGTAAGGTCTAGAATATTTATCAATTTTATTCCTTTTTTTAAAATTTGTTATTTTAGGGAAGCACTATCAAATTGATGTGGATGTTTCGTCCATTACCTTTACACACCATCCATTGTTCAGTAAAGAACATGTCCTTGCTTCAAAGCTGCAGCAGCTCTACAACCAATACTATCTACGAAGTAACCGTGACCTTAAAAAGCATTTGACAGATAAGGTGAATATTTGTATTCATCCCCGTTATGTGCACCACAATGTCACTTTTTAGAATACATGTCATATACTGCGAACTTACTTACTTTGTTTACTAAGCCTTATTTATCACTGGCACTGTGTATCTTTAATTTGGTGAGATAAGCCTGGCCCTGTCTCTTTCACACAAATAAACCAGTCCAAAGTTACACATGACAAGCAAGTCGGCGTGCCCTACAGACAGATATCTTCTTCATGTCCTTCTATCATAAAATATAACCCAGTGATTACCAAAAGAATTTATTTGGCCCCGTGTAAAGAGAGTTGTCTCCGATGGAACACGGAGGAGGTCTCCAAACCTTTCTCATACTTCTCAGCCATTTGATTTGATTGCTTCTGCAAATCAACTTTTTTCACTAATCATGTTGTCCTTTTAAGAACATCCTGTCATGGCGGGCACCTTGTTGGTAGGAAGCAACAGGAGAATTGTATCAATACACTTCTTTTATGTGTAGTTCTGTTCCATTTACTGTTTAGCTTTGACTGGAGATGTAATGCATTAGATTTTTATTTCACAACTCCTTTAATAATATTTGTCTCCCTTATCATTACCATTGCCTTATCTGATCTCCAAAATTTTCCATGATTTATTGAGAATATCGATTGAATTTTCCTCAGGTTTTATAAAAGGGAATCCTGATGTGGCTCTGCGATGGTTTCTGTTAAGTGAATATATTTTCTTAATTTATCGTGTTTGCTTAAACATTTCATATGAAAAGCACAGAGTTTAAATCTCTATGTTGCTATCTCCTGTGACATTTCTTGTTGGTTTGCTTTTGCTTGAGTTACTCGAAAAAGGATTTTAAGATGTCTTACAGATGCTAATTATTTCAACTGACTATATGTTTTCTTTTAAGCAATGTTTTGACAGGAATCTTTTTTATATTTTTTACAAGTATCGTTTATATATTTGCTAACATTCCGTGTCACTATTTTCATTTTTCGTTTATTGTTGTAGCTACTTGCTCTCAGGCTGGCCAGAAACCAGTTGCAAGAGGAAATTTCTTCGACGGTAAGGAATCTGTTTAAAATTTTTCCAGTTTGGAATTTGATCTTTGATGCCGCAATTCTTCGGGTTACATAAAAGTTTCAGAGAACACCCGACAAACAAGTGTATGTGTATGTATAATCATATATACATTAAATCCTCGATTTATAACACGGGACGCTTTTTGGAAAATTACGGCTGGAAAGGGGCACTTATTCAAGAAGGACTCTTGTTTACAGACACGAGCGAGAGAGGGAGAAATGACACCAAATGACATTATGAATTTTAATGCATCGTTGGAGCAGTGAACCAAGATATTGAATAAATCGTTACATTAATGAGAAAATAAACAACACATGAAATCATTTAAATTTATTCGACATCAACAAATACTTCGGATCAACAATCTTGTGTTTCAAGCATCTCCTCGGTTAGATTCTTTTCCTTTTCGTGGTTTCAACGAATTTTATCATTAGCTGTATCAAATTCTTTCATTTGTTATGTCTGAAGGGTTTTTTTCTACAGTGTACGTACGACCATGTTTGAAACAGTGAATCAGTTCATCTTCCATCACACAAAGGTTAAAAGTGCATGACGTAAAGAAAAATTCGAAAAGTTCCTACAGATGTGACGTCCATCCTGCAAATACCCAAAGAATATACAAGAAATGTCAGGGGCGTGGATGTATTTGGTACAGCCTCTAGGAATATTAGTTTGATAGATACTTATCTGATACAACTAAGGTACTTTCCAAGGGACATTGAAAGGAGTCCAACTCTAATGACTTTCTTCCTGAACAAAATGAAACAAAAACTATCTTAGGGAAGTCAAGCATCAATTCAGTGTTCATTCATCCATTCAAAGAAGACACAACAAAACGTTGAGATTTATATTGTTAGTTCGTGTCGTATGTATCACGCCTTGCACCTGTAACACGATACAGCACTTCAGTTTGATTTGGAATTTGATGTCAACAGACTGAAACCCTACCTTTTTATCGACTGTCGGTTTTGTTGTGACAATCCTCACGCCAGTTTTGCACTCGCTCCTGTTTTATACTATGTCAGCTACCGTGTCAGCCCAGATGGCAATCTTATATATTTCTTTGATCTTAGTTGGTAGGTAGTTGCACTTTGCAGAAAGACGTCAAACTTGCAAAATTTACGAAGTAAGATTGTCAAGGCTGGGAGTGATATTTTGAGAAAATGGTGGTTTTCTTCTCAAGGTATTGTTTTACAAAATGCATAGGGTACATTTGAAATATATATCATTATTCATCTTAAAGAATGTATTATATGATTGTTGGACTGATCACATTGTTTTATTTAGGTGTACTTATTTTGCCTTGTTTCGTATCTTAGAGCGCAATCAGAAAAGAAAAAGTTAGCGCAAGGATGACTCGCCGGCGTCTAATGGAGTACAAAAAGGAGATAAGGTATATTTTGCATTTTTTCGATGCGTGTGATTGTTGCGATTTATTCATTTCAGTACTTTATCACTGCTTATTTACATTTCCTTTCAATTGTTGCCTTACTCCTTTTTTGACAGTGTTTGGCCTTTGAGTTACCTGATATTTTACCCAGTACATGCATAGCTTATGCTTCATCTTTCGAAATTTACAAAAACAAATACATTGGAAATAACTTAGCATTAAACTCCATTTGTAATGCTGACATAGGAGCTTTTGCATCTGCCAGCCCTAAGGGAGGACCCGTAATAGCGGAGACAAGTTGTATATAGATTGAAATTGAATTCCATGTTACTGGTAGAAGTAATCTCTTTTTTTCCTTTTTGCTTTGTTTTCTTCTATATTTCTTGTCGCAAAAATTATTTAACACAGCGTAATGCCCATCCTTGAGGCAATAATGATTGAAAACTCAGACTTCCAATTGGCATAAAGTCACATGCACTGGCTTCACTTTTTCAATCGTTTCTGGTTATTTTGCGTACAACCAGCATAGGTTCTCTCTGGCCACTTACAGGAAAGAGTTTTCATTAGCTTAAACCAATAGCTTTGAATTTTCAAACAACAAGTGTATGAAGGGTGATCTGTTCGTTGTACCCAGGCAATAAATTCGTTATTTTTCTGTTTTTATGTTTATGTCTTACCCTCTCATCCTCACATCACATTACCCATCTCCATCTCCTTCTCATTTTCTTTACCTTAACTCCGTTACAACAAAGAATATTCTAATAGCTATCCACTCGAAATACACAGTATTAAACCAAATGCATTAATAAAACACAATTCTTCTTTTCTTTCTTAAACAGACAAGTCAGAAACCAACGAGATGATGAGGAATTTATGGATGAAATGTTGCTGAAAAATATCCTCGAGTATGCTGCTATTTACTTGTATTATTTATGAAAGAAGTGATGTCTACATAGTGGGTTTGAAGTGGTTGTTTTATTCTATAGATTTGTCAGTATCTCATTACTGTAATCCCAAATGTAATACTTCCTTTGTTTATATGTGCATACATATTTCTGTACAGATATCTTTATGTATGCATTCCATATACTATAAAGTTACAAGTTTTCAAATTTGGTTGCATTTCTTTATTTGTCAACCACAACTAGATAGTTAACTGTCGTAATGCTTCTGCCATCTTGAGAAATCCCGTCACCTGTCGTATTTTCTAACCCATTTTTCTGTCAGAAGCAACTTAGATAGAAGTATATGCTTGGGTTTTTAATCTTTTTGGGGTATTATAGAGAAAGGAATAGGAGACGTATAGAACATTAACAAAACCAAATAGACAAGGTAGAATATAATAGCCAGGTACAGGTCATCTTATCCAAGCACTATATTTATTACTGTGTTGTTGTCTATAACAGTGGTACCCAACTTTTTTGTGTGCCAAGGTCCGGTTTCAAAGTTTAAGAACCTCCTGAGAACCGGTGCATGAATAAGTGGCAGATTTACAAATTAAAACTTAACATTGGGTCGTTAAGTCCTTATATTTGAACTAGTTCTTACAAAATATATACATCAATAAAAGTAAAAAGAAAAACACAAAACACTAGAATTTATTTAAACGTAAACGCCAAAAAAAAATGTTGTCATCCCACGGCTCGGTGCTGGTCCACGGTCCGGTGGTTGGGGACCCCTGGTCTATAAAATGTTATTTTGCGAACTTTAATGTTGTAAAATATTTTTTACAATTTTCTATAAATTGACTTTTGAAGGAAAATGCACTTTTGCGTATGGAAAAATGCATATGAAGAGAAGAAAGTGAAGTCATTACTACTTTTGTGGATATTAGGAGAAATGTCGAAATTAGCAAAAGACTAATCCATAAAGTTGTGGTAATTAGACAACATACGCAGTAAAATAAACTTTTTACTTATAAGTTAAAGTTTGGTAACGGTCAAGATTCAATAGCCCAGACTGCGTTTGATTTGGTGGTAATGGAAGTATCTCTGCTGACGATGACACTGATAATTACGATAATGTATCTTAACCGCCTGTTATTTGATTAACAACTGATCTCAGGGTTGCGCATGAGTATTGAAAAAAAAAAGAATTTTCCATTTTCAGACCTTATTTTTCTTTGTTTACTGTACTCATTCCTCGTCGATTAGCTTTCACTAAGATTTAAATCGTTAATTTATGCACTGAAAATGAATCCTTAATTTTGCGAAATCGTCAGGACTGGATAAATGCCATAAAATGACAGTCCGGACCCATGCTTGCATGGAAAGTAACATACTTTTCAGGCAATTTTTAAGATGGGGCTATTAAGTTGCATTATCACAGGACGTTAATGTACGAGCTTTTGGGCATTTCATCCCAAACTGAATATATCTGTTTTACTATGATGACTTTTTTTCGTGGATGACCGCCCAAATTGTAATAAAAACCTAAGATCTTTGAACAATTTCTTCACGTTCTTTTCATTTACAGCTGCTGGCGATCCATAAAATTGCTGAGGGAACAACAGGGTTACACAAATACACCAATTTCACTAAAGATACGCAGGTAGGATTCAATAGGACGTTTTTTCAAATTCCTTTAATGTTGCATGGTTCAGTATTTCAGTAAGAGAATACTTTGTACATTGGTCAATTTTCACTTTTTCGTGCCCTTCAATAACTTTATTTGTTACGCTCTAAATGCGAACCAATGTCAACGAAGGAAATTATTTTCATTAACGGTTTGACGAATTCACTCCGAATTTCAATCTGTGAGTTTCTTAACGCTAATTTTGGAAGAGATTTCTGTGTAATCCAATTGAAAAGTAACACTCGTGATGTTCCATTGCTCAGAAAACATCCTGAAAACTTTGTCGTAGTTTTTGCAAATTAGCTTTGTTCTGGCTAGTTCGTTTTCATTGGCCGGTCCTGTAAAACAAAAACAGTATGTCATTTTTCATTTACTGGGCCGTCCCTTCGTGAAGCTGGAAACGATGGGTTTATTTTTAGCCACTTTTCATATTTTATTATTTTTACTTTGTATTAAGAAGAAATAGTAGGACACTACGTGTGAATTCTGATTATTCTGATCTGAAAATCAAAGCACCTTAACTTACAGTAAGTCTTTTTTTACATTTGACTCGGAAGATCCATTTCTGACTTTTCGATTTCTGATGTTTTTCCACACTAAATGTAGTTTATTAGGAAATTCCAACAGCTTGTACTTTCTCGGCCTACTTCAACAATTACTGGGCTTGCTATCAGTACCAAAATTAAGAATTTCTTCAGGCTTGTAGGTGATTTACATGCCTACGCATTTGGTTACTTGGTTTTATTTTGTGAAGTCAATAGGTAAGCCCTTTTCTAGACCTCTTAAAGCATTTGACTGCCACGTTGCAAAAGTATCACAATACAGACAATCTATAGTCTCCAAATTAACTGATTTGGTCTCTGTTAGGTGGAGCAAAGGATGCTTTCATTTTGCATAAAATAGGAAAGTTATGGGATTGAAGTAGTCCTTTTTAACCAATGGTATTTCTTCGTCTCTTAGCCTCCGTCGATTTCCCTGTGAGTATTTTTTAAGATCACCTTATTAATGCTCTGGCCAACATAGCCTGCCCGTCTGTGTAGTTGTCTACATATTTAGCTGTGTTGGTATATTTATGAAAATAAGTGCATGGGTGGGTGTGAAAGTGAGGGTAGGGGTGGGGCAGAGAGAGACAGACAGACAGAGAAAGAGAGAGAGAGACAGGCAGGCAGACAGACAGACAGACAGACAGAGAGGGCAGGGCAATGATACTTTTACTTTTTAGAACTGCAATACGCTTCTGTTATGAATTTTGTTTTAGTAAGTGCATAAGTGCATTTTTTACTGTAGACAAGATGATCTTAGGTTCAGCAAGTATCCATATACAACTTTAACTAACTTTTTATTTTGTATACGTATTAAAATTGTATGGTGGTCATGACCTATGAATAAGATGTTTAGAGTCAATATAATTATGATTCAATGTATTTATCTTCATATGTACCCCATTTAAATAGTGAGTGCGGGAAATTGCAAAGGTTTTAAATTGTATTTTCAATTTTCGGATGAGTTTTAGGAGTTTATTTACGTTATTTTAAAACTGTAGACAGGTAACTAATAAAGAGGAGGAAGAGACCCACCTCAAAACCGATATTGACGAGGAAATGACGGAATTACGGTAAGAAAGTTGTGTTGAATGAATGTATTGTCTTCTTTCATAGATTTCCTATCCTTAAAGACAATTATATCATTACTTTGAATTTAGTTTAATCTGGAGTACTTCAGCTAATAGCGAATTTATTGTCTATGTGCATCGAATAAAGCCACCGTCCTTAAATTACTTAACTCCTGCGTATGCTCTTGTTTTTGTGTTGTACCATGGTTGCCTTTTTGCCGCGATCGTCCTTAAATGTAAGAGATTTTATTGGAGTAATGGGTATTTTTGTGACTAGATGCTACATCAGAGTATTGGGACTGAGGTTTTTGAGTACTTAGGTAGCCACGTAAGCATTAATTTGAAATCTGTATTTGAATAGCATGTTAAATTGTGGCAAGTGGTTTTATTTCGATAGGATTCTAATTTTTATAGTAAATTAAAAAAATTCTATAAAGCATAGCTTATAATTATTTTGTTTAACATTACTGTAACACATATTTTTATATATTTACTTTATTAGAATTAAGAAAATTATGGTGGCAAGGAACGACCTGTTTGAAAAAACTGGAATGAAAAGAAAATATGTAGTGGAAATAAGTTGAGCATAGAAGCTTTAAAGATAAAAAAAAACATCTGAATAAGAGTTAAAGCTAAAAATTTGAATTCTTAATAAGGCGTTTAAATATATAAAGAGATGTTTTTGCTTAATACGTTTCTGGAAGCTAAATTAGAAGAATGGTTTCGTGGACAGGAAAGGTCTTCATCAAACTTCAATTTTTTTGAGACATTTATTCTGCTACTCTTAGTTGAGATCGAATGATTGTATCGCTTAAAATCGATTGTCATTCTTTTTATACTATGCAGGTATTTAAAATTTTTTGAGGCTAGTTGTTCTTTAAAATAGTTTTGACAGTATCGATTGCTTTACACCAGTAGCAATAATACTATAGGCTTTATTCCCTTCACGTATTATTCGGTGACGAAATGTCGTGAGACCAAGGATAACGGGGGCACAATATACCATTGTCGCTTCATTCCTTGTATGATATATTATGGCAGCTGTTTTTGAGGTGATCTTACTCTTCTATAATTTGAGACGTTGACTTACTCTTCGCAAGACCTTTGATGAATGTTCTCTTAATACTAGGTCATGTTTCATAATTTATTTACCCTATCGCCTTTTATATTTTCAAATAATTTAAAGTTAATTTACCTTCACTAAATCCATGACAATTTTTTGTTTGAAATCCTTTTACCAGGTAGCACGTTTAGTGCAGTTTAGTAAACTATAGGGCTATTCTGTATCAATGAAGAGGTTGGTTGATACAGTGCCTGTTGAATGGCAATGTATCAACCGATCTCTTGAATCATCATAGCAACCCGAAGATAAATAAAAACAATACCTTAATGGTTGTTTGTATTTGAAATGGCCATTAATTACCAAATTCAACAATTACGCTCGCCGTCAATTATTTTTTTTGGTGTTTTTTAATGCGATATTGTAGCTGAGCCACTGATTTTATCTTACCTTATCAGAGAACAATACGATGAAGAGTACAGAGAAAAGCTTTCCGAATATGAAGCACAAGTTCTTGCATGGAAGAAAAAAGTAAAACAAATGGTAGGTGGGAATACGGTGCAGTAATGATTGTACCTACATATACACATCCATAAGAATACATGTAGGAAAAACTGAAGTTTCATAACCAGGATTTACGTATATGTGGTAAGACACGTAGGTACGTTAAGATAAAACAAATTCAAAACCAGCCGTTTTGTCACCTTTTATAGTCTATATTCAGTACTGGTCCATGAAGTCCTGTGTGATTAAGAAATGCAATGTAGTGTAAGGGGGAAAGAATGCTAAAGTAAATGATCTATGCTATTATTTTCTTTTGTATGCTGTAGCACAGTATTATAAAGTACATTCGATTTTCAGAACCGCATAATATAACACAGCACAGTACTTTGTAGTAAAAAAAAAGAGAAGGTAAAACACGGCAGTATAGCCAAGTAGCTAATTATGATGATAATATACTTTGGAACTGTAGTATAAACCGGTAAAGGCGTTCTAAAATACATCATGGTTGATCTACAAAGTTTAAAAAGTAAGGTAGAAAAATACAGCAATGTGATACTGTTGTAACATAGGGAATGGGGAATTCTATTGCATTAGTACGTTACAATCTAGAACAATGCATTGTTAGCCGTAGACTAGTATGTAATAAAAGCGTCTAGATAGTCATTAATAATCCCCTAATCAACTTTTCTTTAAGAAAAGAAGAAGACAGCGTCTCCTTGAGCAGAGTCAAAGAGACCCCAGCATTGCTGCAGAACTAAACGAAGAAGAAACTCTTGGTAAGTACTGGCTACCTATGGAAAGAAAATAAGTTAAACTTAGCTTTGGTGTTGGATGAGGAATGTTTAACCAGAGGCTTTCAGGACTCAGTTTAGTCGCAGTAACCTATCGCATTTTACATCCCAAC
This sequence comes from Morbakka virulenta, assembly GCA_003991215.1. Taxonomy (NCBI): domain Eukaryota; kingdom Metazoa; phylum Cnidaria; class Cubozoa; order Carybdeida; family Carukiidae; genus Morbakka; species Morbakka virulenta. The sequence continues at coordinate 191,077 of RDPX01000295.1, read as the reverse complement.
CCCCTATTTTGGAATTGAAGTAGCTACAACAATTGTTTCTTCGCCATATGTCTACGTTAATTTGTGATTTCAGGGTTTCGACACAGTTAATATCGTTGTTAAATTCTTATGTCTTAATGGATTCGTTTTATGGAATTTTTTTGTGGTAATGACTATCACCGGTTGACATTTTTTTCCGACCAAGATGTTATTAAGCTATGTGCTTATGTTTCTTAGCTATTTTTGTACCCAGGTTCTGGAAATCGTACCTGGCTATCCTGGTAGCAGAGAAAGAAGGGGTATTTAGTATAACCTTCCTGTTGACCAAATAATTAATTCAACATTTTAAAATCCAGACATATGGCCCCTCTATGTTTATAAATGTCAAACAAAGAAATCACAGGTTTTACCTCGTTATAGCTTTCTTCCACGTGCACTGAACGGGCAATAGGTAAAGAACCTAAAATATTACTATTACGAAGTAACACACACCTAAATTTCGCTTTAATGAATCGAACAAATCTCCACTTGCACGCACGATAATTTTTAATGGTCTGCTCAACCAGAAGATTATCTGCATTTGCACAGGAAACAAATGAGTTCTTTACTAAAGAGAACTGTCGAAATGGGCTTTCCTTTGATTTGTAGTAGGACACATGTGTTCCATGTCTTGATAGATTTTTGTCTTTTAAACTTGATGCTAACATTTGAGATTGATCTTCCGCGAGGTTTAGATTTCGAATTAGATTCTTTAGCTCAATTTGATTCCTGGCTTGGGGCAATGAATGAGATATATGTGATGATGCTTAATGACTGTATTTAGCATAATTTTCCACATCACATACACGAATCGTCTGTATTAGCATCAAATTGGTCAAAAATGTGAATTTCGGAATCAGGCTGTTCAGTGGGTTTGCTTGAATTGGATTGAAGGGTATTAATTGGTGCAATTAGTAGTAAAAATAGTTCACTGAAGACTGGCACGGAGTGAAGATTCGAAGGTGGAACGGGCAATATGGCAAATGGCAAGTTCAGGAGGCCAGAACGGAAGAAAACTACGTAAATGAGACAAAATACTCGTGGAGTTTTAGGAAATTTGAACTGATAATCCTGAAAGTCTTTGTAGAGAGTAAGTGATAATTCCCTTTGGGGTTTATTAGAATAGTTTTCCTTGAATTGCTACTCACTTTAATGTTAAGACCATGCATTACACTGTGAAGTTAAACATTCCTGCCTATTTTGACCATAATATGTAGGAATGTCTTTTTTACCATTATCTTTAGTGACAAACCTTGATGTGATAAAGCATAGTGAACTTGATTTTTGAAATCCCCGTGAAAAAAGTAGCTCGGATACACGTGCCCTAGTGTGACTAGTGTGATACAACTTGGATTTTACGTTGTTGGTTGCCTGGAATTGTTTGAGTGTCAATAATTTATTTGCATTAAGGGTGTTAATTTTTTATCATATTTTAAAAGAAATTCTTTCATTGCTGTTTTCAGTGTTTTCTTACCGTTGATTTTTAAAAGACGTCTTGGTGTTATTATATGATACTAATTTTAATTAGTATCATATAATATACTAAAGACGTCTTGGTCTTATTATATGATACTAATTTTACAGAATTGATTTTTAAATACCGACTGGAGAGTTTTACTTCCTTTGCATCATTAAATATTTCTGGGTTTTTTTTAATCTGGTAGAAAGACCTTCGGAACCTCCTCAATTCGACGAAGAAGCAGCCTTTGAGCAATTACAGGAAAGAGTAAAGAGAAGGCTAAGAAAACCAGGTAAAAATCGCATCGTAGATTTGAGTTCCTTTTTTTGTAACCAAATCGTAGTGATATTGTTTCTAACGAGATGTAAGTAGAGTGAAATAAAAGCAATGTCATTTTCACTCATTGGGATTAACTTTGTAGAAAATGTTCTGCCTTGACGGAACCTAACTTTGATTTTTAAGCATCCTTGTCCAAATCCAAATACGAAGAACATTCTATACTGAAGATGTATTGAATTTCGCCCACTCAGACCAGAGGCAACCAAAGTTATTATGATATAAAATTTTTGAATATCTCGAAGGCCTTTATTTTTAAAGATTTTTTATAGTTTTGTTGCCTTAAGCATTTTATTTTTCGTTCAACGGAATTTGGTTTTATGTTCTAGAAGTAATGATAAAATTATGCCGTGTGCCTCTAGTAACTGCAGGAGTAGTGGTACTCTATAGCATCATCATGATTTGACAAAGGCCCTATCTGAAGTTCTTTTATATAAGTTGTTATCCGAGAAAGGTCATCACAAGAAAGGTGATAAAAAAAGAAAATGAAGGATTCGCGCCTTTATTTATTCTTAGCCCAACCGATTTGAAAAAAAGACCCTTTCATAGTACGCCAACACACATTCCTGTGAAATCCTACAGTAGTTAAGACATATCTCTTCCTTAGAAGGAAGTATTATTACTTCACAAGTGAAAAAATTTGGACGACGTGTGAATAAATTACCGAAATTTTGTAGTAAATTGAACACCAATTTGATTATTGTAACGCTAGATATCATGCAGCAGAATTAAAGATAAGTTTGGCTATAGTTATTGATGTTTCTCAAAAAAATACCAAGTTTTATTTACACCTCTTGGATACCGTTGTTATTAAGACGTTTAAGGTATACTTTAACCAAGCCTGCATCTCCTACATCTTGTAATCTGTATCACTCAGAATGCTACCGCCAACGAAATTTCAAACTCCGTCATTATTTTTTATGCACTTTAATTGCTAGTCGAAGCTTAGAGGCTGCTAAACACTAAAACAGTTAATTACATAGTCATTGTGGATCTTAATTGTTGTTTTTGCTTTGGATTTAGCAGCCAGGTACAAGCCTTAATATCCGCGTTGTTCCTTTTCTGTGCGCGTTCAGTTTTCATGTTGATCCCTATATCCCTTACAAATTTTTCAAAGTTTTTACTGACTGCAGCCAACGCTCATACCACAATCGGAATCACGGTCACCTGTTTCATCTCCCATAATTTTGCTATTTCGTCCTTCAACATTCTTTCTGTACTTTTCGATCTTTTCTCTTTCTTTCTCATTTATTCTCATATCTCCTGGTATTCCTACATTAATTATTTTCACTTCCCGTTTGATTTTATTTAACTACAATATCAGGGCTTCTTGCTTCGATATGCCTGTCGCCCTGGATGGTAACATCCCACAAGGTTGGACGCTTCATTTTTTGAATTATTATTATTATTATTATTATTATTATTATTATTATTATTATTATTTGAAAACTTTTGTCATGTAGCTGATGTTACTGTCATCATATCTTTTTATTAGGCGAGTCAAAACTAACGACCTAGGGCTAATAAGGTTTAATCTTTCACGTATTACATTTTTAGTACTCTTCTGATTATCCTTCCTGTTCCAAACAAGGTCTTTTTCTCCATATTCACAACATTGTGCTCAATCTCCAGTTTTTAAATCCATTCTCGAAACCCTTTCCTAACACTTCCCAGAGATCCTATCACAACAGGTACCACTTGCACATTTCGCAAGCCCCAGAGTCTTCCTAATTCTCTTGTTAAATCATGGTATTTCTCTACCTTTTCTTTTTCTTTCTCTTCTATTCTTTTGTCATTTGGTACAGCGGGATCAATTATAATGCATGTATTTTCTTTTTTATCTATTAAAACAATGTCTGGCTTGCTTGTCTCAATTACATTATTGTACTGTATATTAATGTTCCACAAAATTTTTACGTTATCATTTTCTATTGCCACTTCCGGGGAATACATTACTCCGTGTTTTAAACCGTTTTTCCTGCCTAAGCCCCAATGAATCCTTCTAGCAACGTCGTCGTGTCTTTTTTTTCTTTTTGCGCTAGCTTTTCACACTCGATAAGTAAGTGCTTTACATTCACACCACTTTTTTCAACACATTCTTCATATAGAAGTGTCTACAATTTTATCAATTTTATGTTTAATGTAGTTTGTTCTAATTGCCTGATTAGTTGGTGAAGCAATTTTGCGTACTACAAAGCAAGACTAAATTCCCATCCATTTTCAAAATCAATAACCCATATAACTTTGTGAATATTGTAAAAAGTTTTATTAAACAATCGTTTTTACCAAACATAGTATTTCATTTGTTTTTGCCATCGGATTGCCTGGAAAGTGTGTGGAACATGTTAGCAGTAGGTATCCACACCATGATATCAAGAGAATATGAATTTTCTAGTTTCCTAAAGTATTCGCATCTCCTGTTCTTTAGACGAAGACATTTTCCGAATGTAAGCTCACCTAAATTTAAAGCCACCCGCATGAAACTTATCCGAATAAACACCTACTAGAATAGAAACCCACCTGAATAAACGCCAATTAAAAGGGCCTTGAACACGTAGAAGCCAATGGGCTAATTTGCAGACAATGTGGTTGTTCGTCTATCGTTATTTGACTTACTTTTATTTTATATGAAAATTGTGCAGTGTACTGTACACAGGCCTTTAATTTGTTATTTGTTAATAAAGTGTGATCTTTATAAAAAATCGAAAAGATGAACACCCTCTAACAACGGTCAGATGCATTCGCTCTTTTATACATTATCCAGAGGATAGATGTATTCATGGAAAAGCAGTGATCAGTTGTTTTGAGGCTTATCATATTCACTGACCAGATTGCGCACGTAGTGTTTTCACTCTTCATTTGAGACGATACTATAAGACTTTTGCCTTCCATTTTAAAGGTCAACCTATTTTAATGCCAGAAGTACAAAATGTCGCCAATGTAACGCCAGCTGAGCAGTGTCCTCGGTAAGCATATAGTATATCTTTCTTTTGGGGGTTGCTAACCATTGATTAGCTTTTCTTTTGCATAGTTATTGATTATCCTGAATATGTCATACTTTTTGTTGTTGGTTCTGGATAGACGCTTAAATGCTGTTTTCATGAGTACCCTTAATGAAGAAGTATTGAGCCTTGGTCACTCTTGAAAAGACACTTATCTTAAGTATTAGTTTTTGTTCACGGAGGTTTAAATGAGGTGGCCTGTGCTATCACACTGCAAGAGAAGCTTTTGCCTTACTCATATTGATATCTCCCATGATCCTCCTTTGCCCGAATCTTTTTTCAAGCAACTAAAATACAATTGGTTGAAAAGATTGCAGAGGAAAATCTGATTTGGACTGCCAATATGGGATTTTCTGTGTGTCTCATTTAACCAGAATGGATTCCATACCAGTTACTAAATGATGGCAACCTCAAGAGAGACAATTTTAATGTAGAGAAATATTCCTACTCAATGCAAAATTCATGTCCAAATAGCTCTTGCATTAGGTGGAGTCCCTGCTAACTACTTTGCTGAAGTTGCAGCAGTTGCAGATACTTATTTTCACCGTAGGGGCAATTTAGAGTAGAGAAGTAAGAAAACTGCTCCCCTTCAAACGTCTCGTGTAACTTGCGTGCCATGTTTTACTCTTAGTCATTTTTAACGATAGGGAAGCTGCAGACAAGTAGATATAGGGTGTTGTCATTAAAAGGCGGCCCACCAAAGAAAATATAATCTTTCTAAAATGCAGGCAAGTGAAAAGATTGCTAGGCTTGGTTGGTAATTCACATAGTGATAGTATCACTGTAAAAGCACTAGTTGAGTATGAGTTCCTTGGAAGGGATATTGCGGAGAAAAATGGTGATGTTTGTTAATAGCAAAGGGTCAAGAGGAAGTGAAGATACCGGGGACGAAAGAATGCATAAGAGGTATGTATTTGGGACCCATCTGTGCTTATTCATGGTTCACACAGAGGATCGTACGTCAGTAGGATAAAAAGAATTCATGTTAACAGTGGTGTACTTCCGGACTGACGATGATAGCAAATGAAAGACTGTGCCTGTGGAAACTGAAGTAAAAAACAAGAGTTAATTTTGACTCGAAAAAATCTATCGAATTGGTATGCTTTCATTATATGTAAAGTATGTCTTAAGGGTATAATAGCAAAGAAACTAATAACATAATATTAGATATTGGGGATCGGGAAATTTTTATTTTTTGGAGAATTTTTTATTTCTTTTCTTTTCCTTAATTTCGTAACAGTGGCGAACAGCTCAGAAGAGCGAATATTAAGTCAGCAAAATATTACATAAAAGTACTATTTAATGACCTGGAAGTTTCCAGAACTGGTACCAGGTAAAATATTTTTTCCGTCTAAATTTATTACTGTCTTTTCATGTATTTTTCATGAATTTTCATGTAACTGTTCAGTTTACTACTACTACTACTACTTCTACTACTACTACTACTACTACTACTACTACTACTACTACTACTACTACTACTACTACTACTACTACTACTACTACCAACACTACTACTACTCCCATTACTAACTACTACTACTGATACATATGATTCTGACACTACTTTTACTTGCAGTACTGAAAATTACTTGTCTCTCCAATAAGTCTGTTTGTTTGTATCATAAATCCAATTTTTACGAAAGAGCATGAATTCTTTCGACCAAATGTCGCCTTTCAAACCTTTTTTGTTTGGGTTACAGGTTATTGAATTCTGATTTCACTCTTCATTTTGGAGAAATACTTAGTATACGAATTTTGCAATGGCCAGAAAGCCTAAAATTTGAGGTGAGAATAATTTCTTGTCCATGGAAGTATTTATTGATTCTGTTGGCTTTAGCACTTTGTTTGCGATGGTAGATCTAGACCAGTTTTGGTAAGCTGAAATCATGCCAAGCTTAAATATCTATGCACGTCAGATTCTCAGTGTGCATTTCCATTAATTGTCAAGTCCATTTTGTGAAATTAAAAATCAAGAACTAAGTAGTGAACATAGCGCAGCTTTTTCTCTGAAAGGTGGTGAGGTGCTACATTCAGGCATCCATGATAGCCCTTTTGATATAAATCTGATTACACTTTTTATTATTAGCATAATTTTTTATCGAAGATGCTTTTTTCTGTAAGGAAGGAAACCCAAGTAGCGTGAGAACTCTTTTGAACATTAAAAGTTCAAGATTTTTTAAACTACATATTCTTTATTCATTATTTCCATGAAAAAGGCCTCTTAATAATTTCTATGTAGATAACAAAACTACATAGCAAATATTTTAAGCCGCCTGGTCGTCTCTACAGCCGCAGGTTCGAACTCCCGTTTTAAAATGTACTTGTTTTTCTATCTCTTGTCGTAGATAACGGACTCATCTTCCTGGCCGAACTCGTTAATAGCGGAAGTATATTGTCCAATCCCAGAGGCTTCCATGGTGTCTGGAACGGTTGATCGAGAACACATTGAGTTTAGTTGTGACCATGTTGTTTCTTATAAGCATGACGGTGTTGGCAGCGGTAAGGAAATCTGAATTTTGGATTTATTTTCTTATCAGTGATTTTTGTTGTTGAGACTTCCCTTTGCGATTTTTCCTAGAAATCAACACCCCCTGTGATGGACCTTTAATAGACGCAAAATACGTGACAGATTTTCCAACTTCCAAAATCATTAAAATTTTACCGCTAGCATGCCAACTCCCTGTATTCCACTGATGGGTTTTGATTTACTTTTCGATACATTTATTTTTCAAGGTAAAGTGCCTGTTCGAGCTTATGCAATAGTTGTCATATCTGTGGCATTTGTAATTGAAATTGTTTTTTCAATTCAATTTATTGCTTCTGATTTATTTACGTAAAAGAAACCGCCTTGTAACCTGATCCTTTATGAGAATAATATCAAGAACACCTTCTTTTCCTCATTTTTATCATCATCACTTCCCCAAGGAGATGCTATTAGTAAAATTTCCGTACTTTGACCAAAGATGTATTGATGTAGGATATTTATCATGTCGTGAGTCATAAACTTTAATGCTTACGACTCACGACATGAATTTTTGAAATATTTTTTCTTGGTTAAAGGAGAGAATAATATTCGCTTTGACAGTTTGTAAAATGTTCTTATGTGATTTGAGTTCTTTCCTTTTGCCTTGTGTATCGTACAATTTATGCTGATTGCGTGGTCTGTTTTTATTTTTTAGGAGGAATAGTCCATTTTGATTTTCTTAACAATCCCGATGGTGCTCTACCTTTGTCTGTTTTAACCTCTGGTATATTATACACATGTGCAGCATGGGCACTGGATGATCATGGAAACCCATTAGTACCACCTAGCCATACATCCACAAACGCACTTTTAAGGTAACTTGTAACTCAAACAAGGTTAATGTCTCAAGCAGGGTTAATGTGAGTGATATCCAACATAGCTAATACGGTTGTTAAACACAGATTTTTATTAAAAAGACCATTTCAGCCTGTCAGTTTCATCTTAGCACGATCTTAAGGTAATTCTCAACTGAAAATATACAACCTTTGAAGATGCCTGCTTGAAAATAAACTAGAAAAATTGAGTTTAATTGGAATTTTAATCAATAAGGAAACCCATTAGTTCCATGTTGTGTAACAATTTGAAGTGTTAGACAATATCCAAGAAGAAAGCTCTAAATGATTGATTTTTAACTTTGATAAAATGATTGAAGGAGAAGGAAGAAGAAAAATAGAATACGTTATGTAAGATTAGTGTTGTGGTTGATAGTTTCTACGTCCTGGTTTACTTTAACTTATTGTTATTTCACTCACGGGGTCTTATTGTAAATGACTACCAGTGTTTGAGTTGTATCATTTTTTCACCGGAAACAGTAGTGGTAAACAGAAACCAGGGAAACGATTGATGAGCATGTAGGTGTTTGAATGTGGGGTGTACTTTTTGCAATTGCACGTCAGTTGACCATGGGATAGAAGCATGGTTCAGGAGCTGTAGCACTTTATTACTATTTGATTCGATCTGAACTGATGAAATTTAACGGTTGCTCGAAATATTAGGACCAAATGGTTTGAAACGTTGTGATACCTCGGAAGCTGAAGTTTGAATGCCTTCGGTTCCATGCAAAACACTGGTGGTAATTTTCCAACTGCCTCAACATGTTTACATGCGTACACATAATATGCAGGTATAGAGAAACACTCTTCAGTACATATGCAATTCAATCAGTCTCTTCATTCCTTTTTAAAGAAAGGCTTTAGCACAGTATCAAAAATCAGATGCAGTACTGCAGTATTAATGATAAAAAATCATATACAGTGCTACTTGCCCGCAGTGGTAGAGTTTTTTTTATTTCCTTGTTTTTGGGCGATGTGAAAATCGACCAAGATAGATAGATAGATAGATAGATAGATAGATAGATAGATAGATAGATAGATAGATAGATAGATAGATAGATAGATAGATAGATAGATAGATAGATAGATAGATAGATAGATTGTTTTCTAATCACGCATAAACACCCGAGGTGTGTTGCAGTGATCATCGGTCGGTAGTATTAGTGTTAACATGCAAGTGGACACTGCCTTGTAGGATATATATGTGTGTGTGTGTGTGTGTATGTATGTATGTATGTATGTATGTATGTATGTATGTATGTATGTATGTATGAATGTATTGTTTCTGACGACATTTGTACGTGTAATCAGTATTCAATAAAGCTATATTTTTTGCCCTTTCCCCCCTGTTTTTAGCAATGCAAAGCACCATGATGCTCTTGTTGCATTAGGAGCAGCAGGCATGGTTGATAGGAAGAGGCTTCTCGCTTGGTTAGGTGAGATCTGACTTCATATTTTCAATGTGTATTATTATTAGACCGAAAATGGTTGCAGCAATATTTTGTTTTGTTTTACGTAAGGCGCAGATCAGGGATGTAATAGAAAATTCTATTTTCGGAGAGGAACTCAAACTTGACGTGAAAAGGCATCCATTATTTCCTTTATTAAAATCGCAAAGCTATTCGCAAGTTTTTTCAGAGAAACTCACTTGTTTCTTAATACTCTCAAATAATGACACGTCAGTTATTGGATAAAACTCTAATACACGGGAGGCAATAGCAGCAATGAATATGTAGCAATATTTAAAAAAAGCTGATTTTACTTTGTTGAAATAAAGCTAAGATTATTTGCTCTTTGGACGGGAAAGTTCTACCCTGCTCGAGATTTTTATAAGTAAGGCTCCCATATTGATTTAAGTAGTCGCCAGGAACCAGCAAGATCTTTGATTCATGACCAGTAATGTTTCCATTAAAACTAAGATATTTGATAGCGGTTAATAAGACAACAAAACTCTTCATAGAATGGATGACACTATGCAAAATCATATTTTTTATTAGATAATGAATTAACTTGATTGTATTTGTTAGAAAAGGTTTTTGTCACTGCTAATTGGATGCGTCCTTTTGATGTTTTTTCATTATTTGGTCCTGTTTAGATAAAGCAAAGATTGACCCAAATGATCCTGCGAATGCGAAGTTATTGGATATTATAAAGGTAAATTCTTATATTAACTTTTATTATTGGACTTTTTTTCTTCCCGCTTCTAGTGCCATGTTAACATTCCTTTTATTTAGAAGACCCTTTATAATCTTTATTAGTGCTTTTTATGCAATAGGCTTACTCGCACATTATTGTTTAAGTCGTTGTTGCCAAAATTGTTGGATTTTGACTTCTTTTTTTTATTGGGAAGGCATCTAAGCTTTACGATAGCCTGAAGTTTACGAATCCTATACTAGATCTCCTGTTTTTTGCTTGGGCAGGCAACCACTGAGTCACTACTCCTCAATTTGTTTATATATGTATCATTACTATTATTGTTATTATTGTTGCTATTATTATTATTTTTATTATTATTATTGTTGTTGCTGATATTATTTTATAGTGGTATGCTAATCTCTAGGAACTCTTAATAGTACTATACGGTTATAACTTTTAGCCATTTTTCGTCATCAGAACTGTTTAGGTGTTTGAGGTAAAAGTAATATGGTGTAGATATTTGGTTGGTGGATGATTCTAAAATAACATGCTACAAACGTATGATTTTGAAACCTTCAAATATTAATCTTTTTAAATCATCATTTGAATAAACTCTTTGGGATGCTTTCCTAACACTGACTTTAATGGGATGCGTAAGGCCAAATTCATATGTTTTTAAAGTACAACCACTTTTTAAATTTTTACTATTTTTTTCAGTACGCCAGTCATTCAAAAGGGGATAGCGTTGCGCCTCAGTACTTCAGACTTAATCAGCTGGAGTCAGAAACTGATTTTGCCACCGACGAAGATCTTGACAACAACAAACGATTTAGGATGATTCGCCTTCGTGACAAGGGAGTTAGTATTATTGTTGCCTTTTCCTTTCTCGCAATTTTTATAGATTTTTTGGTACTTTTTGTTGAATGTAAATCTTTGAATTTTCGTTGTGTCCACACAATAGGTACATAATTATAGCTTTACCAAGGCTAGTTTAGTAAAAGCCTGTTTTATTACAGTTTTTGGTTTGGTACTTCTGAAATTGCATGTGCAAAAGCAACTGGTCTATGGAACACTAACATGTGAAGACCACTTTTAATAACACAAGTTAGTAACACTACAAGGGTATCAAAGAAACTTAAAAGCTTACTTTTGCTTGGTTGAAAACAAGAACATAGTAACAACACAATAAAAAGGCATCTATTATTGGTGTAAAACAAACGACATTAATCTTCATATCCTTTGCGTTTAAAATCATCCTGTAAGAAACCAACTTTGTTGACCCCTTTATTATTATTGCTATAAATTTTCATCTATATCTGATACTATACGATGGTTAAATAAGTCCAGCATCATATAGTATACAATTAAACTTATTCAAATCCACCCCTGTTGCTTATAAAACAAGCTTTGTAGGCATTTTAGGATAATCTATTTATATAAAAGTGAGAATGTTTCTCCCTCTGTTTGATGTGAAATTATGAGAAAACTACTGAACCCAGGAAGCTGAAATTTGGAGTGTGACTGTATCTTTATACGGGGGAGGATCTGAGATATAAAAGGGTGTCCTCGGAAGTATTATTCTTGGGCATTATGGGGTGGCTAATCCCATTTTCAAGGTGAAGGAAGCCTCCAGTCAAAAATTTGAATAAAATTAAAAATAAAAAAATTTCAAGATTATGTTTAATAAATAAATTCCAAAACAGGAATAAAACAATATTAAAGCTTTTTTTGAAAGTAGGAAAGTTTATTTACTATAAAGTAATCTCCTTGACCATACAAGTCCTCGGTAATATAGTTGTGAGTATCCCCGCCTGTCACGCTGGAAACCAGGGTTCGATTTCCCGCCAGGGAGGACTTGCTTTTTTGTTTTGTTTTTTAATCTTCTTTTTTTGTCATAGCATTTTTTTATTTGAAGTTCTAACATTATCTATCATAAGATTACCAAAGTTTAAATTACCTATTATTTCTGTACCACACCCCAAGTGTCAAGGTAGTTGCAGCTCTTTGAACTGAAATGTCTACCATCACATTTCTAATCGAGCAATACCTTACAATTATCGTGATAAGGCCTTTTTAGCCTACTAAATTGCACTTTTTTACCCAAGCAACGCCGGGTACTTCTGCTAGTTATGTATAAAAATAGAAGCAGTAAAAACGTTTCTCGCTCTGTTAAATAAATGATACTGGATAATGCTCCCATTGCATTGCTCGTTTCTGCTACCCTTTACATGAAAACCTTCTTTTTTCATCTGTCATTAATCTTTCTCCTTACAGACACACAGATGGTCGTGAGCAAATTTGCTCACAGAAAATGAAAAAAAGTCGTCATTTTCCATCAATATGCATTATGTTAGATTGTGTCTTTTATTTTTTTAAATTGCCTTTGGATTTTACTCAACAATTCCGTATCAATTTGAAGTTGATAAATGTTCTGTATACTACTGATATACTTCAATGTAAACGATTAGGATTTCTGATACGTTTTTTTGATGTACATATTCAGGTTTTTTGCTATATGGTGGTAAGCACTTCATGAAGTTCTAGGATAACAGTCAGATGTTTGACTCTCTGCTTAAGATAAGCGTCTTAAATCTGACGTGTTTTGGTTGATCCTGGGCTTCTTTATCGTCACTGATATTCTTGATCTGATCAACTAATTTTTCAAAGGAAGATTGGTTATTATCTTGCTGTGGTCTGTGCTATAGATTCTGTTATACACATATTTTACGTCTGTTGGCAGGCAGTCTTTGAAATTCAGCGGTCGACTGTGTCATTCTGATTTGGGTTTGTTGTTGTTGTTGTTGTTGATGGCAGTGGTGGTGGGGTTTGGGGGTGGGGGTGGGCTGACCAGCACAAGGTGATATGCTGATATGCTATTGTGTGCTGATATGCTAATGTGTGAAAGCTGCATCAAATATTTTTTTGAAGGATAACCATTTCCTGACACTTAAGGTATTGAGAAGAAGACAGACTCTTTTGAACTAGTGTCATATGGTTTCTTTAACTATAGAACGTCCTTGATGGCACTCCTTGGTATCCACTGGGTACCAAGGTACGTCTCTATTATTGAAGTTGTCCAACAGTGACTTTTGCTCTGTTATTGTGGTTTAGCGTCCAGGGGAGCCGTGGCTTAATGGTTAGTGCAACTGCACCGTAATCAAGAATTCCGAGTGCGATTCCCCGAGGGGGCGACTTTGGAACTTCACAAATGAAAAACCATTGGTTGGCGTTAGGAAGGGCATCCGTCCAAGCAATTCGGCACTGCCAAATCCAAGTCCCTGTAAAGGGCACCGTCTGAGTCCCAGTTACTGGGGGGAAATGACGTTAAAACCCCCAAAATATTGTGGTTTGCCGTCCTTTGAAGAGTGTGATTTGAACACTTTGCTTGACGAAAGATTTTCAGTTGTGTTTGCTCTTGTCATTATTTAATTGTAATAACGTTGTATACCATTGTTTCTGGCGATAATATAAGCATGGCCTTTATTGTATTGTCGTAAAGTAGTTTTGTGCAGATACGTGTAATTAGGCTTTTGTGCCAAGTACGTGGTGACAAGAAAGTTTTTTATGTGGTTCAAACATAACTTTGCCAGACATAGTTTATTAGTTGTAGAATTTAGTCTAATTAATAGGGGTATTTTCCTTACAAACCTGGAAAGAGAGTTTCTGTATGATCAGTGGTCTGTAAGACCTTTTTGAATATACCATATCACACCCCCTTAAACCAGTCCATTTTGCTATACGTGAACCAGAAATACTACTTTTTTGAAATAAAGATGAACGACTATGCTTTATCTGATGAAGAGAGATGCTGGGTTCGATCAAATTTATTAGACGTTAATGTCAGACATCTTATCATCTTTTATTCTATACATGATAAGTATTTTTTAAGGTATATGTCCAACAAATATATAATAAAGCCATACATGCTTACTTAACATGTAGGTACCAGAGTTCAAAAATGTCAAAATGATACCGGCAGAAGAAAAGTACGTTAAGGATAATACTTTCGATGTAAGTTACTGATTTTTATTTGTTATTAATAGCTTCTTGACTTAGCCTGGCAATGCCGAGTGCATCTTACACTTTTAATAGAAATTCTGGATGATCATTTTGTTGAACTGGAGATCAAAGTGTTTGTTGCAGTACAAGAATGGGTAGGGAGCTCTAGCTGTTCCATGCTAAAGAATTTTACCGGAAAAGGTTTAGTATTCGGAGAAAGACAGATTCTTTGTTCCGTAACAACAGGGTAGTATTAATCGGTAGAGAAAAACAAAGCATAGTATTATATTACAGAAGCCCTCTGGTGCCTAAAATATGTTTATTTTAAACCCATTTGTTTTTGCTGCACAGCAAAAAAAGGAAAATCACGGCTTTTTCGTGAGCACCTTGTACTGTGTCAATTTAGTTTTTAGATTCTAATTGGTATTTGGATTTTTATTTTTTAAGGCCTATGAAAAAAGACTTGAAGGGGAACATGAAGAAGATCAAGAGGAGGGAAGAGAATCCCACAGAGCGATGATAACACGCTTCATGACACAGGTAATCACTGTTTTGTCATTAGTTTTTGTAGCCTCTTCATTTCGGAGTTGTTTAACATTCGTAGAGGTATGTGCCTTCTTTTAGGAGGAGGGCCAGTTTTAATATTCTCACTTTTCTTAAAAAATTAGGTACGACGAGAAGTTCTTGCAAGAACACAGGCTGCCCAAAGTAAATTAGACCTCAAAGACATTGTTATAGAAGATGAAGTTCCTGACATCGGGTAAGAAATTTGCTCGGAATTGTTAGGGTACCTTTTTACTTATTGATGAGAACCTTTTGTTTAAAGGAGGGCTGGGCAACCCACGGCACGCGGGCCAGAATCCGGCCCGCGAGATGAATTTTGATGGCCCGCGAGTCCATAAAATTATATATTTTTTTGTTAGCAAATATAATTGTCTGGCGGTTGCAGATATTGAATGTATTGAATAAAACATATAACTTTGTCAAACATGAGATTCAAGACAAACTTTNTTTAACATTCGTAGAGGTATGTGCCTTCTTTTAGGAGGAGGGCCAGTTTTAATATTCTTACTTTTCTTAAAAAATTAGGTACGACGAGAAGTTCTTGCAAGAACACAGGCTGCCCAAAGTAAATTAGACCTCAAAGACATTGTTATAGAAGATGAAGTTCCTGACATCGGGTAAGAAATTTGCTCGGAATTGTTAGGGTACCTTTTTACTTATTGATGAGAACCTTTTGTTTAAAGGAGGGCTGGGCAACCCACGGCACGCGGGCCAGAATCCGGCCCGCGAGATGAATTTTGATGGCCCGCGAGATGAATTTTGATGGCCCGCGAGATGAATTTTGATGGCCCGCGAGTCCATAAAATTATATATTTTTTTGTTAGCAAATATAATTGTCTGGCGGTTGCAGATATTGAATGTATTGAATAAAACATATAACTTTGTCAAACATGAGATTCAAGACAAACTTTTTTACTTTGATAACTGTGAGCCATACTTCATTAGCCACACGCCGGGCACCTGGTGTAGTTTCACTTCACTTTTGCAGCGAGGACGGCAATGCTGACAGCGAGGTTAATTTACATTGTCTGTCTTTTGTTTTTTCTCATTGTTTCTTTTTGTTTCTCTCTCTATTTGTTTCTCGCTTTTTTTATTACGTTTGGCCCGCGTGAAGAAAATTTTTTAAGGATCTTGCCCACCCTCTAAAAAGGCTGCCCACCCCTGGTTTAAAGTAAACTCGTAAAGTGATTGTCATTATTTACAACATCGTTTTCTTTGTCTTCCTTTTGCTGGTGCATTTCTCAATACATATCAGATTTTGTATTGCTTTACATATGTCTGCACTTATCTCTGCTGTGCTTCTTTTTCATTAAAGCACCCAAATATTTCAACTTTCTTTTATACCCTTTGTTTATGTAGGATAGTTACAATTTAATTGGCTGTTACTTTACACTAGATAGCTGAAGTTATTTTGAATTCAGTAAGTTCCATAGCGTTATTATTGGCAACCAAGGCGAAAAGTCCCAAAATTTTAAATGATTTAAACTTCCATTCTTAGAGTTATTTAATATTTGTTACAGCACATTGGCCACTTATCATTTCCTTTGTAACTTATTAATTAAATTGTATCAAGGGTTACCAGGTGTGATCTCAGAGGTCTAATCTAGATTTAAGATGTAGGATACCTCCTTCCCACTACTACCTTGGAGGCCTACTACTATTACTTGGCTGCAAGTCCATTATACAAGGAACGGTAAAACTAGTACCAGTGGGATGGTGGGTGCATTTCAATGGTAGGAATCTTGAGAGCCAGAACAGAAAAATGATACGTAACAAAAAGCGGAAACTTGATCCAGCCTATTACACGATTGTGTCCAATATACTTTACTTTTACTTGTCTTATTTTTGCGACTGGCCCATGGTATGGTATATATAGAGAAGTAAAGACTAAAAGACAATGATATTAAGCATCCATAAAGTATTGCTTTCAGTTTAATGGTACAGCATATTTATTAAATGTACACTGATGTGAAACCACCAAAATAACACTTTAACACTTTTTTTTCTTAATCTAGAACGCTTGGAGCAAGTCTTGCACAGCTGTTTGCTCCTAAAAGACCACTGAAGCCAATTAGAAGAGAAAGAAAAAGAGTAGGAGGCCAGGTACGGTTCCAACTGAAGTTTAAGATCGATATATAAAGCAGAGGATGTTCCGACGAGTGCTTGAAAGGGGGAAACTTAGTTACAAATATTACGTACTTTTACTTGCATGCTTTGCCTCATGCTTTCCCTTACTGGAAAAAAAATTATTTTTTTGTACAGTATATATATCCTTTAGGGATATTTGTAACTTTGAAAAATTAGTAAGTAGTGTAACAAAAACGGGTATATCATTACAAATCTTTGTATCTCCGAAGAAAACCAAACATCTTCCATAATTAGTTCCTACTTTTGCCAATCTCAGCAATAGCTTGTTGTTTCTTGTGGTGTATTCATACTAAAAAGTATATTAGTAGTCAGTGAACTTATCGCACTTTTCTCTATCAAGTCATTTACAAACAAAGTAACATAAGTTTCGCTTAGTGACATTATCCAGAGATGTTAGACTGACAGTAACATTCAGGTTGTTGACGATGATTTTCGAAGCAAGATTTTAAAAACTTTTTAATGGTTTGGGGTTTTTTTGTAGTTGTTGAGCTTGACCGGAGCACGCTGAAGTATGTGATTGTTAATGCCACCATTGATTCGTATATAACTTTCGCTGTTTCCTGATCAATGTGATATCTTAATTTTTCAAGTGATTAGAGTCTGCTTGTAGCTTTTTTGTAAATGTTATTAATATGAGAATTTTGGTCAAAAGTGCTGTCAATGTGGATTGTTTATGCAATCGTGACATTTATCAGGGTTTCTTTGTATGTGATGTTAAGGCTATCTTTTAATCTGGGTAGCTTTTGTCGTGTTCCAAAAATCATAGCTCCTGTTTTGCCTTCTTTAATTTCACGATAAGTTCATTTTCCTCGAAGCAGTCGGCAAGACGGTCAACGTCTTCCGACAGTTCCTGTTCAATTTCAGGTAAGCGTTTGCTGGAGAAAACGAAAACGAAAACGGTGTCGTCTTTATACGTAATAATGTTTGCATTGCATATACAGTTTACGACATCGTTAAAGTATATTAAGAATAGTAGTGGTCCTTATATAGAAACCTTGAGGTACACCGGTAAATATCCTTCGAAGGTTTGACAGACAATCGTTATATGCCACTGTTACATATCGATCAAATAAATAGTCTGTGAGGCACAAATGTTCATCGTTGTCCATTCCAGAAAGCCTTTTCAGTAATTTTGAGTGGTTGAGGGAACACACAGCCATGCCAAGATCGCTGAATATTGCTCCCACAAGGTTTCTTTTGTCTACAGCTGGTTTGGTGGCGTGGAGGAAGGCGATTGCAGTATGTTTGGGGGAAGGCTTTTACCACTCTGGCCAAAAACCCCATTTGGATCATGTGAGCAACTTTTACGTTTTCAAGTGAAAATAAAATGACAGTAGCACTGCTGGACTTAACCCTGCCTTTAATTTACATTAATTACGGTAGCTTCACATTAAAAAATGGGAAGTATTAAGGTCACTACAACTCTATCAATTAACATAATGTAGGCGATCACAGTGTACTCTGGCACTTTGCCATGTGGCTCCTTTAGCTTAACAGAATAGTAGTTCTGCAAAATATTTTTATTTATGATTCTATTTAGAATTTGGCAACAGTAAAAGACGTCAGCATCCTTATCAATATAGTTCGTGCCTTCGATGTGCCAGTCAGAACTGAAACAACCAAACAACCTGTGTAAGTTTAAAAAACAAAAGTTACTTATTATGTAAACGTATAGTATTTTTCTTGGTTCCAATCTTCTGTCATTTTGTAAAAAATCGGAATGAAATCTTTAGTCTTGCTGTTAACCTTCACATTACGAATTTCTTGTGCGTTAAAAGTGTTGGCATTTGCAGTTTTGGGAAGGACAAGTTTCAGAATAGGCCCCTTTTTTATCAAAAATAACGCAACATCATTGATGAGATAGGATGTCAATTTTGCCAGTAAAGAAAGGCACAGTCAAAAAGATCAGAAAATTTTCTAAGTAATTCCGATTTTATGCAATTGGTTTCTCAATAGCTTTGCTTTACTTTGCGTTACCACAAACGTCCGGAAACTCGACAAACCATTTTTCTTCCATCGATCAAATTAACAGTAGCTGTTGTCTAAATGTTTGTTTGTACCTTTAAAAGGAGTTCATTTTTATTTCCGAAATTAAGTCCCTTAACTTTCATTTACGCCTTTTATTAACAAGCCCTACACTTGTTCCCTCTCCATAAATTAAATAAATATAGGGCTGATTTTTTTCTAGGACATTTACCACTTCGCGTACTAGTCATACAGTAAAAGACAGAAATGACTTTTTGTGTAGATTCAAAAGTGCAACAATGTAAAGCAGACAACTCTACTTAAAAAGTCAATTTTGTCTTTTACCTTATCACTCGTACGCAAAGTGTATCTTCGCCATTTACCACTTCGCGTACTAGTCATACAGTAAAAGACAGAAATGACTTTTTGTGTAGATTCAAAAGTGCAACAATATAAAGCAGACAACTCTACTTAAAAAGTCATTTTTGTCTTTTACCTTATCACTCGTACGCAAAGTGTATCTTCGCCATTTACCACTTCGCGTACTAGTCATACAGTAAAAGACAGAAATAACTATTTGTGTAGATTTGTGTACTGGAAATTGCTTTAATTTTGTTTGCTTTTACAGTTTAGATATTATTTACTAAAGTACTAGGTTAAACCAGCAACATGGGTAATTTTTTGACTTTAAAATGTTGTGTATCTGGTTTACAGTCAGTGTAAGTTGACGTTTTTAGTCTTATCACTCTTTATTTGGTGTTATAAGTAAGCGTGCGATCTTTGACTACCCACACCCTAAGTCGCACACCAGTGTTAACTTTATTATTTGCAAGTAATGATTTCGGGTTTGGCATGCCATGTAGGTTGCAGGCTAATTTTTAAGCAAACCGACATTAAAGGATTATTTTCTCATTATTGTAGATTACATTGTAGATAACGTTTTATAATAAATCACTTTTAATAACTATGGATTTTGTTTTCAAGCAACCTTATATTTTTCTTCTTTCGGTTTCTTTTACATTTTAGTTCATATTACTACTACTACTATTATTATTTTTTTATTGTTGTTATCATTATTATTATTTCCATTTACTATCTTTTATTTCATGCGGAGATTATCGAATATGCAGAATTAATTCTTAAGTCAACATTTTACTCTGCATCGATAGTAACTTTTATATATTTTGTAAAGGTCACATTTAAAGCAGGAAAAGAATTCCTTTGGATTTTTTTTACGTCCTCGCGTCATCATACAACATACTAAAGGATGTAAAGAATAAACAGGACTTTAAAATTTTTTTTAAAGTAAAAAAACCTTTTTTAATGTTATTTTCTTCATTTTACTCGTTCAAGTGCAAGGTCAAGAGGGCCGCTTAGACCGGACCAGTCTATGACTAGCAGTAGAGGAACTGGGATGTTCTCCGCCTCAAGTTCAAGCAGAATGCCACAGCCGAGGTACCCACAGCATACGACAGCTCAAAATCAACAAGGAACCAATGTGCATGCACCTGTTATTTCATTTGAGGTCAGCGACTCTTTTTACTGTAGGCTATTGAAGTGCTTTTAAAATAATAAGAATTTTTGAAGAGCATTGTATGTGAATTAAAACAGGGGGAAATTGGTGAATTAAACTATTTTTTCTTATGTTGAGATTGCAACTGATTGATTGTCATTTTAATTTGTATCTGCCAAGAGGGTGCAAGCCATTGTAATTGCTTATATGGAATTATTACTTGGGAGGAGCAATGGCTTAATGGTTATTGCAACTGCACCGTAACCAAGAATTCCGGGTTCGATATTCCCCAGCCGAGCGACTTTAAAACTTCACAAAAGAGAAAGCCATTGGTTGTCGTCAGGAAGGGCATCCGGCCGTCTGATCCCGTTAAAACAAAAACAAAAACGTCCACAAAAATGAAATTATTACCTGCATAATTAGATTTATATGTGGAGTATAATGCAGTCAGTAGGAAAAATTTTCTCTTCATTATAATATAAGTAGCTGCAACATAAATCGAATGCTGAACAGTCATTTAAAAATATGTACCTTTATTAACAATATTATAACATTCTGTTGGGTGTGATAATTTCTTTATGCTTAATTAAATTTCTCTCTCTTTTTTTCAGACACTTGTGAGCCCATTTGTTGAAGTGACTTTTCAGGGTAATATGGCAAGAACCAGTGTCGCAGATGGACCTGTCCCTAATTGGAATGAAGACTTGGTCCTTCCCTTTAAGTAAGAAAGACACGTTATTTACGTCGTAAATTATTCATCAATGACGCATCAAGTACTTGCCACTGATCACACTTCCACTCAGACAACATTTTTGTGTGTAAACCTGTGTGTTAATTTGTAAAGAGTGAATTACTTAGTGTTCACGTGTTGGAAAGACAAGTGTACAGTATATATAGTGAACCCCAAATACTGTCGATGGCTAGAAAACGATTTAACGATAAGCTGGGCATTTTCTGACCATCCAAGACAGTTTCTATGTTATTCGAACTCGTTTTCAGTAAGACTTTTTTAAATAAAAAGAACAGTCATAGAACTGGCGCATTTATTTCTTTTCTTCTGTCGGCTTAATGCCGGTGAATGAAGTTTTGATAATTTATCATGGAGTTGCCTTCCATCCTCCCAGACACGAAATCGTTAATTTATGGATCCGTTATTTTCAGTTCATCCTTCCTTGATCGTTTGAAGGTCTCAGAACACTTTTCCTATCCCCACACGGAAATTTATAATATTTTTTTTTACTGAAGTCAATGGTAGGTAGCCTTTGATATCAATATATTAAGCTGATTAACTTCCACTTTTTGAATTTATTTATCTCAATTTCCTTTTTATTGGATATGCTGTTGTATATAATCAGGATACAGGATCTTCAAAAAGCATTTGATGTTATAATAACTGCAGTAACATGGGATAAAGTTTGCACCTTTTCTTTCAAAGTGACTTTATTTTACAGGGTTCTTCTATAAAACTAGCGTTTCTTGCCTTTAGACAAGACCCCTTCTGACCCTGGATGTCAGGAGTTGCTCGAAGAAAGGTGTCAACAATTAATATGACGTAGTAGAAACAGTTGTTTTAGACTTGATTTTAGGGGATGGCTTTGATTCCCAGGCCTTTTTATATGGAAGAACCTAATAAGATATAATGAAAATGCACCAAGTATATTTATTTTCTCCTTCAGACAGTTTAGAAAAGTAAAAGAATTAAAAGAATTGTGGTTTTAATATCATTTTGTTTATACTTTCTTGATGACTAATCGTTTCTGGGCAATGATATCAAAGATGAACTATTACTTCAGAACGTATTCACTGGATGCTCTTAAGTCGTGAAATCTCCTTATTTTTAGTTTAACTTTCTCTTATTCTTGTGTCAAATCCTAACATTTATTCCGTGACAGTTTTGTTAATATATTTTCAGTCGTAGATTTGTTTTGGTTTAGTACAAAGCTCTTTAGCAGTACAAGGGCTGGATAAGCAATCATTGTCATTTTAGGATTTTGGAAACAAAAAGGCTGAAGCTTATATATGGTCGCCTCTTCAAACATTCAATGGCTAAAAATTTTGTATTACTCTAAAACTGATTAGTAACAAATGACATAACCATATTTTCACTTTTTTGTTATATAAAGGTAGTAAATTTCAGTGATTAGAAGGCCCTGAGAAACCAGGAGAATAGTACAAATTCTAGTGATGGGAGAAAAGATGTTTATTGGTGTTTTTAAAAGGCCTTGTTGTATAGCAATCCAGTATCGGACCAAGGACGCAATGAAACTACCTAAAGTTAAAATGAGTTAGATACCTTTTAAAGTTCTTTCGCTATAGAACATATTACAGCTCACACGTATTTTAACATGACAAGACTAAATGAAAAATTTGCAACTAGCGAAAGTAATAAATGATACAGCAATAACAAAGGAATATTCCCAGTTTTTGAGGAAGTATTGCCGCACTTCTACATCTTTGTGTTTTCCTTGTTCTTGTTCTTGGAGGATTTATCTTTTCATTATAGACAATTCAATAGACTATAATAGACATAATAGACTATAATCATCATCATCATCAGGAACGCTGTGCGTCGCTCACGCCATCTGGCGTAGATGGTTGTGACATGGCGCGCCTAATCAGGGATTGCCAATGTTTTCTGTTACTGGCTATTTCTGTTAGTTTTTCAATGTTTTCATTTGTCAAAATACCTTCACCACTTTTACTGATTTTTCCATCACCATTTAGTTCTATATTAAGCCACTTGATATCTTCCTCCATTTGTTTTGTCCATGTTTTTATTGGTCTTCCTTTTGGTCTTTTGACCTTTCTCACCGCCTCATGCAAAGCCTGTTTTGCTGGTGTTTCTGGTTCCAGACGAAGGAGATGTCCAGTCCATTTCAGCCTTCTTTCTTTTATGATCTCAGACCATGCTCTTTGTTTGGTGATTTTATATAACTTCTTGTTTGATATTTTCTTTGGCCAGCATATGCCCAGAGCCCTTCTCAGGATCTTTCTCTGTGTGACATCAATATCATTTTCCTTCTTTTTTGTGAGAGTCCAGAGCTCACTGTTGTACATATATATGGGTGTAACATATGCGTTGATAATCCTCATTTTTGTATGTACCTTAGTTTTCTTATTTTCAATTATTTTCTTTTTCTCATTATAGGTGTTTAATGCTAGTGCTTTTCTTCTCTCCATATCCTTTCCTGTATCGATGTTACTGCCAAGATATTTACACTTCTTCCATTCCTCATCTTGGCTTCTGCTTACAACATGATGTTCTGTTTTGGTTTCATTAACCTTCAAGTTTCTTATTTTCAGCTTCGGTGGTATTGTCTGTTCTATGTTTTTCACTTCAGAGGTGTCATTTGTTACCCATGATATGTCATCTGCATATTTTGGATCGACTGTCACTTTTACTTTTGGTGGTTTGGCATATGCATGGTCCATTAGTGCAAGATTACATTTTGGTGCAGCATATGTATGATCCAGATTGGTTGGGTCTGTATCTCTACTTTCTTTTAAGGCTTGTGACAGGTAGAGTATGAAGAGCACCGGACTTAGACAATCACCTTGTGGTACTCCAATGGTGGTTTTTATGGTCTCTGAGCTGTATGATTTGCCCACTCTTACTGTCAACTCCACATTTTCTACCAATAGCTTAAGCATATGCAATTCATCATAGTCCAAAATCTCTTCGAGATCTGAGAAGAGTGTTTTTCTATCAACAGTGTCGAAGGCCTTGCTCATGTCGAGCATGATGATATGTATATCATAATCACTGGATGTTATTGCCTTCTCTGCCAATACTTTCATTGTGTAGACTTGTTCTGTGGTGCTACGACCACCTTGGTATGCTGCCTGTGATATCTCTATTAAGGCTTTAAATTTCTTCCAGCAGCGTGTTATCATGCAAATGGCTAATATTTTCCTGATTATGCATAATAATATAATCGGCCTAAGATTTTCAGGTGGACCTTGGACTTTTCCTGGTTTCTGAAGGGGGATGAGTATTCCTTCCTTTATTTCTCTTGGATGTATACCAGTCCTTGCTGCTATATTTAGTACATTTGCTATTTCTGTGTGTACTTCATGTGGAGCATGTTTGATTAATTCTGACTGTAGATTGTCTTTTCCAGCACTTTTGTTATTTTTCAGGCTTTTAGCTGCTTTATTTATCTCATCTCCACTAAAAGGTATTTTCATCTCATGTGGTTCTATGTTCTTTATCTCTTCTACATTTTCAGGTGCAAACATTTTTTGAAAGTGTTTCATGATTAACTCCGCTTGTTTGCTTTCTTCTGTTACCATGCCCTCTTCACTGTTGACTAGAAGTTTTTTCTTTGGTTTTGTGCTTTGTATTTGCTTTATCACCTTGAACATTTTGTTCGAGTCACTTTTGCTATTCTCAATTTCTTCAATCTTTCCCTCTAGTTCTTTTTCTTTTTCCTCTTCAAGCATTTTATGTATTTTATGTATCACATTGTTTCTTTCTTTCTGCAGTTTTCTTCTTATTTCTTTTTCTTTTGTGTTGTTTATGATATCCCTCAGATTTTTCTGTTCTGTGGAGAGTTTTCTAATTTCTGGATTATCCAATTTTCTTTGGTTACTTTTGATGATACCTAGTTCTGATTTTCCTGCTTCAATGCATATGTTACTTAAATATTTCCACTTGTTTTCATTTCCTCCTTCATATTTCATATTGTTCATTTTCCTTATCACTTCTTGTTGATAATTTGTTCTTTTCACATCATCTCTCAGATTGTTTACATCTACTTTTTCCATTACATCAGTGGCTGTTTTCACTTTATACCAGTTTATCTCGAATTTCATTTTCACAAGTCTGTGATCTGTGACTGTGCCTATGCCACTGTATGATCTTGAATCTTTTATAAATCTCCTATGTTTGTTTTTTGTGATTACATAGTCTATTTGGTTTCTAAAAGGATTCCTTCTTGGCTTGCCATTTTTATCCAATATTGTTTCTATTCTTTCTGGGCATACCCAAGTTGTTCTGTGTGACAATCTGTGTTGGAAGATGGTATTAGTCAGCACTAGATCATTACCTGTAGCTATTTCTAGGAGTGTTTTACCATTTTCATTCATTTCGCCTTTTCCATATCTTCCCATGCTTTTTCCATAATATCTCCAGCCTGAGCCTGTTTTTGCATTAAAATCGCCTAATATCACTAGGTAGTGTCTTTCTGGTATTCTGCTGATGGTACTGTCAAGCTGATCATAAAATTCTTTTCTTACCTCTGGATTGTCTGTACTATTCTTAAGGGTTGGTGCATATGCTGATAATACATACAGTTTTCTCTCTGTCAGGTTTATGGTGGCTTTGCATATTCTATCGCTTATTCTTTCAAATGCTGTTTTAAGATCCTTATTTATTACTAATCCTACTCCATGGTGGGTGTTATTTTCTTTTCCAGTATAGTAAAGTTCATATATTTTGTGTTCATGTCTGATTTCTGTGGCCCCGGTACCTTTCATGTGTGTTTCTTGGATACCGAGAACGTCGATGTTATATTTGAAAATGTCTTCCGCCAGTGTTTCTTTCTCCCATTCTTTTGTTATTCCTCGTACATTTAATGTTCCAAAGTTGATTTTATATATTCCATGATGTTTCTCCTTACTGTTTATATCCATTTTGGCAATCTCTGATAAGCTTTAGACTATTAATTTTGACATTATTGATTGAGGTCTAAAAGTTTGTGGAACCGTCACTTCCACATCCGAATGAATAGACTATAATAGACATAATAATAGACTAGTCTTTAATGTCTGCCTGTACGCATGCTCCATTGTGTAATAGAATACTAAATTAGTCAATTCTGAAACTGAATTGAATGTAGACCTAATGGGCACCCATCCATGTATTAAGTGAAGTTCAGAGGTTTTTTTTATTAACACTTCTTTGCTCAGTAATAAAATGAAATAAAATTCTAGGTGCGCTCTTGTAGACTGAAGGTTTTTGAGGGTTTTTTTCTTCTGCAGTGATAAGTATTTGTTTATGAGCCTGCATTAAATAAAACAGAAAAAGGAACTACAGCTCCCCTTTCCCTAGTCAAATTAGAGCTATTGATAATTATCTTAACTGAACCATAAATATATTACAATGACCACAATGACATGACATGACTATACTGAATGTGGCATGACATGGACACGAGTTAGAAACCATTCGATTCAGATAGCAAGGTCGTCCAGTTCTCCTTATACCATATAAAAATTAGTCTGGAATTCATCAACACAAAGGCTACGCATTCATATTCTCGCTTATTAAAAACAGTCATTGAAAAACTTGGAAAATGTTACTCATGCTTCTAATGTTTCTTGCGAACAATATTCCTTTTAAGATTTATTTTTTTCAAATGCCATGTTTTCTTTTTCAGAGCTCCAAATAATGATTATTCTGCCGACAACTTGCAGACAGTCACAGACAAAATTTACATTCACCTTTATGATGAGATAAGGATTGATACTTTACAAGTAAAGATAACTTATATTTTTCTCCTTTTTGAAATAAATTATGCATTACATTTATGGTGTCACAGAATAAACGTTACAATACGCTAGTGCGTAAGCAATTGTTTTTCTCATTCCATTTATTTCACTGTACCTTTGTAATTATCTCTGAAAATACATAATGTATTTCTAAAAGGCTACGATCATGAATAAACATTGCTGGTCTCACAACTGCAAACTGTTATTATACCAGCTGTTTTCATGAAATTATAATCTTTTCCCATACCGTTTTTCCTCGTAGGATGAACGACAGCGCGGAACTACTATTCAACAAAGAATTGAGAAGTACTGGCTTGGTGGTGTAGAAGTACCATTTTCAACAGTGTATTTTAATTCGAAGGTATCACTTCTTAGAATATACCCGTAATGGGTCAAGTGATGTTTTAAGGGCTAGTTCCTAATTTAGATGACCGTTGGAACTTTTTTTTGTCATGGTGCATTATTGTTTGATTTAATTTTTAATTTTATTGCAAACTTAACGCAGATGTTTTTGGTAATGTAAAACACCAAGTAGAATATTTGCTTTTATGAATAAAAACCGGTTTCGTATTGCAAAAGAATATACACTGCTTCTTCCACTACATATTGTGAGGTTTTTCTCCACGGTGGCAACTATTGTTTAAATAAAGTTCAACATAAGGGTATCCTTCTACATATATTAAACACACATGAACTGTAGAATCAAAAAGGAAGATCCAGTTAACATTTTACTTTTTACATTACAAATACGCAGAAAGTTGTCAGTTGATAGTGACATACCTGTGCTGATTGAACATTTTATTACTTTGAAAATAGATAGAAGCTTTTGAATTGGTCTTGGTTTTAGCTTTGGTTTGCAGAACGGAGCAGAAGTGCTTCTCTTTATTGAGTTCTTTGTCAATTGTAAATAACTGTCCAAGGGTTGTAATTGTTATTGTCTTAATCTGTTACCTGTATACATTATTATAATCTTAATTTGCTCAATGAAATACTGGTTTGTTACTAGTGTTTGGAATCGACGAGAATTCAGCTACTCGAGTGTTCGACAAGACTGCGAGCAATATATCGAGCATTTTCGAGTTTACCGCCTTAAAATAAATTGACAGAATACTTGCCTTTATTACAATTTTCACCAATTATCATCACAAGCCCAAAATTCGAAACCAACAGAACAATGGTGTCGCATGTTATGATTACGCGAAAACGATGCTTGGGCGGGGCGGAAAAAGGGGCGACATCGTTATTTTCAGTTTAAAAAAATATTTTATGAAGGCTTTGCAGACGACACCACGCACGCGCATAAAAAAAGCAATCGATTTGAAATACAAACTGCTTCCTCGTCACGTGACCCGCGCATCCCGCGCATGTGCAATCGCCAAAGAAACAAAAATGTCGCTGGTCGCACATGCCGTTTCAAGAGAAAAGCAAATGAAAATTGGTGAAAAACGTAAGTAATTTCGTCATTTTAATCGGAATTTTTTATCGATTTCGGACATCGGACTCGAACGAGCATCCCGCACGTCCAGTTCGAGTCCGTACTCGATACTGTGCTTGATTGCCCCATCACTATTTGTTACTGACCTTTACTCCCCCGATTTTAGAGGTACTTTTACAAAGCAGGTATTTGGGGCTTTCTTTATAATTTTATTAGTTTGATGTCCTTATTTTTACTTTTTTTCACATTTAGGTTGAAGGCTTCCTGCATATTGGAACACCTCCTGTTCTTCTTGGATACGAAAAGAGTCAGGCCTCCAGATTACTGGGTTTCAATACAGTACGAAACGAGACTGGAACAATCAAAGGGAATACCTACCTTCAAGCATTTTTTACTTTAGAACCACAACTACGCCCACCACAGCCAATTGCCGAAGTCGTACGTCTTGTTGTTGTTTTTGTGATAGTTTATTGGTATATGAAAGCGCTGTGTAATTGAATTACTGACCTATTAACTAGATCTTTAGGGACGTGATAGGCGTAATATAGAATATCAAAATCAGGTTATGCATAAAGTTGAGCTACCTCATTTGTAAGAATCTCTGAAATAATGACTTAACTGTATTGCAGCAGCAAGTACGTTATATTTTAATGTGTATTTTCAGAAGTAGTTGCCGAGCAGTTAAATTAACAGCTTTCCTTGCAAAAGGTTTATGGTTTGAACCTGAATCACTTCCCATTGAAGTACTACTCCCGATTCGTTTCATATTTATAAGTGGCATACTTCATGTGTGCACGTGCTTTCGGAGATAAGTGAAAAGATTAAAAATTAAAGGGAAAAAACAAATAAGAAAATCCACCCGCTGCACTGAAGTGGCTTTCAGGTTTGCTAAGAGTGAAAGAAGAAGAAAAAAGTTGAATATAACAGCTCATTTGGTTCACTTTCTGTGCAGATTATCTTTGACTGGTGAAGACGACTCAGAGAAAGAATAACGAAAACATTGACCGTGTTCCCTTGAAAAACCACAAACCTCATTAATATTGACATTATATTAATTCGTTGAAAAGACACTCTTACCAAATAATGCAATGAGTTGCTATCATTCATAAATGTTATTTTTATAAAATCACATGCAATTCTTGCCATTCTTGACTCTTCTGTTTTCGCCGTAATAGCTGCAATAGGCTGTGACAATTTTTTATTAATAATTTCCCACTTTCAGACTCCTAATTGCTCCATCATCTATTAGTTTCCTTCTTACCAATAGGTTTAAATGTTGTAATGCACCTATTTTTTAGAAAAAGGATAACAAAAGTCAGTAGCAAAATGGTGAAGTTGCATGTCTTAAATCTGTTGTTTTATGAAGGAGCAGATTTACTGACACCTCATGTTAATATGTACTGTTGGTTGTTTCAGTGAGGTATTTAGCTTCAGAAGTCTTTTTTGTACATGATGCATTAAAACAAAAACCAATCTTTATCATAATTGTTACATTTACTGATGCATCCGTCATATCGGTTTTGTTTTTGACAGTTCAGGTAATCTCGATTCTATGTTTAAAGTTTCAAAGTGAACATAAAATCAAAACAGTTCATTTTTTCTTGTGATCTTGACGTATTTCAATAGTTCTCTGGTCTTATCACCCATTTTTGTAGTTTTCCCTTATGAATATTGAAACACTTTCAAGCAATTTGATATTTTGTATTGAATGATTGGTAAAAATTTCTTTAGAATTTCTCTGCTATAATTTTCAGTTTGAGACTCTAATCTTATGCTCTAATTTTTAGTTTGAGACAAATGAAGATGACGCATTGTTGCATAATGCTCATGTTTGGTTAAATAATCTGCGCCACCAGTTTCCTGGTCGACACTTTAAGGTAAGTGATTAGCATCCTTGTAGTGTGTATATTTAGGTGTAACAGTACTTTTCAAATGAAGTTATTTGAGAAATACTTGTGCATCTAGTTTTATTCACTTAATATAGTTAATGCTCGTGACTACTACTACACTGTGGATCCGTTAACGTTTTTTACAATTAAAGGAAAATTTTTGCATTTTTTACTGGAACTCTTAGTATTTATCGGATTGTTGCTCCACAAATGACAATGTTCACATTAATTACAAATTTGCAAGGTTTTTTTGTAATGACTACCAATGGTGCTTTTGTTACAACTATAATTGCTGTATCTTTTGTTAATCTTTAAGAATTTTTGGCAGTGCCAATTGTTCTTAGTAATTACAAATCTGGGTCTTAAAATAGACAATGATAAAGTTAATAGTCTTTTCCAATTAGAATTATTGGTAATTGTAGCAACATTTTTGCAGTCTTCTGCAAAACACTAAATTGATACTGTATCTCAAGTTTTTTAAGCCACTTTTCAAATCCTTCGCTCACACACCCGAGGGCTCCTATCACAACAGGCACCATCCCCACTTACTTTCTATACATTTTGGTATGTATATCTTATAAGTAACATTAGTATTAGTAGTAATTGTACTACTACTAGTAGTAGTACTATTATTATTATTATTATTATTATTATTATTATTATTATTATTATTATCTATTTTTCTTAGAATGTACATATTTGTACAATTACTCAACAGTTACCACAGTGACCTAGGGCAAGTAAAGGTTTTAGGCTTTAGTACTAAGATAACAATAGCGACTAAGAAGCATGTACAGAAGTGTATAGGAATACAAAGAGTTAGTATAGGAATAGAGAATTAGGAAATTTTATTTTAATAGCCTTTCGAAGAATTTTGGCGCTGCTTGTTGGGATAATGTTTTTGATATTTCATAAAGTTTATGTATCATGTATCACGTGCAAATATTTTCAGGCACCTTTTTTGACTATGCCCAGTGTCCAACAACGACAGGGACCTTGGTGGTTGGAGATTCCACATTTATTCACTTTCAGTTTCGAGATCCTCATAGTTAAAAGTTTTCAGTTTTTTTAGGTATTTTGTCGATGTTTATACTTATGTTAATATGTGTGCAGGTTTTAGTTTGTTTTACCTTTTTTAATTATGTCAGCTCGGTTAGCCTAGATTGTGCTACCAGTGTTCAGCTTAAGGTCTCACAGATGGATTATATTGTTGGATTCAACAACTGGTAGAGCATAGTGTTTATACCACTTGAGATGGGTTTCAAGATTTAGTAGTAGTAATAGTATAAGTAGTGGTAATATTAAATGGTAAAACAACACACTTCATCAAAGCTACATTGGCCCAGCATATTATAAATCAAACAAACAAACCATGAAAACCGTCCCGGGAAAGGTAACCCACGCTCATGCATCATAACCAAGTGAGTTCAATATAGTGAAAATATGTTATTTATACAGCACGTAACCTCTTGGATGGAGCCGATTTAGACAATTTCATTTAGGCTGTTTCAGTCCACACAGAACCGTCATCAGCATTATTATTATTATTATTATTATTATTATTATGCTGATATCTGTGGATTCTTATCGCCATGTATTATAACTGGAGATGCCTTGAGGCCTGATTTGCTCTTAGTTACTCCACAACAACAGCTATACATTCTTGAATTGACCGTGGGCTATGAAACAAACCTGGATAAAAATTCTTCTCGCAAATACGAAAAATATCGTTCTTTAATTCGTGATTTACAATCCAGCTTTTCGAAAGTTAGTTTCGTAAATCTCTCCATGAGCTCTTTAGGTATATTCGGTAAATCTTGTATTACTTTCAGTAAAATGTGCAACGCTTTGAACATCGACAACAAACACGAGCGCTTTCTTT
>RDPX01000295.1:102683-157457 GCA_003991215.1 Morbakka virulenta | reverse complement strand
ATGTAAACTTGAGCCTCGGAACTCTAGGTGTGTTTGGGAAAAATAGCTTGATTGTTTCAAAATTAAAGTCCCTCGATCTCAATGACGAAACTGTTAAATTTATCATCAAAAGATCGATAAACATTTGTATACGGACATCATACTTTATTTTCTGTATGAGAAACAAAGAATGGACAAACCCAGAATTAATAATCTGGTAACCAGCTGATACATCGTCTCTCAGTGATATGCCCAAATGGAGAGTATCACTATAGAAGATGTACCACAACTAGGCTTCATTGTGATATTTCCAGTCCTCTGGATCCAGTGACAGCTTAGTTGTGTTGCAACCTGTATTGAGTAGATCAATTTCATTGTAAATTTTCTAGATCGTTAATTTACAAATAAAACCATGTGAAGTTTGAAAAAAAAAATAAATTATTATTATTATTATTATTATTATTCGCCATGCATTATAACTGGAGATACCTTGAGGCCTGATTTGCTCTTAGTTACTCCACAAAAACAGTTCTACATGCTTGAATTGACGTTGGGGTATGAAACAAACCTGGATAAAAATGCTTCTCGCAAATATGAAAAATATCATTCTTTAATTCGTGATTTCATTCCAACTTTTCAAAAGTTACCTTCGTAAATCTTTCCATTAGCTCTTTAGGTAGATTCGGTGAATCTTATATTACTTTCATTGAAATGTGCAACGCTTTGAACATCGACAACAAACACGAGCGCTTTCTTTCAACCAAACTTTGTAACATAATCATTCGCACCACATACTAAATATTCTGTCGAACATTGAACTATTGTCGTTTTATTAACTTTGTTAGTAAAATATTTAATTTTGTTAAATAGGCAAGCCAATGCAAACTACCTTGATTAGTGAGGTTTGTAATTGTATGTGTACGGATAAAAAATAAAAAGTTTCCATGTTATTATTATCGTGTGGTTGTACACCATCTGGTGATAGATGGGTGAAAAATCCACATTTAGTGCCCAGCAACAAGCCAGGTAAGTGGAATACAGGCGCATGTACTGTAGCCACAAGAGTGAGATAAAGTAGATAACCACAATAAAATGGCACTGACACTTCAACCTTGCAAATGCCACCTGTATTCCCCATAACCAGTGAGGAAAGGCACATTGCACAAGCGGTTGTTATTGTATGACAAAACTCATGACTACAGCACCCACCTACACCTAGCCTGATAACTGACAATACATAAAAAAGATATGTTAGTGCTAGTACCAAGTCTGGTATTGCAGCCATGAATTCAGACTAAATAATATTAATATTATTATTATTATTATCATTATCGAGTGGTTACACACCATTTATTGGTGGTTGGGTGAAAAACCCGCATTCAGCGCCCAGCAACAAGCCAGGTAAGTTGAATGCAGGCACATGTACTGCAGCCATAAGAGTGAGATAAATAGAAATTATTATTATTATTATTATTATTATTATTATTATTATTGAGTGGTGGAGCAATACGAGCCCATGGGGGACTCAGGGGTACAAACCCGAGCAAACCCATCCGCTTCCCAGCCCGATAAGGGTAAGCTGGGTGCATGCATCACACCTAAGTATGTNGAGCAATACGAGCCCATGGGGGACTAAGGGGGACAAACCCGAGCAAACCCATCCGCTTCCCAGCCCGATAAGGGTAAGCTGGGTGCATGCATCACACCTAAGTATGTGTGATAAATTGATGTTAATAAAAGTACAACACGTGACCTTACAGGTGGGGCCTAGTTAGGTTTCCCAGTTTAGGTGACCCATTCTGCTTAAAACGGTCTCCGTAGCGAGGCTTCACCCAAGACCACAGGAGAAAGTAACAAGTGCGAACTCGGTACTCAGCCCTTTAGAACTTGAGATCCACGCTCACGACACCTAGATATGCTGCTCCCCCACTACTCCTGCTCGTTAAACAGAAATGCGTGATGTGTCAGCCCTTTCGGGTCATGCACAACTGGTTAAGGTCAGGCAACTGACTGGCAAGTCTGCGGTTTGAACGGGAATGTTTGATCTAGCCCATTCATAATTACCACCAATCAATTAAGATCAGAGGCCATACGTCTTACGACGCTACGCCACTTGCTGACAATAATAGTCAGTGGCTGGTGTAATTATCAGGGCAATTTGACTACACAGGACAGGGGGGTCAATGTCGCTTTCCAGCAGTACTAGGCAGTACTAAGTTAAGCCGGCCAGTTAAGGCAAGTTCAACTTTTCCCAGCTGGTCTGGGCACTTTCTGTCTACCCTTTATTATTATTATTATTATTATTATTATTATTATTATTATTATTATGTATTTTACTTTCTGCATAGTTTATTGCGTCCTTTATAGCCGGGTACAGACAATGGTCCTAAGGAGCTAGAGGGTAGCTGTTGCTTTCTACTTTATTGATAGTACTCTCCGTATTATGTGTTCTGTTCCAAGGAGGGCTATCTTCTGGATTTCTTGGATGTTGATTTTACCAGAGATTTTGTCGGTGTATTTTTTTTTAATCTCTTCTTCATACGTCCCAAATCTCCAATGAGCCCTGGTAATGCTGTGGTCTTTGTGCCCCGCATCCTGTTGATTTCTATCTCTAGGTATTTGTACTTTGACAGATTATTATTATTACTAAATGGTGGAGCAATACGAGCCCACAAAGGACTAAATATTAATGTTATTTTTGTTATTATTTTCATTTTTATTTCCTTTTATGTCTTTCCTGTTGATACATTCAGTGTTCTTTTTTATTTTAGTGTGTGTAATGTAATTAAGGGTATGGCACCATCAGCTAGGGAATGGCTGTTTAGTTATTTTAGCCATCTTTTTAACATTTAAAAATGAATATTGTGACGTAAGAATTATTATTTCAGCATTCACCCAGCCTATGTCTTGTTGTTGGTTTGTTTATCTAGATATCTAGCCAGTTGTTTAGCTTACGATATTATTGTATCCATGCACCTCTTTTTTTTCTGTAGACTATGGTCTCGGATCTTAGTGGAAAGAAAGTATTTGTTACAAGATATGTAAGGCCTCAAAAACCACCCGATGGTCTCATTCCCGACCCTAATATGCCTCAAAACCAAATAATGGTAAGTTGGAAGTATATCTTTGGACTTAACTATTACTGGCTCCTTCATAAACCTAGTATGCCTCACTTTGTTAACACAAGAAGTCATTACAAACTTTATTTCCTTCCTGAAAGAGCAATGTTAAGGCAATATACTAAGTAGGAAACTGGAATTTAAAAATT
Source organism: Morbakka virulenta (assembly GCA_003991215.1). Taxonomy (NCBI): domain Eukaryota; kingdom Metazoa; phylum Cnidaria; class Cubozoa; order Carybdeida; family Carukiidae; genus Morbakka; species Morbakka virulenta. Next base: position 154,210 of record RDPX01000295.1, on the reverse strand, counting down.
TGTCACGTCAGTTAAACATTTTTGTTAATTATCTGCTCAAAGCATAAGCCAAACAGAATTAATAATAAGCCCAGTTCTTGATAGTGCGACCATATAACGTTCAGATTAACCTTCGTCTAGTCTTAGCGTTGTCATTTGTTATCAATGCATTGCGTGGTACGCTTACCCATGTGGTTAAAATAATAACAAGCAGCAGTCTCTTCATACGACGCATTAAGCAGTCACTTCATATGGTACATTACATGAACCAGTGCTCAGTACATTCTATACATAGTGACTTTTTCTGTAGTTTGGTGACACAATTTACCGTACATTCCCTGATATGTTTTATAATTCGCAGCAGAGTCCAGTTATTCCACCTTGTCGTGTGTATCGTCATATGCTTTTAGGCCTGTGATTAGTATTTGATTTTTATACACCATATTATCTACTTGAAGGGTCTTTAAAGTATTATAGAATTTCACTTTAGAATTAGCTTACCTGGTGCCAAAAAAAGTCATTCTTTTATCTTCATTTTTCGTGCTGTCACTCTACAGACTTTATGTAGATGTAACCTATCTGGTTTGCATTGGCTACTTTTAAAAGAGCGACTCGCCATCCTTACTTGGTATAAACCTACCTTAATTTTGATTTCAGAGTTTCTAACAGCGAGATCATCAATATTATCTTGTATGTTGTTCTTTAGCCCTTTTTTTATTTGTATGTGTCTTAGTACTTATGTTTACTACTTCTCTGCAGTTATCTACACATTGTTCATAAATATATATATATATATATATATATATATATATATATTGTATGGTCTTGGAGAAACCTTTCAACAAACCGACCCTACAATAACTCGAACAAAAGATGCAACCTTTGCATAAAAGAAAAATACCTCATTATTTACCGCCCACACTTAGCTACTCTGAACAAAAGAAACNCCACCTTGTCGTGTGTATCGTCATATGCTTTTAGGCCTGTGATTAGTATTTGATTTTTATACACCATATTATCTACTTGAAGGGTCTTTAAAGTATTATAGAATTTCACTTTAGAATTAGCTTACCTGGTGCCAAAAAAAGTCATTCTTTTATCTTCATTTTTCGTGCTGTCACTCTACAGACTTTATGTAGATGTAACCTATCTGGTTTGCATTGGCTACTTTTAAAAGAGCGACTCGCCATCCTTACTTGGTATAAACCTACCCTTAATTTTGATTTCAGAGTTTCTAACAGCGAGATCATCAATATTATCTTGTATGTTGTTCTTTAGCCCTTTTTTTATTTGTATGTGTCTTAGTACTTATGTTTACTACTTCTCTGCAGTTATCTACACATTGTTCATAAATATATATATATACACATTTCAATATTTTTTACTCAAGGGCTTGCGTGAACAAAACTAATTATGTTAAGCCAATAAAATTTTTTTTACAGAATGAAACCGCATATTGAAAGCTCACGTTAAAAAAAAAATGTCACGTGGGTTCCTGTATGTGTCTTTTTTCTCTTTGTAGAGACTACTAGCACGCTTTGTCTCACTTCTACCTTATATATCCGACTCAGTGCAATTTCCTGATTTGTGTGATATTTGGACAACGTCAGAGGTAAGATTGCCACGATATTTAAGAAATGGATTTTTTAGTTTGTTAAACTAAATACCATTGCTCCAAGAATTGGAATTTAGGGTTAGACAGAATCGACAAAAATTGCATAAACCCTGATGTTCCCTTTTCCAACACAAGTAATGACACTACAGAAAACAAAGGGAAAATCATACAATTTTTTTTTCATACCATGTAATCGCATAATATGATGAGCTTTTCCTTTTGACTCACTAAACTTATAAACACTTTTGTTTATTTTATCCAGATGTATGCTATTAGAGATTTGCTGTTCATGAATGAAAACAGTGGTGCATTATGAACTTGCCTGAGGGCGGTGTGTGACATAATTTTTTTTTCTGGTGCCAGAAAATTTTAACTCGATAAAGAAGGCCATTCCAGCGTGGCAAATGTATAAAGGCACGTGAAAATGAATAAAAAAGGACATAATATTAAAGTAACGTATTGACTACCACCAAAACGTTAATGTAACTCCTGGAGCTGTTTGCTCGAAATTTTGCTATCGTAATTGGGCGTGAAGCGTGTAGATACAACCTGTAGGGCAGCTAGCAAGTGACAGCCCGTCAGGTTGTTTCGATGGTGGTTCTTCAGTAGTGTCATACGACCAAATACTTGTTCACACACGTACATGCTCCCTAAGAGCGAGGCAAACAAATTACCAGGGGGACTACGTGGGGGAATACGATGTCTGTTATAACTTCTCGTGTCCTTTCAAGAGAGTATTGGTTTCGTTGAAATTACCGACAAAACTCATTTTGCAAGAAAAGCATCAGCTGCTCTCGAGGATTTCGAGGACCTTTAGACTGAGTTCATTTGCCTTAAACTCTCTAAACCGGGTTTGAAGTTCATCATTAAAAGATCACAGCAAGTTTGCATACTTTTCGAAATTAAAGGCATAAAGACAATGTGTGAAAATATGGCTAAGCTTTCTTCTCAGATTGAGCACTCCATGGCTGAAGTTTTTGGCAGAATGAGTTAACAATGCCTGATAGTTCTATAGCAAGCTGAATTTTCCCCTGAAGTTTGGAATTCAGTTCATTTAGGTAGGTTGTGATGTGCAACAGAATCGCGAAATCATTTTTAAAAGTTTCATTGCAAAATTCAAAGACTGACTTGCCTTTCTTCTCCATAAATTGCTCTGTTTCGGCGTGCAGAAGCCACACACGCTTTAACATTGTGCTTTATGATAACCAGCTTAAATCGGCAAATTAAGGTATATTTGCAAGTTTCCAGTCTATTTCCGTCAGAAGAGATCTGATTGTGATTCTGATTTAGACCAGGGGAATGGATAAAATTCCCAACGTGAACGATCTTTGCCCATTTTAGGGCACTTGCGCAGAGATTTCCCTGATGTACTGTGCCCTGTGTAAAAATTACTTTCGAATATTCTGATTTTGATTTCATTAATGGCAGATGCACCATCCGTAGTTACAGTACGCAATAGTCTTATTTACTTTGTAAAGGATATCATTGCACGTTGTCGTATCTTTCAAACTTACAATCCTAGCTAGTTCTTCGGTCACATTGAAGTCCAAATCTACACCAATTATAAAAACAGCCAGTTGAGCTGTATCTACTATACCTGTAGCATCGTGGATAGCTATGCTAAACGCCTTATAAGATTGCAGCAACTGTTGGTGTAAATTTGCACCAATATTTTCCATCTTACTTGTAACTATTCTCCTGGAAAAAAGGGGGTTTTCTGTAGTAACCTGAGCTTTTCAAGAGCGATTTTCTCCACAGTAATAAGAATGTGTCCTTCGATTATGTCGCCCTCTGAAAATGATTTTTTTTTTTTTTGCTAAGTTATAAGAAATTTCGAAGCTTGCTTTTATTAAAGATCTGTCGTTGACCAGTGGCCGAAGGAAAATATCTTGCATTACCTTCAAGGCTGATTATAGTTCAATGAGCTTTCGACTTTCCTCCTTCTCTTCGAAATTTCTTATACGTTTCTACTTCTCTTCGAAATTTCTTATACGTTTAGTGCTTGGTTTTGTAATGCCTCTGTAAATTGTTATCCTTCAAGACGCTACCAATTTCTTTACAAATCAGACAGATTGCTCACCCTCTTTGCTCCACCAAAAAATGCTGTAGTTTCTAGGCTGATTAAAGTTATCAGTTTTCTATATTAGCTTTACGTTTCTTAGAGCAGAATATAATTAATTGTTACGTGATCTTCCTCGTTTCGCTGATGTGATCTGTAGCCCAAAGACAGATTACATACATTCAACTGGTAAGACATTCAATACCTTGAATAATGTGCCATATCTTGAAAATGATTTACCAAGAAGTGAAAGATGATAAAACACATCGAAGTCAGCAAAATGACCATCACAGACAAATGAATTCCATCGGTAGAGATGTGAAAACACTTGTAAATCAGGGAACGTCTTGGACAACATGTATGATTGTTTATTGGGCAAAGAGCACTGTTTTGAAAAGAGTAATCTGCTAGCAGGATGCAGCAATATTCAAAGGAAATTACCCTTGGCCCACAGGTTAAATACAGGATACAAGTTAGGATACTTTTCTGCGAAAACAAAAATGAGTGGTAAATTGTGACAAGAAGCCACTGTATCCTTTTGGTTATCCAAAATGGTGAAGTGCACAATTTACTTATTAAGGTCACTGATAAGCTTTTGGTGTCAGGTTTTTATAACTATTACAACAGTAACAGCTGAGTTGGGATTTAAATGGCTATAAAATCTTTCAAATGCATACAAAGATACCTAAACTAAGTCAGGGTTTAGACCTTGGCGATGCAATGTCAATAGATGAAAGGTAAGAGGCTTCGTGATATGTAGACGATGAGAATAACGAGAAATGTCCTAATGCATTGATCATGATTCTAGCTATGCTTAAAACTTGTTACCTACTGGACAAGAGAACCAACGCCAATATGTTACTGTATCAGGTTACTGCACTTCTCGTTTTCAGAACAATTGAAAATAAGTAGTACTGCGACTTTCACTGCCCCTGCACTTCGTCAGTGAAAAAAATGTTTTCACAACTGAGTGTGCATTGATAATAGGACTTCAGTATTGGGGGTAAAATGCCAGGTTAGTGTGCTGGAAATGCAAGATAGGAAGTACCTTGATCTATTGTCTCCGAAATAATGGGTGTGTAATAATGTAAATAAAGGTGCTACCATGCTGCCAAACAATATATGGTGAAGAAGAAGAGGAAATATTTCTATAGCAGTTATTTGAAAACAAAATGTACGACTTGCGTCACTGAAGTCTTCATTCAGCCTGTCATATGTTCCCAGTTATGAAATCAAGGCCTTTGATTTAGATTATACATGAAAACAAGGGTTCAATTACCATTACAAAATAAACGTGAAACCGCTAGAATACAATGGTGTTCAGTCGAGCTTGCCTTTTCAAGTTTTTTGTTGTTGTAGCGATATACTGTTGACGCAAGATATGTCTATACAGGTCAATCAATCTTTTTTATGCAAGCTTTATTTGGTACAGTTAATACCGTATTATATTAATGGGGCTTTTTTTAATTTTTCCTTTCAACATACCATTTCTTCCTAACTTTATATAATATTTTTAACTTGGTCGTAAATTTATGCTAACTCTATTCCTGGTTTCCTTGTAGCAATTCCTGAGAATGCTTGCTGGCGATGAGGAAGAACATGCTATTTTACTGTGCAATTACTTTTTGAACCTCCAGAAAAAAGCATGGGTCGTTCTAGGATACGGAGTTCCGGAAGGTAATTATATAGAGTAGTACGATACCCACTCTGCTTACCACAGCACATCAGTTGTCGCAGGCTAAGACGTTCATTTGTGAACTTTAAGTACGTTAACAATTAAGCATAGTTTATCATTTCAGTCCCCTTTAGCTTCTTCTTCTTCTTCTTCTTCTTCTTCTTCTTCAACTACTACTACCCTAACCCACGACACCTTCCTCCAAGTATTCCAACCCACCCGCATCCTCTTCTTGACCTCTATCACAGTCGGCGCTACTTTTCAATGCCGAATCCAGGTACTTAAAGTCCTCCACTTCAATGACTTCAACTCCTCTCATGGTGATCCAACTCCCACCCTGAAAGCAGTTGTCGTTCCCATTGGGCACCTAACCACAGTTTCGCAATCAAGATACATGTCCTGTATTGCGTTGATTTAGTTCTCTGGTGCTCCAGCGGCTCTCATCTTGCACCACACCTCCGCACGTGGGACACGATCAAAAGCCTTCTAGAGGTCTATGAACACACAGATCAGCTGCTGCTGTCCTACCCGATACCTTTCTAAGAGAGGTGCGGAAATTGCATCCTTTGTGCTTTTGCACGGAACGAAGCCAAACTATTCCTCCTTATGGTTACAATGTGCCGTAGTTTTTCCTCAACCACTCTCCCACCGCTTCATGGCATGGCTCATTAATTTGGTTCTTCGGTAGTTCCCGCTCGGTAGAAAGCATTATGTCGTGGCATTTGAAGTGGCCCCTGGCCACGTTGTAGGTAATAGTGGATGATTGAAAATGTGCGCTTTTGCTTTGGTTAGGTATGGCACTTTACTTTTACTATGTTGCGTAAGCATTATATGTAAGAAACATTTATCTTACAAACCATGTTAGATTTGATTTAGTAATTAACTGTAAATTTTTAAACAAGGAGGCAAAAGTACTAAAAAAAGCTAAAAAAGGGAAAATATGGTAAAAGAATTTAGTACAATAAAACATAAAAAAACAAAGCTCAAATCCCCATGTATAATCATTTTGGGGGAGGATGAGATTCATGACAATATTACACAAGGGTGATAAACATATTGCAACCAAATGATTGAAACATTCAGAGGGAGCTTGGCTTTTCAAACTTCGTGAGACTTCAGGTAAGAAGATTATTCATAGCATTATTAAATGAAAAATTTATGAAAGGAGAATAACTGTAACTGACATAGTAAATGTGCTTGAAAACCATTACCTTACTTTGTATTGTTTTAATAAATAGATAAGCTAAGTAAAAGAAGTTTTCCATAGTTACATGCCACGGATAGTATAACTTTGCAACCTTTTCACGAAAATTGTGATTCATGCGTTGCGTCGAGTAGACTCATTTAGCCATACGGAGAAATTGTTTGGTTTTTTGCTTGTCAGTTTTGATAAACATCGAATATAATGTATCACTTTTGTCAATAGCTTCGATATTAGGGAAGCTTGTCTGTTTAAGGACAGATCCAACAAAAAGGCTATTGGACAAAAAATTACTATTAAAAACTTCTGGTGGACAGTAGAAAGCAACAGGTACCTGCTTCTACATATCATACCCTTTTTACAAGAGCCTTTTAGGCAGCTTTTTCACGTTGAACCAGGTTTTTTTGGTTTGGGGGAGGGGTGGGTGGGTGGTTAAACAAATTTTGTTTTATTCATTGTGACACGAATTTTTGCATTAAATAAGCTGTTTAGCTCACAATATGCAATTGTTTTGTGTTAGGTTCTACGGCTTATGTTCTGACACAAGATGCTGGCACGTATCTACTATGGAATCCTGTGACTGGAGAATATTACAACATCAGTGATCAAAGATGCCCTTTACAAAGTATCGGCTGCCTGATCAATGAAAGTAACGTAAGAATAGTTTTTAGCTTTAGGCAATGATACGGGTATGAGATTAGTGTACATATTTATTGGAAGTCGTTTGATTTCGGGTATGATAACAGTGGTAATAGCTTACAATACCCTTCTACCGTGCACGGGCAGATAAATATACCTGACAAGTCGAACTGCACAGCTGAAATTACAGAAAAGATAAAAATGATAAAGTTTAAATCCCGCAGAAAAACAAAATGTTCTCTTTGCTTAATAAAATTACTGTCTGAGTCATTGAGGCGCTGTTACTGGGTTATTTCAGTTTCGAGTGTAAGCTATTAAGCATGCGGATGTTTTGCTTTGACTAATTGATGATAAAAGTAAATAACCAGGAAATTTTAATGACGACTATGGGCCGATCGTGCTTCTGGCATACTGATTTTGTGAAACTTTAAGGACAAAATCCAAATATTGTCATTCAACAATATCAAATTTTCAAATAGAATTTGTCAAATGAAAGATATACCCTTCACGTCTTTACAGTACCACGAATATCTTCTTTATTCGAACCTAAGTGACTTCTTAAGCAACTAATGCTTTCCCACATTTTTATTTCGAAAGCTTTTCAGCAATGTCACGTAATCACGACTGTTTGCAAAGTTCATTTTCTCCAGGGCATACAGGCCTTTTGACTCCTTCCGATGTGCCACCATGGTTTCCCCTTCATTACGAAACTTCGAGCTCGGCTAATTTTTCTGTCAATCAGTTATTTTGAACACTTTTCGTTAAGTATTCATAATCGTATTGTAAAGATAAACTATTATCGGTAAAGCAAGGTTTGGCTTTCACATATAATCTGAAAAGCCCCCAGTTGGTTCAATAATTGTCCAAAATGATTCAAACTAATTGTCTACCAGATGAATTTATAGTTTCTTAATTATTTGTGAAGTCGAGAGACCAACAATTCAGTTAATATTTTCGTGTGTTTCACACATCATCAGACCAATCTGAAACATATAAAGAATATAACTCAGTTATATGACTACAACGAGAGAAAAAAACATGACATAAATCCATAATCAAAAATGTTCCGTGGTCAGCAGTAGCTAACAACAACTAGATCTGGATTGATTGAGTGTGTGTGTGTGTGTGTTTGTGCGTTTGTGTTCCTTCATCGTCATCAGGATGAAACGGAGCAAAATTAGCTCAGAAAAATCTTACGATTCATGAGATAATATAGCTCCAACATGTTACCAAATCTATGTCATATAATTTCCTTGGACTTTTTCTGTAGGTCTGTTTTTCCTGGGGGGGATAATAGCAGGCAACCCCCCGTAGGATACCCCCTACTTGATTAACATGTATCTATAGTTGCTCCCAGAGCAGTCTTTGGTGTCATCCAGATTTACTTACATTTAGTTTTGATCTATGGAGAGCACATAACGTTGAAAATATCGTTTAATGATGAGACACACGAAACTGCAAAGCAACAACATTTTTTGGTTGTAGTCTATTGTGTGCATTAAGCTACTTTACAATCTTTAAAGTTTTAACTCTTATATCAGGGAGAGTGTGTGTGTGAGTTTTTTCCTGCGTATGTTTACGTGTGCATTGCAGGTCTCTTTCAAATAAATGTCATTTATTACTGTGTATTTTAAGTAAATTATTTTTTCTTCCTTTACTTTTTCAAGATACTTGCCAATGTACAGAGCGACGATAAGCCGTGTAAATTAATTATGACATTGGAGCAGCCAAAACTTTGGAGGCCGTTCTTTAGTAGGAGCTATCCTAATCCAGGTCTATCAAGTATTCAGGTATTAACTGAGAGTATCGTTAAATGTTTAAACGGTGAATAAACATTGGTTTTCAAGGCACATACAAAGTTCAATGTGTTAAAGAAATTTGCACTACAGGTTTAAGTGTAAGGGGTATTACGCCACAATTGATATAAACATAAGACGGATGTTTGCCCTCTTTATTCTGTTTTTTAATTGTGTTTTGTAGATTTAAACGTTACATGTATTACCAGCTTTATCAATACTGTCGGTTCCTCTGGACACTTACGACAATCAGCTGCATTTAGTGTAAGTGCTTGTATCCAGCCTGCTAGATTCGTTCATTGACCTACTCGACAGGTAAGTAACACATGCAGCCATCGACAGAAAATAGTAGGGGTTCTCACACCGAAAGCTATGTGTCCAAAAACTATTTGAGAAATTGAAGATAGCCTCCTTCCTTGAATTTGCTGAGAAGATTGGGTAAAAGCCCTGGTCAATCCATAGCTTGCCTTTAGTAAGACATTTTCTCAATCTCAAAGAGAAACCATGTGGAAGGCACTATGGGATGAATCACCAAACTCAACAGCTTTTGAGAGCAGAGGTGTAGTTCCCAAAGAACAACTTGCTACTGGCCACGATCTTGGCTGGACAACGTGGCGCAGTCTGAACCGGCTACGTACTGGTTCTGGTAGCTGCAAATCGGTCATGAAACGAATGGGATTATCAGCATCTGACACCTGCAGCTGTAATGTCACACAGACTATGGACGACCTCCTGCAATGTTAAGACGCCCCAAATTGCAACTTTGCTGACTTAGAGGAGCCCACACCATCGGCAATATCATGCGCCCGCCACTGGGCAGAAACGCTGTAGCCGAGAGCGTTTACAGGCATTTAAATTGATATTTACATGGTAAAGTATTATGCAGTAGAAATTTTGTATTTTGAATCTTAAGACATATTGCAATAAAAATGAATTATGGTTACATTAGCATTTGGGAAAATTGTGCAATCTGAGTGTCAGAAATAAAACGCAGGGTATGCTTTCGTCTTTGTAATTTTCCTATATTATTTCCAGTTTTCATATTTAAAAAGTATTTCAACTATGAAAAAAATTCTTAGGCTGCTGGTTTTATTCTGTATTTTGTGGTCATACCACTCTGGCAAAAAATATATTTGCTATATAATTTTTTTCACGCAAACAAATTTTATTAACTCTACACTTTAAAAATATTTTCATGTTTCCTGTTCCAGTCTGATATTTTAGCAATGCCTTGTGCCTAATTTTCAAACTTATTGCCATTTTTGTGTATTATTTAAGACAGGATTTCAATTTTGCAATTTTACATCATTTTACACATTTTTATCTAACGTCTTACGTTTCTGAACAAAACGTGATCTCTTGTTTGAGATAATTAACAGACTTAATAGTGACAAAAAATTGTTGTTACGCTAGCCCAAGAATGAATCAAACCCCAAAGTTATTGTCTAACTATGTAGTACTGCATGCAAAATGAAGTGCATTGTAATAGTGATCAATGGCATTAGACACACAAAATGATGAATTGGTTATTTCGAGTTTGTCAAAGCTGTTGCCCAGAAAAGGATTCCTATAGGGTCCATGGTACTATTAAGGAGAATGACATACTTGAAGATATATTTAGATGGAATATTGAATGGCTAAAATGGGAAAGACCTTAGCAAACCCTCATCATTATCATCATCATCATTATCATCACCATCATTATCATCATCATTATCATCATCATCATCATCATCATCATCAATCAGACACACCCGAATTACTAATCAGCATTCTCCACGAGTCTCTGTTCTTCATCGATTTCTGGAGATCCGGTATTGGAAGACCTGTGTCTTTCTGGAGCAGGGTAACACAGGCCAGTGTAGGTCGGCCGGTTCTGCACTTCTGAAGCAGTGTCCTACGAGGCGTACTCGACGTACTCTTAAGCAAACCTTGAAGTCCTGTTTTACCTCTGACACATAGCAGTAACGTGGAAAATTTGCTGAACGTACATGGAATATGAAAAGTAGAAGACTAATGGAATCGTAGAGCACATACCTGAAAATGAGAGGTGCAGTATCGTTGAATTGAATTGTTTGCTATGTTTTCACAGACAACTGGTTGCAGAGAAGTGTTTAAAAATTCTACTTAAATAGTGAGCACATTTTCTAATACCCCTATGTAGATATAATGATGTATTCCTGAACATAGAGGTTGCCAATATATAAAGTTGTTGGACGATGCATTGAAGGATTGACAGCACATTGTGAAAGGAAAGGGAAAACGTTAAGAAATATGTGGGCCGTTACGATTCTTTAAAATGTGCTCAGATATGATAAATTGCCCTTTAGTTGAAACGGAATGTATCCCATGAAATAATCGACCTTTAGGTTTTGTACAAATTGCTTGATTTTGAAGTTAAAATTTAATTGGCACCAGACTGAATTTGAGTCAGTGCCTACAACCAGAGAAAATGGTTATGAAAGTGGCAGACACTGGTTCCAACCCAGTTTAGTACAACTCATACTTCATAGTAATTTTTCCAAATACTGTCTTTTAATGGTATCGTCACATGTCATTTTTAAGCAAATTCACACATGAATATTTGATATGATGTAGGATTCATAATTTGTTTACACTTCTTTCCTCTTTAGGTAGAGAGCCCGAAGTACTACCCAATTGATACACAGTTAGCAATAAATTTGCAAGACAAGTAAGTAGTTGGTTAACAACTCTCAACAATATTGACTGCAAAATTGTTCTTTGGTTTCTCGTAAAGATTACCATCATCCACACCATCCAGTGATAGTTTTAAGCAGGTACTCTGATTAACCTTGTTTTGAAATACCAGTTGAGGAGGAATTAAGGAATTAAGTGGATACTTGTTTTTATTACCAGTTGAGGAGGAATTAAGTGGATACTCGTAAATTACTAAAAGACCCAAAATTATCCAGTTTAACTGAATGGTTTTTTACCCTGGTTTGAAATTTCCTTTGGCTTCATACACCTCATCTAACATCAAATTTTCTTTCGCGTGTATAGAACTTTTCACAATTTGTACAACAGAATTTATCCTCAGTCCTTCTGAAAGAGTCCATTAGAACCGATCGCCATTGAGGAAGCATTTAAACGCTATGAGCTGCAGGTCTATTAGGCAACTTTCCTAGGTCCAATAGTGGCTTTTTGTTGACTTTTACGACCAATTCGTGGCAAATAATGCACTGTGTTCCACCGGTTTCTTGATAAACAGTACTGTTCCCAATCTGCAGTAGAAATTTTTTTTAATTGTATTAACTGANGTTTTTTACCCTGGTTTGAAATTTCTACTTTTCCCAATAGCGAGGCGGGTGTCAAGGACCATGTGTTAGTCATTTAATTCATCGTCATCATCGTCATTATCATTATCATTATCATCGTTGTTCTTGTCGACATTTTTCTTACAAGCCATTGCCTCGACCCAATACCTTTGGCTTCATACACCTCATCAAACATCAAATTTTCTTTCGCGTGTATAGAACTTTTCACAATTTGTACAACAGAATTTATCCTCAGTCCTTCTGAAAGAGTCCATTAGAACCGATCGCCATTGAGGAAGCATTTAAACGCTATGAGCTGCAGGTCTATTAGGCAACTTTCCTAGGTCCAATAGTGGCTTTTTGTTGACTTTTACGACCAATTCGTGGCAAATAATGCACTGTGTTCCACCGGTTTCTTGATAAACAGTACTGTTCCCAATCTGCAGTAGAAATTTTTTTTAATTGTATTAACTGAGCAGAATCAAAGGTGAACATGAACAGACAACTTAATAAATATCTAGAATATAAACAGAGCTATTACTTAAAAAAACAAGGATGATCTTCACAATTTTTATACAATATGCAAAATAAAACCCAACCAGTATTATGTTTGTATACTCTTGGCTCGTAGCACTTTGTAATTCATTCATTCATTCGCTTAGCCGCTGTCGTGCAAGGCGTTTGATTTTTCTTTATGAAGAAGATGGTGCCTTTTTCAGGTGCTGTCACTCTAGATCTGCAGTAGTTATTTTGTGCATGGAGAAACCGGTACATTTCAAGATAATATTTTTGTTTTTCTGCGTGGACGCCGGGTTCCTTTTGGCAGGCCAAAGTTCATCTTGCAGGCCCGCTTGATACCACATTTGAGGGTTGGAAAAGTCAGGCTACCAGTGGTTTCACGTTGGCATATAACGAATTCGAGGTTCGTTTCTGTGATGAACAGTTGGTTTTTTTTCCGGTATGTGTTTTGCTCTATTCCCGCTTTGTATATCTTATCTGCTGGCACATTCAATGGGTCTTCATCCGAGGTACTACTGGCAACCGTGCATTTGAAGTTTTTTGCTGCTTCAGCCGATCAGAAAGAGTACGGTTTTAGTCGAAAAGAACGGCGTTTCTTCTTGAGCACTCTAAATTTCAGGCGTCTGTTGCAGAGGGCTAGCTGATGGTCAGTCTTAAAGACTGTGCTGGAGGAGTGGCAGTCCATGATCCAGTTCCTGGCCTGGTTGTCGATTAGCACATAGTATAGTCTGTCAGGTTAAGTGCATGGCCGGTGCTGTTGATCCATATCACCTTTTGGGAGATCCGTATGAGAAACAAGGGTTGCGCTGCACAAAGCTTGTGCTTGATTCATAAAGCAATTAGACGTTCACCTTTTTATTGGTGTCACGATTGCCATATTCACCGATAATACCAGGGGCCACTGTGCTGTACATTTTGGCACATTTTGGCATTCGTGCCACTGACCACCATCAGGAAGCCGCTGCCTGGTTTCTGAGTTATGCAATCATGAAGCTGATTGTAGAATGTAACTTAGCGGACTTGGTCGGTCGCAGAGTTTTGTGATGTGGCGGGTGCCTAGGCTATTACAAAATAGAGTTTTTCAGTTTGAATCGGATAAACATGAGACGGTCTGATAGTAGTTTTTGTTGAAATTGATTAATTTGCATGGTTAGGCATTAGCAGGCCTACTCCGGCATTATGTTGGTCAACACCTGAGAGAATAATTTGTCCAGCACATGGCTCCTGTTTTCCCATAAGATGAGTTTCAGTGAGATCAATGATTTAATATCTGTATCCTTCAAGACTTGATTCTAGGTGTTCTGGTCCTAGTTTTGTGTTCAGTGTGGTCACATGCTGATAGAGAAATCTAATGCTTGCCCCAAAGCCGTTTTGAATCACACCATCGGGGCCTAACCGCCCAGTGAACGAATTAGTAGAGGACCGTCACCATCACGACACTTAATCACACAAAAAGATGATCCAACATCCCTTCTCAGCCTAAACAACATTACATTTTTTACTTTGAAAGGCTTCTTAATGCCAGGCATTAATGTACATTTAACACTACTTTGACTGTTAGCCATTTTGGAATCGAATAATGCTGAGAATTCCCGACCCTGTTTGTTGCTGGGGGTATTTTCCCCAGGTTTAATGACTGACTATTTCTGAAGAGTCAGTTTCGCGTTCATAGTGATATTGGCTTGTGGCATCACATTTAATGAGCCTTCATACCCCTGGCATCACTCTTTCACTGTTTTTGTTTTTTGAATTATTAGCTAATTACAAAATATTAAAACCATTACAAGTTAAGAGCTACTTCTGACCCAAGATAAGCAAATTTGTTTTCCAATTTGATCTTGTTACTCCTGGTATCAAGAATACATTCTTTTCTAAATTTTCTAGCTAACAGAGCTTTGGCATTTGTTACGTTCACTTTCAACCCTTTCCAATGATCTCCCTAACTTCAACTATTGTAATGCAAACTGATTGATTGCCGTTGCCACAAAATCATCTGCAAAATGCATTTTAGTCAGTAAGATTTGTTTTGCGTCCAAACTAATATCCTCTACTGTCACGATGAGCAGAAAGAGCTTTGACGTTTAACTCTGGTGTAAAGATACTTTATACTTGAATGTTTTTAGTGTTTTTATCATCTCCACAAATTTGATTGCTATCTTTTTTCTTCCACAGAATAGAGAGGCATTTGCGAGATATATTTATGGACTGGCGGCCGGCCCTCATTACTCTCTGGAACAGGTACGAGCTACTATTTGAGTATTAGGAGGTATATGAAAAACAATAGCATGCATGCAAGATTCAATTACATCTATAGCTCTGCATCTGTGCCTGTGTATTTATTTAGCCTTTTGTCTGTGTAAAAAATAAGAAACTTTTCGTTCCAGCTGTTTTGCATGCTTTAGCGATGGCTGGTTTTTAGAGATTTTTCTGTAAGCTTTTGTTTTAATACTATCCGGTTTCTTACAGTTGATCTTTTATTGGCTGATAACTTAAAGAATTTGGGATCGTCGTTCCGTGTCAATTTATTTTTAGCGTTTGAATTTTTGTTGCCACATACTTAACCAATAACTCTTGCTAAACTCATTTTTTGAATGAGGCCAAATTCGTCTTGGCATCCAATCAGCAGAGGAAGACAAAGATTAACATACTTGGGAAGTCTCAAGTGCCATATTGAAAAGTGAATATTAACAAGTAAGAAGGAAAACGTAAAAGCTGGAGATCTGCTACATACGATGAGAGATAGAAATCTGTGTAAATCCATTATCGCCAACGTCTGGAATAGATATGGCACCTAGAGAGAGAGGTCCATTTAGACTTAAATTTTATAGGCTTTTTCCCACTATGCCAACAACTTCAGTCATCATAAGTGTAATAAATATTTGGTTTACTTCATTTTTCTAAAATTTGATACTTACTTTTGTTTTTCTCTTTTCCATTTGGAGTTGCTTTGGTGTAAAAAAATTGTGGAACATCGAGGATATGGGAGATCTTATTTACTTGGTTTAACTGAATAGGGCAACAAAATCCCCGAATCTGTACAAATTTGTTCTTTATTTATTCCAGTTCTGAAATTATGCTGTCTTTGATAGTGAATGACTTGTGAGTTTTTGAAAAACCGAATAAGGAATAGGACAATGACAGAAAATGTTATCGGGTCGAAATTTGCTTCCTTACAAGGCTCATATTTCTTACAAAGCCAAGGTTCTTGGAAGAAATAGGATGGTTTATGATTTGTGCTCCACCTTTAGCTTTCAGACAAAGGGTGCTAGGCGAAATAGGATATTGACCGAACCTTTGTTAACCAAGGGTAATACCAAAAATTGTGTAAAAAATAGGATGTGTAATTCCCTTCTGAGGATAGTGAGTCAGATAGGACACTGGCCGAGGATACTCAAGAATGCTACATATTGTTCCCTTATGTATTGTAAAATGATGCTGAGGTTTTGTTAATTTTGGAGAGAAGGTTTTGTCAATTTGTTGTGTTTATTAGAGGAATGTTAGGCTCCTCCAATGGTACCCTTCCTTCTTTGCATTTTTTGTTTTTGTTCACTATTTAAATATTCAAATTGTTTGTATAACGTGCCAATATAATGCTATCTGGCTTATATTTTTTATAAAGCATTGCTTTGATTGTTCCGCTTAATCCCCTATGAACTCTTCTTTGACAATATAGTGCGGAAGCCACAGTCCTGTTTCTACAGCCTTTCCTAGTGACCCAACATCAACCATATTTTACTGCTGGAACCAAAAATTCATTATTAAGTCCTGCGCTGGCACTTTTTTTATTTCCAGAATTTTGTGTTGGTTTGTCATTGCTTTTTTGGTTTATTGGTAGGGGGAGTGTTTCTGTACAACTACTTTGCCAATTTCTCCCGCACATCCTTTATTTTTTCTATTTTTCGTACAATATATTCAAATCTGTTTGTTCTTCATTCCCAACTCTTCAAAATAATTTGTTGTTGACGACACTTAATTTATTTTTATTTTCAGGTATAACATGGTTTCCTTTCAGTTGTAGCTTAACTCTATCCGTTTTGTGTTTTGTTTTGTTTTGTTTTGTTTTGTTTTGTTTTGTTTTGTTTTGTTTTGTTTTGTTTTGTTTTGTTTTGTTTTGTTTTTGTTTTGTTTTTGTTTTGTTTTGTTTTGTTTTGTTTTGTTTTGTTTTGTTTTTTTTTGTTTTGTTTTTTTTTGTTTTNATTTGTTTGTGATGTATACGTTGTTGTTTTTTTTTTGTTTTTGTTTTGTTTTGTTTTTGTTTTGTTTTGTTTTGTTTTTTTTTGTTTTGTTTTGTTTTGTTTTGTTTTGTTTTGTTTTGTTTTGTTTTGTTTTGTTTTGTTTTGTTTTGTTTATTTGGTTTATTTGGTTTGGTTTATTTGGTTTGGTTTAGTTTAGTTTAGTAGATTATAATTTAGATTATTTTATTATATGATATCCATAATCAATGTTTGGGTGTTAAAATTCTAGGTATACAAATCAAGCTTTCCGAAACCTCTTGATGAAGTAAGTATTAAAAACAATAAGTTGTATTTTCTTAGCGGTTTATTTGAGACCAGCAATGTTTTTGGATGTAGGATATTCATCATGTCGTGAGTCGCGAGCTTTTTCTGGCCTATGTTTCGGGAGATGCTTCTCTTATCGTCAGGCCTGAAAAACAATTTGCTAAAACTTGAGTATATTAGAATTAAGATCATATTGTCCTTGAATTTCATCTTCCGTATAAGTGTGGACAGCATATTCTCTATTGTAACATTTTCCAAAGAAAGCCTTTTCTCACCTACATCCCAGATATGACGATGACGATGAACTCATTATCTGATATCTTTTTCAAAGCAGCTCTCTTCATGTAGCACGAGCACTTACATCAAAATATGGGGTTACTCATGCCAGTCTCGAAACTCAAGGATTTGAACTTAAGCAGTGGGGCATGGTAAATTTAGTGCAGCAAACTGATACAGTACAAACGCCTTGTTTTTGATTTAATACTGATTTTAGTCGATTTGCTGCTGTGCCTTGCAGTGAGGGACGAACTTTGCGTTAGGTGATCTGCTTACATGTTACGACCAGGTAGCATAGCACTAAACGTAAGGAGTATGTTTCATATTTCCTCAGAGGCAACTATGGGCTCAGTATGTAGGAACAAAGAAGCTTTCTTTTATACAGTTCTACTGGTGGAATTGTGGAAACTGTTGAGGAATATGAAGTAGCTTGATACAAATAAATTCTTTTGGTTTATATCTGCACATTTTACACTCAATATTTTCCATACATAATACGTACCGATTTGTATAAGATTTGAGTAACTTACTTGAACTCCTTAATTTATAACAAGCATCCCACCTGCACAAGTTGCTAGCATCCAACGGAGTCTAGCTTTTCATGGTACCTCACTTTGTGTAATATAAAGTTCGGTGGTTCACTATTGAACGTTTTTTGCCATGCACTTCGTGGTTTTTCAGGCTCATGTTAACTATTGACCGACCATCTTCAGGGTGTACCTGGTGTTGTTTTCAGGTAGCAGCCGAAACATATAACCAAGCTTATGCAACTGCCTACTGCTAATATAGTCTGTGATACATATGGACTTTGTCTACTCTATGAAGTAATTCAAGAGGTGCTGTTGGTCCAAAAGATTTTGCAGATTCTTCTTAAGCATCGGTGGAGTAATATGGATAACATTTGCTTGTCAGCGTCATCACCCTCCAGCTTTCCTTCCATGCAGCAAGGCCGATATTATATTACTGTTATGAATTCTGTTTCTGTTTTTACTGTATATATTTTTGCCGCTGCATCTGGTGCTTTTTTACTCTCTTTCATTTATCTTACTTGGGAGTATTCTCGGTGCAGAGTGCAAGCAAAGATAATTAATCCAAGAAGTATAATTTCTCTCTCTCTCTCGCTCTCTCTCTCTCTCTCTCTCTCTCTCTCTCTCTCTCTCTCTCTCTCTCTCTCTCTCTCTCTCTCTCTCTCTCTCTCTCTCTCTTTCTCTCTCTTTCTCTTGTTTGTGTTTATCTATACGTCTGGCTGGTTTCTGTATTTGCAGGGCTATATTATAGTATACTTGGAATGGTTTCTTTTAGAGAACTGTGAAGCAATGTTATCAGATAATACAAGGCCTTTGACTGAAGACAATTGGGTCCATATGCTTCCTATTTCTTTTTGAATGGCTGTTCTCTTGGCCAACCAGCCAATTGTGGCTAAGAAAGCTTAAGTGAAATTATGAAATGTTGTTTCCTGGAGCTGTCTTAAGTAGGTTTTTTACATTTGGTAGCTGTATGGCAGTTTGAGGACATGATTCCTCCTGTTTTCACCAAGGTTTGGTAACTTGTATAAATTTATGGGACAAGTTTGCTTTTCGCGGTAAGGATATTGGCTCTTGGCCAACACCCGGTCCCAGAGGACCACGAAATACACTTGCATTTTTTCTCTACACCCTTACCAGCAGTCCTTTTGTTTGGTTTTTATGCAGCATTAACTTTGTTGAGTTGGGTCTGAGCGCCTCAGGTTTATAAACCCTGCCCGCTACGACAAGATGGCAATCAAAATGGGAGAATATGTGATACCCAGTCATCTCGTATCTATCGATTTCCATGCGAATCTTGTTGACCAAAATATCAAGAAAACGCTAAGCTGTCTTGAAATTGTTGAAATGACAGAATGTTTTTTAATGCGCATTTTACCCTTTCAGGGCAAAAATCTAGTTATAATATATGGATGTAAGCTCAGTCAACTGCTTTTCATAAACCTTGGCTATTCGTTAGTTTTTCTTTCTTTTTTCAGTATAGAACCGAAAATAGCTTTGGGAAATCGCCCAGACGATCATAAAGCCGAACTAGAACAGGTTTTATTGTCCAGCAAGGTAAGCATTGTCTTTATTTTCAATACGTAAAAGACGAAGAAGTATTTAGGCAGAGTTACATAAAGCTACAAAGCACCAGTATGACTCTAAAATTAGGGATAATGGTGGGAGGGTGAAGTATCTGCCAGACAGGCTTACAGATACTACAAACATTCAAAAGGCCTCAGGAACGTTGAAGAAGTTGTAAATATATACCAATGTATTAATATATTTCTCTTTATAGGCTGCCATACATGCTGTATAATGTATATAATATATGATGTATATATGTGTGTATATATGTGTGTATATATGTGTAATTTTGTGTATTCGTATCAAAAGGTGCTCAATGTATAGAACAGAGCAATATACATGAGGTAAAACACCAAAAATAAGAACTGTGATTGCAATCACAGTTCTTATTTTTCGTGTTTTACCTTATGTCTATTTATATACTTTATACGTTTGTTCAGCAACCCTTGGTTTANATTGTCCAGCAAGGTAAGCATTGTCTTTAGTTTCAATACGTAAAAGACGAAGAAGTATTTAGGCAGAGTTACATAAAGCTACAAAGCACCAGTATGACTCTAAAATTAGGGATAATGGTGGGAGGGTGAAGTATCTGCCAGACAGGCTTACAGATACTACAAACATTCAAAAGGCCTCAGGAACGTTGAAGAAGTTGTAAATATATACCAATGTATTAATATATTTCTCTTTATAGGCTGCCATACATGCTGTATAATGTATATAATATATGATGTATATATATGTGTGTATATATGTGTAATTTTGTGTATTCGTATCAAAAGGTGCTCAATGTATAGAACAGAGCAATATACATGAGGTAAAACACCAAAAATAAGAACTGTGATTGCAATCACAGTTCTTATTTTTCGTGTTTTACCTTATGTATATATATAATTTATACGTTTGTGCAGCATACCTTGGTTTAAAATTACGTTTATTCTTATCGAAGCATTTTCACTGGCATTCGACTAGATCAGGACACAAAAATGAAAAAACAAAAGTTGATTGGGTTTTTTTATTAACGAGGAGAAGAAAGAGAGGGTCGAATGGAACTGCGGTTCTTCTTGATTAGCCGAGAAATTCTTTTAGCGTTTTTTGAGGAATCAAAACCAAGGAAGAAATATTGACAAGTCGCTTTATTTGACTGTACATATCTCTCACGATTCCACACCTCTTCAGCTGCATGATCACTTTTGTACCATATTTCATTTCACGTATGTATTCGATATCATTTAAAGCCCAATTTTGGGAAAATCATAACGTTACTGTCTTTATGCTTCTGAAAGCCGACAGCGTTATAGTTAGTAAATAGATTACATATATAGATTATGTCTCTTTTATAAAGAAATATGAAACGCTAAGCTTGTTCATCACTTTATTGGCGGATTTTGTAGTGTTGTAAACGATTTAAAAATATAACTGCTACGGCATATTTGGCACCTGTAAAAGCAAGGTTGTTGTTGTAACAAAAACAAGTGGATGACTTCTTTAGATACTGGATTAAAATCGGTTCCCTGCCCTACAGAGTGTTATTTGATATAACTATATTCATTTGTTTTCACTTATTCTAACACACTTTATTATGTCTCATATTTCAGCGGACGACCCTGAGCAAAGTTACGCCATTGTGGGTTTACAATTCCTCAGAGTACATTGCCTTGACACAATATTAATCAAATGCAACTCAGAGAACAACTCTATTCTTCTTTGGGTAATTTCTTGTGTGATAAGGCAACCCCTGTTACATGGATATTTAGGTTTTAAACGCACATTTCAACGGCAGGTGATTTACCTTAGATTGCCACTTTATCTGACAAGTTTTTTCTGTATGTATACATGTTTTTAGACCTCTGCATTAACCGGGAGGACCCGTTTGAAACTTTAATTTTAGACGTTAAATTGATAAAGACTTCGCGAGAAACTAAGAGGTTGTCATAAGATGAATCTATTTTGAATAATATGGCTACAATTTTACGCAAACATTGACATTTCCTCAAAATCAACGTAAAACGAATAAAATTATAATTCAAAAAGAATAAATATAAAGTAGATGATCGATATATGGCCAATCTGCAGAGTCAGTAATTAAAGATTGGATCGACACAAGCACGGAGACACCTACAACCTTGTAAAGCACGCTCTTGATTAGAAATGTTGGTCTCAGTATGTCTTTAGGAACATCTATTTTACATACTTGTTAATTACTTTTAAAATATGGAGTTCAATTTTGTTTTGTTATATTTTGGTTGTGACGTATTGTTTTTTGGAAATATTTTACTTTTTTTTACTTTTTTCACAGCTAACAGGGTTTCCCATCCAAATGCCGTTTACTGATATCCAAACAATTACAGAAACAGTCAAAAGTACTGGAGTACACCAGTGTGATAACCCAAATGCAGAGTTTGCATTGGCAGTCCATATTCATCCCTACCCAAACAGTGTTATGGCTGTCTGGGTTTATCTTGGTATGATCGCAAAAAGAACTGCACAAACTGCTTAAGGCTTTCACGTCAAGAGGTTGACATAAACCTATTTTACTTCGTTATCGCAGAATGGACACTAGTAGATGGGGTGTAACTTTTAATATTTGACGGCCTTCTGACAATATTACAGCAAGATGATTGCCAGCAAGATGCTTGAAGATCATTGGATACTTTAATTATTGTTGCAATTGGAAGCTAGAAATCGTTAACGTTCTGTTTAAAGAAAGGATTTAGAAAAGTCCCAGAAGAAAACAAGTGAGAGCTTTATCGTACTCGCCGATTCCGATCTAAGTTGGAGCGCGTGGACCTTTTATCTGGGTAATTGGAATCAAGTCATATCTGGCAATTGTTGCCACCTTCGTATAAGGAATGGTCTTAGCAGCCTTTAACAAGACCCTTTATGGGGCATGGATAATGCAATAGTTATGGCTTTGAAAGTGACTTGGTACTATTCAGCCCTACACATATAATTTAGGATAGGATGGCAATCCTTCAAACTATGCCTAAAACCAGTTGAAAGCTTTACTGGTAAAGATGTTAAGCAAACAATATCCGCAGCTGATTGTACCCTTCTCTGAACAAATTATTTTTATACTTGCTTTCTTCATAGCCCAGAAACGTATTCATAAATAGCAACGTAAATATATTGAATGAATGGACGTCAGAATATACATGTTCGGTTGTATACATTTTTCGTTGAATGATGCCTGTTAAACAAAAAAGACTAGGTTTCATTGTGTTTTATCCAGGAATAAAGTGCTATTTTATCACCAAATTTTGTACATATAATTAATTTTGAATTTTATCTCGTTGCAGATTGTTTAGCGTCATACAAACACTATGTATTTTCTTTCAAATATATGTAAAAGTTACTGTGCAGTTTTTTCCAAGAGTCATTCACGGAACGAATTGAAAATTCAAATTATGTCTACAATAATTTGATAACTTATCATTTTGAGTTTCTTTTTAAGGTCTTCTCAACAAAATCAAATTATCTATTAGGGTTTTTGAAAACTTTTAAGAATTTACGTTAAAAACTTTTCATTTTTATTACGAGGGACAACAACTGCTTGGGATGAAGAGGTTAAGAGAAAGGAGTCACATGAGATAGAACTAACTGAGGTGCTACCAAAAAGGAAAGCTCATTAGAACACTAACCATGATAATGCCTACAGAAAAGACTAAGATATGCCATGTTTCGTCGATGAGACGAAGTTTGAAGAGTAGTAGAAAGAATTGGATCAATCAAGGTTCAAAGATGTTTTAGAAATCGATAAAAAAACATCAAGCCGAGATGAAGTAGCTCCTGTACGAATGTGAGTACAGTGCTTCATACNTCAACAAAATCAAATTATTTATTAGGGTTTTTGAAAACTTTTAAGAATTTACGTTAAAAACTTTTCATTTTTATTACGAGGGACAACAACTGCTTGGGATGAAGAGGTTAAGAGAAAGGAGTCACATGAGATAGAACTAACTGAGGTGCTACCAAAAAGGAAAGCTCATTAGAACACTAACCATGATAATGCCTACAGAAAAGACTAAGATATGCCATGTTTCGTCGATGAGACGAAGTTTGAAGAGTAGTAGAAAGAATTGGATCAATCAAGGTTCAAAGATGTTTTAGAAATCGATAAAAAAACATCAAGCCGAGATGAAGTAGATGACAGATGGTAAATTTATAAAGAGACACTCTAGCCCGACTTTACAATAGATTGAATTTTAGAACTCCAAGAAATATCAAAGCAAAATGACAAACCAAGAATCCTCAGTAATAAGCCTTTCTCAAAAATATAAACAACCTCAACAGGGCTAAAAAAATAATCATTCATGAACATTGCAAGGGGATACTGATTCTGATTCATATTGAACAACATCAGTTGCGTTTTTGTGGCATTGAAAGAAATCAGCCATTTACTTCCCCCATTTCCTGGCATAATAAATTCGGATTATCCCTTTTCTTAGCTCAACGCCGAAAAGCTAAATTTTATATGTTCGGCAAGCTTATTTCTTGTAAAAAAACAAATCCTAAATACTCTTAAATCCACCATTCGGAAATAGAGGATATGATCGTAACAGTGAAGCGCTATAGAATGCAGAATTTTACTTTTTATGAAATAAGTAATTTTTAATTTTATTTTAACTGGGCAATTATAAGTACACAACTTAAATGCAGCTTTCATTACTTTTACTAATTATTACAGAAATTCCGATGGAAAAAATATCAAATTTTTTTGAAAATTTAGAAAAAAGCTAATACATGTTTGCATTTTCATAAATCGCCACAACTTTTTCCCCCGCGTCCAATTGTAGCGCATT
This sequence comes from Morbakka virulenta, assembly GCA_003991215.1. NCBI lineage: Eukaryota > Metazoa > Cnidaria > Cubozoa > Carybdeida > Carukiidae > Morbakka > Morbakka virulenta. The sequence continues at coordinate 129,785 of RDPX01000295.1, read as the reverse complement.
TTGGATGCTTGATTACTTACTATCTCGCCTCCAACTGTTAAGCGATCGTCCTCTCTTCCTTTTTCCCTGTGGGTTCCCGGTTAAGGCTTGTCGAGTGACGTTAGATGATGGTTTATTCAACGTGTGCCCTATCCATCCCCACTTTCTTTTGAGGATTTGCCCGACCACTGTTTTTTGTTCCGCTCTTTCCCATAAGTCTTCATTCCTGATTTTATCCGTCCAGCGTATTTTTTATATTCTTCTCAGACATGTGTTAAAAAATATCTTATCTTTCGAATAAGTGCCTTTGTTGTGCCTTTGCATATCTCGCAGCCATATAACAGAACAGACTTCACGTTCGAATTGAAGATGCAAATCTTGGTTTCATACTAATTTCTTTTGAAGACCATATGTTTTTCAGCATTATGAATTTTCTCCTTGCCTTGCCGATTCTGGCAGTGGTATCCTGGTGTGTGCCTCCCCTTTGGTCCACTATGCTTCCTAAGTATACAAAGGAGTCCACATCCCATATGGGCTCTCCTGCTTCTGTCATTGGGATGTTGTTGTCAGTGTTGATCTTTATTAATTATGTTTTCTTCTTGTTGATGTTGTGCCCTATCTTTGCTGATATGTTCTCAAAGGAGGTGGTCTTGTCCTGCATTTGGTTTTAGTTGTGTGACAGGGGCGCCAGATTGTCAGCAAAGTCAAGGTCTTCTGATTGGGTCCAGAGTGTTCAGTGTATACCATTCTTCTTTCCTGTTATTGTGGTCTTCATTATCCAGTCAATGACTAGCACGAAAAGAAATGGGGACAGTAGGCAACCTTGCCTGGCTCCGGTCTTTACCTCAAAGCTGTCTGACGCCTGTCCTGCTTGTACGATCCAGCAACAAATGTCTTCGTAGGTACATCGGGTCAGTGAGATGATTTTCTCAGGAACTCCGTACTGTCTTTTTCCACACTGACGAACGCCTTCTCGTAGTCTATGAAGTTTATGTACAGAGGTGAGTTCCATTCTAGTGACTGTTCTACTATGATACGTAGACTAGCGATCTGATCCACACAAGATCTGTTCTCACGAAAGCCTGCCTGTTAGTCTCGGAGCTTAGCATCCAACGCCTTTCTCATTCTCACTAATACGATTCTATTGAGGACCTTCCCTGGCACTGAAAGGAGCATGAAACACCGATAGTTGTTACAGTCCCTGAGGTCACCCTTTTTTGGCAGCTTGATTGCATTTCCCTCCTTCCACTTTGCTGGTACCTCCTCCTTATCCCAGATCTTACTAAAGAGGCTCTGTAATATTTGCACATCAGTCTCAATGTCAGCTTTGATAGCCTTTGCTAGGATTGCGTCTGGCCCTGCTGCTCTACCATTCCTCAGTTTATTGATGGCCTGTCTGATCTCCCCTTTCGAGGGCTTTTCACACTTTATGGAAAGTTCTTTCTCTGCTGCTGGAATGTCTCTCTGAAGTGCTTTGCCCATCGTTGCAGTTGTTTCTCTGTGGTCCTCAGTGGGTTTCCGTTTTTATCCTTAACAGGCTTGTCTGTCTGTTGATACTTGCCAGCTTGGCTCTTATAGACGAAGTGTAACTCTTTAATATTTCCCTGCTCTTCTGCTTGTCTAGCTAGTTACTCAACATAATCTGGCCTATGCTTCTTTAAGCTTTTCTTCACCTCCTGGTATGTCTCAGTGTATTCCTCCTGCGCTTTTGTCCTAGTTGCTTCCGTTCGATCCATGTTCAATGCAGCGTTTTTTCTTTCCTCAATTCCAGTTTTCCGATTGTTTCTGCGGAGATCCACTCTTTGTGCTGTATTAAAGATGAAGAAGGAAATGTGTTAATGGAGCAGGACCAAATTAAGAGAAGGTGGACAGAGTACATCCAAAGTTTATATTCAGATACCAACAGAAAAGATAGACCAGCAACTAGGAAACAGACGACTGGGAATCCAATAACAGGAGACGAAATAAGAGATGCAATGAAACATATGAAGTAAAACAAGGCTGTGGGAAATGATGAGATAGCATTTGAAATGATAAAGGCTTTAGAACATTTTGGGATTGGTACGGTCATTGATATTGCTAATAATGTGTATCAATCTGAAAACGTACTTGATGAAATGATTAAATTAATTTTCGTTACCCTTCCAAAGACCTTATGAACAATAGAATGCAAGGCACACAGAACCAATAGCCTTATGAGCCATATAACAAAAATAATCTTACGTATGATGCTAAATAGGAATAGGAGTACCATCAGAGAAGAGTTATCGGATGAGCAGTTTGGATACAAGCCTGGTAAGGAAACGAGAAATGCCACTCTTTGTCTGAGAGCTATGATAGAAAAATATATTGAAAAGCAAACGGACTTGTGCGTGTGTTTCGTATGTTGTACTGGGGCGTTCGATGGTGTGGAGCGTGACGGGCTACTGGGGTTGGTAGGGTGGTCTGGTGTTGGTGGGAGGGATCTTGGGCTGGTAAGAAATCTGTGTTATGACCAAAAAGCTGCCATCAGGCTTAAGGTAGAGCTAAATGGGTAGATATACAAAAGAGAGTACGACAGGGATGCATTCTATTACCAGATTTGCTTAATCTCTATAGTGACGAAGCCGTAAGGAAAATAAGGATATGCAATGGAGTTGATCTGGAAGGAATGAACTATAATAATCTTCGATATGCAGATGACACGGTATTGATCGCAGATAGTGAGGTAAAGGTAAAGCGGTTGTTGAATGTTGTAACAAAGGAAAGTGAGAGTCTTGGTCTAAAGATAAATTGTGAAAAAACATACGTGATGGTTGCCAGTAAAATAGCACAGGTTCCGGTATTTAGTGCGACAGTGAATAGCGTGCAGATAAAGCAAGTGGATTATTTGAAGTACTTGGGCAGCTGGATAACATCGGATGGGATATCTGATGTGGATATTAAATGTAGAGTTGGTCAGGCAAAGCAAACGTCTATGAATATGACAAATTTATTACATGCAAAGAAGTTAGGATTGGGAGTTGGAAAGCGTTTGTTGAAGTGCTACATCTGGTCAGTGCTATTGCATGGAAGCAAGTCATGGACAATAAGCAAAAACATGGAGCAAAAGCTTGAGGGGATAGAAGTGTGGTTTTGGAGAAAGATGATGAGGGTATCATGGACAAATAAACTGACAAATGTAGTGGTTTTGGAAAAGGTTGGAGAAGAAAGGCAACTTTTGACCACTATCAGAAAGAGACAATGGAGATTTATTGGGCATCAGATGAGAAAAAAAGGAGGGACACAAAAGAATATCTTAGAGGCTGAAAGATGCTAAATTGGATGATGGAGAGATTGAGAGTTAAAGATGGAAAACAGTTGGGCAAGGTTGCAAGAGATAGGAAAACGTGAAGAGAGAAAGCACCGCCATGATTCTTCTACGGTATTTGATACCAAGACCCTACAAGAAGAAAATGAAGTCTAAGATGGAGCTAACAAAGAAAGGAAACAAGTAGTGATCTTTACTGCTTAACTTCATTTCTTTTTTGAAATATCAATTGGAAAAGAATAATAGACATGAAACTCAGAAAGCAAACAATTTTTAAACCCAAAGTAAAATCATCTTATTACATCTCATGCTGTAACAACTACTCACAAACCTTTGTCTAAATACAAACACAACGTAAATGCACTATTTTACAAGATTTTCTCACTCTATTAATCTAACTTGTCATTTTATCTATTTTTAGTTCCACATTGTTACAAATTTTCAATTATATTATTTTTTATTAAGTAAACATATGTTATATATTAAATATATTATGAAATATATTAGATTCTTCTTCAAAAGCCTCTCTAAAATGCCTCTTTGCATTTCAAAACAATGTGTCCAGTAAATTCACAATGTCTTCATTTGTAAATTCAATATCGTTTTCTTCCTCGCAATTGGCAATAGCTTTCATTTTTGATTTAATTTCATCAACTTTCTTTTCTCCATAATTCTTCTTGTTAGATTTCATTTTTATCTTTTGATTTGGATGTCCCATCAAAGCTCCTTTTCTCTCAGTATTAAATGGCAATGGTGGAAGATCACCAAGAAGAGGTGTCCTACTCTTATTCTGCCTGAGACGATTGTTCTTATTTCCTGTTGATGATAACAGGCATAAGGAACTTCCTGAAGTCTACGGAAAGCAAAAAATAAAGTGTACATATATAATGTAGCAAAAACTAAATCAGACATTTTTACACAAAGAGAACTTAATTTATGCTTTATGTAAACCTTTTCTTGCTAATATTTTTTATTATTGATCAAATAATGTTTACTTAAGTACTGCTTTACATATACCAATGGTTATTATAAATTTCAAACAAATGAAAAACCAGATTAGTGCGATGTGTCAGTTTGAGTTATGCAAGGAAATATTAAGCTAAAAATAGTACCTCGCTCGTTCTGATCAAGAAAATAGAGTAATATACACTCAGATGCTAAGCTAAAACTTGATCAATATCCCAATGCTACTCAATTTGAAAAAGCAACACTCCCTTTTCATTTTTTTCCTGCAACTACAAAGATTAATATACGTGTACATAGACATATACATATATACGCAAGTATGTATTTTTTAGTAAGTTATTATGATTATTATTATTATTTCTATCTTTATAGAGGATGATACAATTCAGTTGTTTCCAATGAAAATATAATAAACACTTCTGTCAAATATAATAAACACTTCTGTCAACATGTGTTCTCTGTTGTATTTGGTTTAGAGTGCAGAATAAAACCTCTTCGGAAAACAATTTCTTGCTCACAAAAAAACTACCTTATTAATATTCGTTTCTTACCATTAGCTTTTGAATCTTCTTATCTTCCGTTGGATCTCTCTTTACTACAGTAGATTTGTATTGGGTATCATACGGTTTATTTATATCATCTTCTAAGTCTTCAATGGTGAGTTCTTCCAAATCCACAAAACTATTTGAAAAGTAAATAACAGTACATGTTATAATAAACACCAGACAGTTCAGCCACTAATGAAGTTTTAGGGTCATAAATTGAAAATGTTTCATTCAACCTAAGCTACTTATCCGACAACGTGCTACACAACGGTATCCATTTGAATTACGTCGAAGAGTAAAGAATGGGGTAAAATCTTTCCGTCTTTTTCCTTCAAAGCAATTCTCTTAAACCTAAATATTTCTTTGAAATCATAGTGCAATATCTTTATCTATTTGTGTCGCAAAATTTGTATGCTTAATAAACATATGGCGTTAGATGTCATTTAAAATTCGTCTGTAAGTAAATTATTTGAAGTAAGGGAAAAGACTCTTTCATTCTTTCTTTCTTTCTACCTTTGCCTGTCAATGAGATGCCACTTTGGAAGACAAAACAAAAATTGTAAAGGATGCAAACAAAAAACATATTGTACCTATTTCTATCACTGACTTGAAATTGCTCCACTGTATCCACTTCGAGGTTCTCTTCTACTTTAAAAAGCTCACTGTTCCTTTCTTGCTCTTTAGCAGCTTTAGCTAGGCACTTATCTTCCTCCTTTTCTCTGATCAAAGTGTTTATGTTGCTATCTTTAATTTCAAGGCATAGGTTTGTACTGAAGGAATTTATTATTGGTTTATTAACATGATATTTACTCTTGCATTGCTTATTAATTTTGCTTCTTTCGTCGTCGTCTTTCTCAAATTCCCGAATTTTCTTATCATTAACATAATCTTTGCAATGCAACTCTTTTCTCTCCTCTAATTCAGAAATATTTATATCACTAATAATTTGATCTCGTTGACCTAGTTTTGTATAAATAGTTCGAGTAGGTTTCTCTTTCAAAAACTCATTACCCTCACTTACAGCATCACTTTTCGATGCTTCATCAAGTTGTTTCCATCGGACTTCATTTTCTTTGCATTGGAGTTGAATGTGTCTCTGTGCATCTATCTCTTTGTTATCTCCTAAACCTAGATATTGTTCAAGTTCTTCTTCAAGAAAAGTATTTTCTTCTCTTAATCGTTCAATTTCTGTAGCAAGTATCTTTCCATGCTTGACCATGCTAGCCAGATGATCAAGGTAGTCTCTGTTTTCTAATGTTAACTTCTCAATTTGCTTTTTGTACTCTTCTATCTCGTTAATCCTTTCTCTGTGCTTTGACCATAAGTCATCATATTCTCTCCTCATATCACACATACTGTTAAGTTCTTCTTGCAAGTCTCTATTTAACATCGCCAATTCTTCATTCTTCTCATCCAACTCCATACTCTTAATATTTAAGCCAAATATTGCAGACTCTTTGCAATGCATTTCACTTCTTGTCTCTTCTAGTTCTGCTTGAAGTTTTACAATTTCACTCTCAAGTTTAACAGCGTTACTCTTATATACTTGAACACTCTTCTGAGTATCTTTTAGCTGCAACTTTAGGCTTGTATTCTCTGAATTCAAGAGAGACCTTTCCTTATCTGACAGTACTTTAAATGTTCTAGTTGCCTCTTGCTCTTTTTTAAACTTGCTCAGTTCTTTGGTCAATTCCAAAATTTTATGTTTTGGAGATGCTCTTATCTCTATTTGAGCCTTCATTGATTTTACTTCCTGTTTTAACTTGGTGATGACCCTTTTGTACTTCATTTCTTGCACTTTTGAATTTTCTTTTTCGTCTCTTATTACGTTATTCGCACATAATTCCCGTTCACTTTCTTTAGTGATTGCTCTGATGTCGTCCTTGGCATGGTTAAGGTCTTTTTCAGATTTGAAAAGTAAGGCTTGTAAATGCTGGTTTTGTAATTGAAGCTTCTCATTGGTTTTTAGTTGTTGCTGTGACTTTGCCCTCTCGTCCTGTAGCATCCTCTCAAGAGCATCAGTCTTTTGTTGCAATTGTTTGTTTGTCGCTTCATACTCAAGGCTGTTATTTTGGCATGGATCCTTCTTTGTGCTCAAACTTGAACCGCCATGGTAAATATTACGTCTTAACATTTGAACTTGTGCCTTAAGCTGAGCATTCAAGCCAACGAGTCTTCTATTTTCGGACTTTTCTTTCTCCAAAACTTTTATGAAATGTTTATTATTTGCTTTATACCTTGTGTCAGAATTCCATTTCCTTCTCATTAATAGCATTTCGTCAGAGACAACTTCTCTAACATCTTCAAGGTTTCGTACTATATCTTTTTCACGAGAAGGACATTTTTTCTCATTGCCACGATTCCATTTTTGAAACTTTCGACTGATATCGGGTAGTTCCTCATTTAATGAATCAGATTGATGAGTTGTCTTTCCATTCTTAGTCTCACGGAAACAAGAGTTGTTTTCTGTATGTCTTTCATCTCGTTTCTGATCTATACTTGTTGTAGCCTTCAGGGAACCATTCAGATTAGCTACTTGTTGTTTATTTGTCTCAAAGTCATTTATCAATTTGTTCTTGCAAGTTATTTGACTAGTAATATTGTCCAAGAATACGTTGTTAGCATTTGATTTCTTCCTCTCGACTTCTCTAGACGAAGCGTTGCTACTGATTCCTTTTACAATCTTTGGTTGATTTTCAACTTTGTTTTGAGTTTCTCTCTTTGCACGTAATATCGCCAAGGTACTCATTGTCTTTCCACTGCCCTTTCTATTATCTATACAAACAATACAATTTGTTGCTTTTTAAGCAACATATCAAGCATTATTTTTTATCACATCAACAAAATCGATATTCTATTCTATTTTGCCAAATGTCAACACAACTTTTCGGAGATACACCACAAGTGCAAACCGATCGTGTTCTAATGCGTTTTGGAACAAATGTGAAACAAGACGATAGGCACTCTCTGATCTTTAATCTGACGTCACATTGTATCACGTGACTAAATGTAACGTCTTTCAACTACAACTGATTCGTTAATACACTCATATTTTTTTAAATAAGCATACGGCAAATTTCCACTTAGTCTCAGTATGCTTAAGAATTTTTCATTTTGGACCTGAAATTATGTTTATTCCGATGCTTAGGAAAGGTTTTGAAGAGGCTTGTATGTATATGACACTGTAGTGGTTTCAATCAAATCCAATGGAATACTTCTTTGCGAAGAATTTGATTGTTTAGTTCAAAATTGGAATGTTTTTCTTTCAGAATTTAAACGTTCTGCACAAGTTGTTTTGAGTTGGTTTGGTGTGTGTTTTGTATTTTATTTTCTTCTAAAGCAAGTATAAGTTATCATTTATCAATTTCTATTCTCCTTTTCGTGAGACAAAAATATTAAGATAGAAAAATGATGAGTAAAGAAAGTCTTGCAGCGTTTGGTTGTACATCGCGGAGTGTCCACAAAAGTATCTCTTACAGATTATTTCTATGTTCAAAATATCTCTTGCAATCACTGTACAGTGATGTTTAAAACTAAGTAGGTTTGGTGTTACATCTAAGTGTAAACACCCTTTTGAACCACTAAGAAGGAACCAAAAGTTTTGAACGAAACCTTATCTCCTGCTTCAAAATCCAAAGGACAAGTATATGTTAATTCTGTTGTCATGGCAGAGGTGAAAGCTGTCTTAAATTGCTTAAATTATATTCATGTTTCTATTGTTATTTGATTTCATTATTCATTGTTATTAATATACTTTTGATTCATTAATTTCTACTATTTTTTTTCAATTTCTGTATCATCAATACTGGTTGCTATTTTGTTACTTCTCATCATTTTTTTCTTGACGCCTTTTTTCAAATTCTTGTTACATGCAACCAGTAGTGAATTTGCAGTATTGTTCCAACCACCAACGTTGTTATGTATGTTCACTATCAACGAGTAAATAAGCGTTTTCATTTCGGGGTTTCTTCACTGTAATTTTTTCAAAATGCCATAATAAGTTACAGAATATTTCAAGAAAGTCTGAGGATTTTTGTTATTATATTCCCTATATGTAGATTCCTTATATTTAAATATATGTTTTCTGATTGAATTCCTTTTTCAAAATAGAGTGTTCCATACACAAATAAGTAGAATAGTAGAAAATAATGTCAAAGTAGCTAATGGAAAAACGAAAAAATCTTCAATACTTTTTTCCCTAGTTTTATCCTATCCAAAGCAACCTTTGGTATTAACCGAGGATTGCTTGTATTATATTTGATATATATATATATATATATATATATATATAATATTTACATATAAATATATTGTAGAAGTCAAAATAACCTTATTAAAATATTTTTTTTTGGACGGAAAATTTTTAAATGTCTTGGGAAATGCATTGCGCATTTCGCCTTTTAGCACTTAGTGGCAGTGATAATTTGAACATTTTTACTTTATTTGTTGCATACTCTTGTGTCAATGGAAATTGCCACATCTGTTATGGTAAAAAATATAGTTTTCTTATCTATGTCTTATCTTTAAAAGATGATATAGGATCTCATAACCCTCCTTATATGATCAAACTGCAAGTTTAGATCCAAAGCAAGTTTCACATTGTCATTCTTTTGCTTCTTCTTAGTTTATTCAGTTCCACAGCATCTTGCTCAATAGCAAAGCCACTTGTTGTGCAACAATCCTTGGTAAAACTGATGGAATAACAACTCCTTCTCAAACGCTTATCGATGGCTGAAGTTGTCGTTTTTCTTTGCCATGATTTCCTTTTTTTCGACCAATATTAAATACTGTTTTGATGCACACCTTTACCTCTTAAAAATCTCAGAGAATTCCTTTCACTCATTCGTTCCACAATCCTTCAAACAATCACGGCAACAGCAACAAAAAGTTCAGGCCTTTAAATCTGTGGTTGCTAGGATAACGTCTCCTTAAACGGTAGGTGCGTATATTACTAGTTTTCAGAAATTTTTTCATCTCAACATATTCATAATTTTCTATGAAATGCTCATATAAGGTTTACAAAATAAACCGAAATATATGAAATAAAACTGTATTGACAGCATTAATTGGCAGGGTTGCCAGATTCAGGATTTCATCCCGAGATCTTGGGATTTTTTTAGTTTAATGGGATTTTTCTCGGGAATTTTTTTGGCGAAAAATCTCGGGGAAAATCTCGGGAATTCTCAAAAAAATAATTATTTGAAGGAAAAAGTTACAAGTTCGAATCAAAGCTTGCTGGTGAATTTGCATTTGGGAAATGCTCTTTGACAAACACAAATACCGTCTGAAGGGAACTGGCAGATCAACATAAAGATGTACAAAAAATAACAGACTTTGCTTGCAAAATTCGGCATTTTAAAAGCATTTTACTGTAAGTGTGGCATGATCTTTTCTGGTCTCAAGCAAGGTGTTATGATGGTTTGATGCCATTCAAAGGAAATTGGAGGAAATCATGGCCATATATTATATTTACAGAGGAAGCTAAAAAGAAAGCCTTTTGTAGTTAATTAAAAAAATAAATCAGATTAACACCTGTTCAGTCAGAATATATTTGGCATAAAGAAAAATATGGTACCATTTTTCTGGTATTTTTATGGTCAAGGCTAGCAACTTACACCACTGAACAATCTACAATCTATATTTCATTATCATCCCAAAAACGAAAACTCGTTATGCTCAGAAATTCTCATATGCATGGCAAAATGATCCAGAATTCAATGGTAAGTGCTCTTCAACGATGAATTACTACTACGATGAATTATACTTTAGTGATGAATTATTACTTTGAAACTTATAGCCACGCAAGCTGCAACCTCAAGTGCTCAATTGAGAATGAATAATTTATCTATAAGGAAGAGCTTTATTAAGTTACTTTCATGAGGGCGTTATATAATTTATGTATGTATTATGTTTTACGTTATTATGTATTAAGTAGCAAAACCAAGAAGAAAGAGAGTTTTCTAACATTCGTTATTTTGCCTTAATTTCAAATGCAAAATTTCTAAACAGATTTGAATATTTAATGGTTTCAGTATTCAGCAAGGGACCCAATACGAACGTAAATAGGGTACACGTTTTTTTATAAAAAACAGGTTTATAAGAAACCTACTACTAGCCAGCCTATAATTTTAGAAACTTTTAGAACTACAAGGAGAAAGTTAAGAAACATTAGAAATGTCTGTACCAGCTTCCACTGTTTCGGAACAACGTGAAGCTAAATCAAAACCGTATCTTTTTGAGTACCATAGCGAAGACTACATAGAATTAACCGAAAATAACGATGTGGATATTATTTTGCTACAGTTAATGCTTTGCTTTCCTTTTGATTGAAATTTCAGTTACTAAACTAAGAAACTTTAAAGAAAATTTTAGAACTAAAATTCGACCAAAAGTTAAGAAAATGTTACTACTAGGCTCTGAGCCAGGTTTATAAGAAAAACAAGACGTGTTCTTTTACAAGCCTTTGTCTCTAGAAGCCAGTGCTGTGAATTTTTTAACTATCTAGAAGCTCCAGTACTGAATTTCTTGCAAAAGTACAGTAGGTAAATATTAATTACAAGACTGCACTGAAATAACATATCATAAAATGTTTCCTTCCCAATCTTAGGGTGGCTTGTCCCAGTTGAAAGTGACAAAGGCAAAGCATCATGCACACTTTGTAAAACTGAGCTGAAAACGCACAGGAACGACTTGCGAAAGCATCCATCTACTGCAAAGCATAAACGTAAGGTGACAGAAAACGAAAATTTGTCAATGATCAGACCAATCGACCAAGCATGCAGGCCCGCAATACTAGAGTCGCGACAAATTGCAGAAATCCGGACGGCAAATTTTTATTGCAAAACATACAGCTTTAAGCTCTGTTGATCACCTTATGCTACTGTTACCGAAAATCTTCCCAGATTCAACAATCGCACCTAACCTGAGAATGCACCCCACTTAGTGTACCGGACTCATTGTTACCCTTATTTCTCCCTGCCTGTTTGAAGAACTGATCGAAGGTATTGGCGATAGCTTCTTTAGCTTGATTGTTGATGAATTCACCGATGTTAGTCAAAAAAAGGTGCTGGCAGTCTGTATACGTTACAGTCTACCAAAACAATGCGTAAGGACAACGTTTTTCAAGATGATAAACCTTGGTGCTTCTGCAACATCAGATGTTATAGGAGCTGTTATAAAAAGTGCCCTTGAAGAATCTGGATTGAGCATGGATAAACGTCTTGGTATTGGTGTTTATGGGTGTACCACAATGGTAGGTATACACCGCAGTGTATCCACATATTTTAAAAGCTTGGTGCCAGAGGTTGTAAGGATTAACTGTGTGTGCCAAAGCTTAGAACTGGCAGCTAGCAAAGCAGCAGACGTCATGCCCGCACATATTGACTTTATGGCGAGGGAATCTTACAACTGGTTCTCGCACAGCACAAAAAGACCAAATGAGTACAGAGAGCTCCACAAAACAATCACTAACGAGATACCAGAAAAGCTTCTCCTGCTAAGCCCTTCAATGTGGATGCTTAGGTATGTTTGCATAAAAAGAATAATAGATCAATGGAATTCACCCGTGGCATGTTTCAGAATGGCAGCTTCAAGTCAGGAGAATTGCTACACTGCCCGGCAACTTTCCAGCATGTTTCAAGATCCAAAGAATTGTGTTTACTTGGTGTTTCTTGAAGGAACTCTTAAAGATTTTTCAAAAATCAACAAACGTTTTGAACTTGAAGATGCTGACGTTGTCCGTCTTGGTACAGATCTACTGGATTTCTATCAATTGCCCTTACATCGAGTAATTATTCCAAGCAAGCTTCAAAAAGTCACTCAGAAAGATATCTTTACCTACGATTTCAAAAAAGATTTGATGCCTGTAAGCTGTGTTTACTTTCGGTATGCATTTTTAGCCAGTGCAGAGCGTTTAAAGATATCAGAGGTGGACCTCAAAAAAATAAAAAAAAGATGGATGTAATTCTTGGTTAAACCTATAGAAGAAGTTCTGTTCACACGTCCAGAGAATGCGCAACTATTTCAAGTTGTGAACGAAATCTCGCCAAAGCAGATAAATCATGTAAATGATTTGCCCACTTAGCAGAGGGTTTTCAAAACATATTTCCAGATATTGATAGTATAAACAAGGAGCTGCAGCAAATGAAGTTGATAGATGTACCTAGAGATTTGAAAGAGGATCCTGTTAAGTTCTGCAACCATTGCAAGGAAATTAAAGATGAAGCTGGTGAATCACGGTTTAACAACTTGACGCAACTGGCATTTGCCTTTTATACTCTGCCTTACTCATATGCTGAAGTCAAGAGGATTTTCACCAAAACGAATCATCTCAAAAGCAAGGTGAGAAACAAAATGCCAAGTCCCACCACAGATGTACTAATCCGTGTGGATGGAGGCCGGAAATGGCAAGGTAAACATTGTTACAATTTCAGTGTAACAAGCAATATGAAAAAAAATTCAATTCAACAACAATATACAAAGTCAATACAACCGACGACTTTGTTTTGAATCTTTGACTAGAAACTATTTGACTTCACTTAGGTACTTATTTACTTAGTCTTTAATCACCTGTTCACGTTTAGTTTTCAGTATACTTTAAAGAATTAACAATATTATTTGTAATGATCAAAAAGTTGCCACTTTCACTTAAATTGATTCTCCTGGTTGTAGCCAAGTGTATACGATATTGACTCATTAAAATATAGACAAGAAATGACGTCATCATAAATTTATGAAAAATCTCTGGATTTTTTACAAAAACTATTGAATTCTGGGATATTTTGTGCCTCGATTTGGGATTTTTATAAATTTCAATCTGGCAAACCTCTTTGTCACGTGTATCTCGACTCGAGTTTTATGTTCAGAAAAATCACTGGTTATGTATGTCCAAAATGCTACAAGATGTTTCACTCGGATGATGGGTATTCTTAAGTTTATTCTGTTAGCATGTAAGCAAGCAGTGTTCAGAGAACATAAAAATAGCTTTTCTTTCTCAAATAAAAGCAAAACAGGCTTTAAGTTAACATTAATTTTAATTGTCCTATTTTTGAGACTTTCCTACTTTAGTTACAATTGTAAAACTAGTTGCTTGCTTCATTAAAATCTTGACTCCAAAAGTGGTGTTCAGAAGGGCGTTTTTCTATAAAAAGTGCATGGTGCAAAAACATTTTCCGGTTGCTGCACACCTAAGACCTCTCCTTCTCCTCAGGTGCCATACCCTCCCAGTACGTTGGCGATCATGGTTTTCCATAGACTTCTATCCTTCGCGGTTCTTAGCAATTGCAGCTCGCTCTTTCCTGACCATGCCGCTATGCCTCCTTCGTAGTTCGTTCTTGGCCTTCCCCTGCCTCGTTTTCCTTCGATCTTTCCCATTAGTTTCACTCTTCGAGCTCCTCTTTTCTCATTGTATGACCCAAGAAAGAAAGCTGTCTTTCTCGAATAATAGATAGCAGCTTTCTCTTGCACCCTGCCCTCTTATTATTGGAAACATGTTCACTCCAAGATATTTTAAAAATGCGCTTAAGAACCACATCTCTGCTGCTTCAATCTTCTTCTGTAGTGTTGATGTAATTGTCCAGCTTTCACACCCATATGTTAGTACCGGAATCAGATAGCAATATAGTATCCTGACTCTGGTATACACGGATATTGTATGGTTTGTCAGAATTTTGGCCATTCTCTTGAAAACCTGCTTTGCTGCTGCAATACATTTCCTTATCTCCATAATGCATCTTCCGTCTGATGTAATCATATTACCAAGATAATTGAATTTGTCCACCTGCTGAATGTCTTTTGGTTGATAGTGAGACCCTTAGCTTCATTTTCTTCCAAGACCTCTACTAGGCTCATTTTTCGCAATATCTTAAGTGACCGAATGGTCGCTATCTACAGCCAGTTGATATTATAGATACGCCCCGAAAGACTATATCTAATAAGCGGTTTCACGATGGCTAAGTTCGTTTATTTGAAAGTCTCACAGAAATTCTTTCAATTACTACTCAGTAAACAATGCATTCGATAACGTTTCTTCTTTTTATGGCTCCAAAATTCAAGGTAGGATTGAACTCGTATTTACAATTTTTTAAGCTACGCCAGAACTAAATATTTAAAACTCTGTCAGCAAATTCGAGGTTTTTGAAAGTAAATGTTTCTATTCGATTAGTGGCTGACACAAGCCAGGAAAGAGGAAAGGATTGGGTGGAATGACTTTTGAAGAAAAGGATTAGAAACACCAAGTGCAGTTAAATGTTGTACTCTGAAAACATTCATTTGGGAAAAAGACCTTTAAGAAATGACGGTAACGAGGCTTCCGCAATAACCACATAAGGAAAACATAATACATCGAACACAATCGGAACATAGGATGTCGACCATGAGCAGTTTTGTATTCCACGTCTTGAAAATTAGCTTATGAAAATATTTGCATAAGTACCAACAATGGGAGTACTCATTACAGTCGATTTTATTTATTGAAAATAGCGAAAGCGAAAGTAAAAAGTCTTCCCTTTAAAATCAAAGTAAAGAAGCCTTGGAAAACGGGATGTTATGTTTTGCTTTGATACTGGGTCTTTCATTGATGGAATCCCTGTTAAACAGTTGGCCAATTTTTGTCTTTCACTGAAATCCATCTATAAAATACCCAAAAGAACGCAACAGATCAAGAAAAAGTGAGACAGAAAGCACGCAAGACACCATAAAATGCAAAACATACGGATCGCCCCTTCAGAACCCTCCGTGGGAACGCCCTACCTCTTGGCTTGGTCATCAGCCAAGGCTCAAGCATCTCGAGACCCCTATCTTGCATGGTCGGACCCTACAGCCAAAGATCCGACCAAGGAGAGACCAGACACTTGATCTTAGCCTTGATACTGTCTTAGCTTTTTTCAACCTTTCTGTTTAGATCAACCGATATAAACGTACTTCTTCAGACAATGCAAATTATAGACTTTTCTCTATTCATTCTAAACCAATTTGCATAGAAACATCATGGAGGTTTACGTTTATTCATGAAGTATCTGATGAAGTATCAAGGTTCATGAAATATCAAGAGCATTTTCAGATATCGCTCCCAAAAGACTTGAGCAAAAGCACTTCTACAAAAAATTGTACCTTTCGCATCCCATGAGAGGAACTGTACATCGCTTAAAAACAACCCATTGTTTTAAAATTACTGATAGCAATGCTCATCAGGCTAAGAACAACTACATGAAACACTTATTTATACAGCTGTTTACACATCTGGTGAAATCTTCCGTTACATAAGATATAATGGAGTCATTTCTATACAGGTATTCGTAGATCTGGATATACACCTGTCCCTTTCTTCAAATAACATCTATTGTCTTTATCAGCAGCCATTTTGAAAATCGCGACAAAAGGTCAAGTGTCTACTCTCGTCAAACAAATTTCTCTCAATCCTGTTCCCATCTCGTTGGTTGGTAAACCCTTATAACCGATTTTTTGAGGTTTTAAGGTATAAGTATATCCAGATAATATTATCATCCAGATAAATGCAGAGGATTTTCATTGATAAGGCTAGTTAAAAAATCTGTATGACTAGCTGTACTGTTATTCTACTGATGCCTCACAGGGAATATTGAATTTTTCTTTTTAATAGTGAGTGTTTGTCTTTTTAATCTGAAAAAGTAGTGCATTACTACTACATTCAATGTCATTTTCAAGTAATTTGAAGTCAGGAAACTTGGTACAAAACTAACATCCCGGACACAGTACTCCTCAGTTAACCATTGACTTACATTTCATGTCACAGGCTGCACAGTGTGCAAATGGTTTACTTTCTCAGAAAAGAAAAACAATTTTAGTTGAAATGACTTCGTTGCAGGACGCAGATGATACAAAAGATTACTTGTGCCTTTGCGCTTCAAGGTCAGTTAATTGAATTCGCAAATAAAGATTGGGATGGCTATCAATTCTTTTGCGTTTTTGTGCAATATCTAGCTGTCCTAATTTTATACCAGCAAAACTATTTCTTCTCTCAGCTGCCAAGCTCCTCAAAAGCCAATTTTTAGACTGTACCAGCGTTCATTGTTGTGATACAAAATATCAAAGTATACTAAATGGATTACTTACAGAAGGAAATTGAACTTTCTGTAATTTAGAGCTGGAAAAGAAAAGATGTAAGTAGAGCATACCCACAAAAGCTAAGAGATACTTAAAGTCAATTACATGGCTACAAATTCTTACTAGATAAGATCATTGTATCTATTTTTTTCTATTAGGCCAGCCCTTTTTTTTAAAGTGACATTAGTAACTGTGTTCTCTGGAATTTTCTTCCTTTTACATGAAAAGCTATCAGTAAATTTGAAAACCCTATCACTTGGTTATAATTTTTCTCCTCGTTACAAATATTTCTTGGCATAGTCCTAGAGTATTTGAATGAGTTAGAAAGAGAAAATTTTGAGAGGAGAGGTGGAGACTACGCCTTTATAAAACTGAACATAAACAGTAGCTTTGAGAGAGGCAATTTTAAGTTTGCCTTGGCACTGCGTCAAAGAAAACTCTTTTTGACAAGTTGAGTGCTCTTCTGAAAAAGTGAAGATCACTCTGATTACAAGATTCCCCTTTTCCACAGAGCCGATGTTTATTTTCATTGTCAGTACTTATCCTCCACAATAACTAATCAAAGGTAAAATTAAGAACAAACTCTATAAAGATTTGAATACCATCATCATCACAAGTCACTAATGTCAAACTCATTATTCTTAATGATTTTAAGGCAAGATTTTTCTGTTATAGCACCACCTTTGAAAGCCTTGTTAGAAAGGATGACGTTGATAACTTAAATGTAAAGTATCTCTTGATTCACTAGGCTTTTGCAGAACATAACCTTTTAATCTACAATTGATTTGCATTCTGTTTTGGGATCAGAGGACAGCCATCAGGCTACATGAAGACCTTGGCGAATCAGTTGATATTAAAAAGGATCTCGACAGAGCTGTGTCCTTTCTCCTGACTTATTCTATTTGTACAACGAAAGAGCTCTGAGCAAGATCAAAGGACGTGCTGGCCTTCTGCTTGGAGAAGCCAACTAAAACAATCTGAGATGCGCTGATGACAGATCCTTGATTGCAGATACAGAACAAAAGTTACAAGACCTGATAAATATTGTTGCTCTGGAAAGTATGGACCTCGTATTGACCATTAACTGCCGAAAAACCTTCTCAACGGTCTACACGAAAAAAGACCAAGCACTCATGTGTTGTGTGACTGTTAACGGATAGGAGATAGAAGAGAAGGATGGTTTCATATACTGGAAAGCTTGATCACCTCAAATGGCGCGTCAAAGAAGGATATCAGATGCAGGATTGTGATTGCAAAGAAGACGTTCATGGTCTTGCGGAACGTATTATAAGCCAGAAACATGACATTAAAACAACACTGTTGAAATGCTACATCTGGTTGGTTCTGACTTATGGTTGTAAATCCTGGACGATAAGCAAAATCATGGAGAAGAAGCTCGAAGCTGCCGAGACGAGATTCTACCGAAAGATGTCCAGGGTATCGTTAAAAGGGAATGTGGCCAATGAGGAGGTACTGATGGGAATGGGGACGGAGAGACTGCTTATTGGTTCCATCAGAGAGAGACACAATAAAGATTCATCAACCATGTGCTCAGAGAAAAGGAAGAAGTGGAGTAGTAGTCGAAGAGGATATGTTGTCTCTGTCTTCAAGACTGCTGATGATCCATCTGATTCTCGCAGATTTCGGCCTCTGCGTCTCCTTTCTATCATTAGTAAGGTTTTCAAACAACTTATCTGCAATGCTCTTGTATAGTTCTTGCAGAAGCTAGGTCTTTTTGTGAATGTTTGAGCGGAATTCAGAGGATGTCGCTCCAGAACTGACCATTTAATTGTAATCACGGAATATGTTTACAGGTTTATAGACGATTTTGGTGAAGAACGTGATATAACAATAGATATCACCACGAGATTTGATAAAGTGTGGCACATTGGCATATTTCATAATTTCTGATTAAGCTATTTTTGGAACGATCTTTGGTACCATTCACTTCTTTTTCTCAGATAGTATAATATGTTTGACAATGAATTGACTTACATCTAATAGGTATTCCATTAAAACTAGCGTTCCTCAAGCTATTTTTTACCTTTCGCTCTTCCTTCTTGATGTCAATGATCTTCCCGGTAATATGCTTCAGTTAATCAACGTCTGTATAGTTGATATTACTTTTTACTCTAGCATTGGCCACAAGACAACTCAGCAGGAACAGATTAAAAGTCCGAAAATTTTTGAGTCTGACCTTTAGGCTGTCAGAGAATGGGACAGCTAGTGGTTGGTTTGTTTCAGGCGGCAAAAAATGCAACTNTCTTGATGTCAATGATCTTCCCGGTAATATGCTTAAGTTAATCAACGTCTGTATAGTTGATATTACTTTTTACTCTAGCATTGGCCACAAGACAACTCAGCAGGAACAGATTAAAAGTCCGAAAAATTTTGAGTCTGACCTTTAGGCTGTCAGAGAATGGGACAGCTAGTGGTTGGTTTGTTTCAGGCGGCAAAAAATGCAACTGGTGTTACTCAACAAAAAACTGACTCCTCAGCTTCCCCCAATATTTGTGTACAATCATTTTGATGTTAGCCCTGGTGAGGATGTTTCTTGTCTTAATAAAAGTCAAAGAATGCTTATTGAAGACGCTACTTGATTTGTCATTTTCCCTAGATTTTTCTTCGGGTTCTCATATTGAATCTATTGGTAAGTTTGGTTCTGAGAAGGTTTCCTTTTTGTTTCGTGCTAAAAAGTTCCTTGTGTATGCCGGCGGCCATTTTTTATCTCTCTTATCTATGACGCATCCATGCATGGAGTATTGTTCTCACTTAAGAACAACCACTCTTTCAACTAATTTTGGTGCTTTTCATGGAGTTCAGAGACATGTTTGTAGCTCTATAGCTCCAACTCTTACTTCTATTTTTCAATCTCTGTCTCATTGAAGAAATGTTACGTATCTTAATTTTTAGTATTATCATAGGGAAGTGTTCGTGTGAGCTTTCCTCACTGTTCCAGTTCAGTTCGTTGCATATCATGTGACTCATTTTTCTGAACTTCTTTTACTTCATAAAATTGTTTTCTGTTTTTAAAATAATTCTTTTTATGAATTCAGTTTCTATTCTGAGCCACCAAGCTAGTGAAACTTTATATATATTCTTAGTCCTTCCATCAATGTTCGAAAGCCTAAGATCAATCTTATCTCTTGGCTTAACCTTTAATCTGTCTTTTTATAGTTACATTCACCTATCGGCTTTCTGTCTTGTGTGGTTCTCAAATATAGAAAAAAGATTTTAGCTTTAGCTATCGTAATTTTGTCTTTCTGTGGGCTCCAAGAGTCTACCATTTTGTTATTGGAGTATTTTCAGTAAAGAGATCCCTTTGGTTCCTTTTCACTTTAAAACTCCAAAATCTTTATTAACTCC
This sequence comes from Morbakka virulenta, assembly GCA_003991215.1. NCBI lineage: Eukaryota > Metazoa > Cnidaria > Cubozoa > Carybdeida > Carukiidae > Morbakka > Morbakka virulenta. Next base: position 109,559 of record RDPX01000295.1, on the reverse strand, counting down.
TTCTCCTGCTTTTGCAGTTTTATGGACCTTTCTTTCTCCTTCAAACGTTTTACTTTCGTCATAAAAACATTAATTGGATTCTTTTTTGGCTCGACGACAGCTATTTTGGCTTTGCTTTTAGCTAGGATTTATTTCTCATTTATATTAATTTTTATCTCTCTTTTATCTTATTTTAAAAGCCACATACCACTCCATAAGTGCATTTTTCTTGCACTTAACTGTCTCTCAACTGCAAGTCTGGATTCACCACCAGGTATCTGCATTTTTCGGCTTGTCCTTTTCTCTTTTTACCACACATCCTTTTAATCGCAACCAGAAGGTTATCTGTAAAAACAAGGCTTTGAAATTTTCCCAGTACTCTCGATCTACAAGTTTCCATACTTGGAGCAGTTATTACCTTTGCCTTTTTTCGCTTTCCTTTTCTCTACCACCTATAAATCAATATACTGTCCTGAAGTACTGCAGTTTTTTCAGTGGTTTTTCTCTAGAAAACTACGTTGTGTATATCACTAAATTTGAGAAGAATGTAGTTTAGTTAAGAGCTGTTTCGATTTCTATTATACCTGATAATACGCCCTTCTTCTTTTAAAAAGACTGTGTAAGTAACAGAGAGGTTTAACAATGTATACATACTGGTTACTGACAAAGATGTTGTGCATTGATAGTTGGTGACCAGAATTTTCCCTCTACCATCAGTGGCAAGATATCTCAGGCTCCAGTTAATGAGATTTTGGAATCCATTCTAACTTAATGAAACAATACAGTTCCTTTGGTACACAATGGCCACATATCTTAGTTAGAAGGTTTTTTTTAGTTAAAATCGACGAAGAGGGTGGGACAAGCATCACAGATCAATTTCAATGTATATTTCAGGCTTGTATGGCAGCATAATAGACACTTTTAGTTTTCCAGGATGCTTTTACTACACGTCTAACAAGGCATGGGAAAATATTGCTGGATCTGTTACACTTATTGTAGCATATTTTTGCTGTTTTAAAATCAAGCACGGTCTAGGCTGGGCTCCTACTCAATTTTCTGAACCCAGATCTTGAGCAAGGACTCCTACCGGAGAAGAAGTGTGGCACTGCTGACATATTGTTTGCTGAGAGATGGTTTCAAAAACGTATTAGGGGCAGAAAGTCGAACCATACTCCATCAAGACTTTTGCATTGTCAGAAAAGTTAGGCTTAGAGCAACCATGAAAAAGTTCTGATGTATCTGTCAAAAGAAATTTTTATATTTTCATGCCTGCTTGAAGGTATGAGGGCCATACTCTAGGAATGTGTATAGATTTCTGAGCCCCCTTCGGTCCCCAAAGGGGTAAAGCAAGTTGTTTTTCCATACCATCTAAAACGTATGTTCTTACCAATGTTGGCACATATTTTAAACGCCATGGACATAGGCATTGACATTAGATACTAAACTGCAGGTCCACTCTTTAAGTTTATATAGCTCCAAACGAAAACAAAGTTATGACAAACACTACCAATGACTTTCTGTTGGTGATGACTATGTCCCTATTTCTTCCTCTAATGTTGACTAGCTACACATCAATGACAAATTTTACAAGGTTTATGTCAACTTTGCTTGCTCATTGGAGGAAAGGCCTTGTAAATAAAATCGCAATGATTAGGCAATGACTCAATGCGGTTGGCAAATTTGCTTACCTTTGAAAAACTCTTTTTAAAAACGTTGTTACTTACGATGAGTGGAAGACTCTTTCAAACGAGAGATGCCTTCGGCAGAACCAACATTTCAATTCCTCTTGCATTTCAAATAAAACTTATTATATCCAGTTATTTGGTGCAGAAGTAGAGGCATATTTCAACTGTTGCCAATATTCATACATGACCATTTTGTCTTAGCTCAATTTATTTTTTCAAGTCAGTTGGATAGTTTTATGAAAGTTGTTAAGCCTCACATTCAATCATAAGGCTTGCTGTCTTCAATTTTGTGGTGAAATCTTTATCATCCCATATTATTATCAGGGTCGGGGAATCCGGTGGGCGGGGGTCCCTCCATCTTTGCTTTGGTCTACCTCTGCCTCTATTTCCTTTAACTCTCATTTCGCATACCATCCTGATGTCTTCCTCTGTATTTCGGTGACAAACATGGCCAAACCATTCCATCCTCCTTTTTCTCATCAGGTCTTTTACTGGCATCACCCCTGCTTCTGTTGTAATCGTCTCATTCCTCCTGTGCTCCTCTAAATTTATTCCAAGGCAGTATCTGATCATGCGCATTTCACAGGAGCTGATCTTGTCCGCCTGAGTACCCGTAATAGGCCAAGTTTCATTTCCGTAGATCAGGACTGGTCTCACTGCTGTTTTATAAATTAGCACTTTGAGCTTGGGAGGCATTTTTCTGTCGCAGAGTACTCCAGTTAACTCTCTCCATTTGTTCCAGGCTTTAGAAATGCGCAGTTTGACTTCCCTGTGGCAGCCTCCCTCCTGTTGGATCGTGGTGCCAAGGTATTTGAACTGGTGATATTTCGGTAGCTTGGCTCTTGCATCCGAGTTGTATTCATTCATCATGACGTCTCCTGTCTCTCCAACTGGTGGCAAATACTCTGTCTTTGACCTACTCAGCTTCAACCCGCACTCTCCATCACTTTTCTCCACTTCTCAAATCGCTGCTCCAGTTCTAGTCGATCATCTGCGCAGAGCACCAAGTCATCAGCGAACAACATTGCCCAAGGGGTTTCTTCAGCAATTTTGTCAGTGATGACGTGCATGATGATTATGAAGATCAACGAGCTCAAAGCCGATCCCTCGTGAAGTCCAACTTCTATCTTTATCTTCTCTGACTTTCCCGAGCCTGTGCTGATTCTGGTGGTGCTACCCTCGTACATGTCCTTAATCACTCGAATGTACTCCTCTGGAACCCCTCTTCTCCGAAAACAGTGCCAAATTATCTCCCTGGGGATAGTATCGTAGGCTTTTTCAAGGTCTACAAACACCATGTGCAGTGGCCTGTTGTGTTCCCTGAATTTTTCTTGCAATATTCTTAGGCAGAACATTGGTTCTGTAGTTGACTTTCCTCTTTGGAATCCATACTGATTTTCCTTGATGGTAACTATTTCTCATAGTCTTGCTTCAATAACTCTTCCATGAACTTCAGGCTATGGCTGAGCAACTTTATTCCTCTACAATTTCCACATTCATTGGGTCTCCTTTCTGCTTAAAGATAGGTGTGGTAGTGCTTCCTCTCCATTCCTGTGGTATTCCGTCTCTCATGATGTTTCTCATTACTGCTGTCATCCAAGATATTCCTTTTTCTTTCAGGCATTTCACTAGCTCAATTGGTAATTCGTCTGGTCCCGTTGCTTTATTTGTTTTCATTCTCTCAAGTTGCATTTTAACTTCAATTTCCTTGATATCCTGCACTGGTCCTTGCACCGGTGGTACCTCCTCTAATTTCTCCATTCAATGTTTGGTGTTCAATAGGGTGTGAAAATAGCCACTCCATCTGTCTCGAATTTTTCCATCTTCACATAGAATTTTCCCATTCTTATCCTTCACGAGGGGCAGTCTGTCGATGTCCTTTGACCTCCTGTTTCTAGTTTTTGCCAGGCGATGAATGATCTGAGGGCCATTTCTTTCCAGCTCCCTGTAAAGGTTTTCAACTGTTGCTTCTCGCGCTATTGCACACTTTTCCTTGCTGATCTTGTTTATTTGTTGGTAATGCTCTTTTGCTTCATCCGTTCTTTCCATTTTCCACCGTTTAAAGGCTATCTTCTTTTCTTTTGTAGCCTGCTTCACTTCTTCTTTCCACCATCAAGACTCCTTCTCTAAGTATTTCCCAGGTACTCATGTTCCCAGGATCTCCTTAGCTACTTCTGTTATATCGGGGTAGGTTGTCTGCCACTTCATTTTTGTCTTGTCTTCAGTGTCTTTCAGTATTTCTTCCAGCTTCTCTACTAGGTCTCTTCCTTCCTGTTTTTTCAGTTTCCACCAACAGATCCTCTTGTCCCTCTTTCTCCTTCTCTTCTTCTTTTTTACGTAGATGTAATCCATCACTAGTAGGCGGTGTTGAGGAGCTACGCACTCCCCAATAATCACCTTGCAGTTCTTTATTCTGCTCAGGCCTTCTCTCGTTGTCGTGATGTAATCAATAATTGTCTTATTAGGGCCACTCTCAAAGGTACAAATCTGCGCTTCACTCTTAACAAAGAAGGTGTTCACCAGGGCCAGATCACTAGCTCTAACAAAGTCAAGGATCTCCTCTCCCTCCGCATTGACTTCCCTCCATGCCATCTCTCATATCCCTGTCTACAGCTTCCCACATGTCCGTTCAGGTCTCCTGCCAAGACGAGCTCCTCCTCTATGCGAATATTGTCAGTTACCGTTGCAAGTTCTGCCCAGAATNCCTTCTCTTCTTCTTTTTTACGTAGATGTAATCCATCACTAGTAGGCGGTGTTGAGGAGCTACGCACTCCCCAATAATCACCTTGCAGTTCTTTATTCTGCTCAGGCCTTCTCTCGTTGTCGTGATGTAATCAATAATTGTCTTATTAGGGCCACTCTCAAAGGTACAAATCTGCGCTTCACTCTTAACAAAGAAGGTGTTCACCAGGGCCAGATCACTAGCTCTAACAAAGTCAAGGATCTCCTCTCCCTCCGCATTGACTTCCCTCCATGCCATCTCTCATATCCCTGTCTACAGCTTCCCACATGTCCGTTCAGGTCTCCTGCCAAGACGAGCTCCTCCTCTATGCGAATATTGTCAGTTACCGTTGCAAGTTCTGCCCAGAATCTCTCTTTCTCTTCTTCATCACAGCCTCGTTGTGGGGCATATGCTGATATGATGTTGTAGGTTTTCTGGTGGGTCACCACCTTTATGCTGATGATCCTGTCAGGTTTCCTATTTACTTCTATGATCTTGTCTTGCCATTCTTCCTTCAGACATATCGCAACTCCATTCCGGGGTCTTCTCCCTCCACTATAGTAAAGTTTTACTCCTTCTCCAATGTTTCTTGCCTTCCTCCAGCTTTTCCTCCAGTCCATCGCGTCTCTTGTAGGTACAGTATCTCCAGTTTGCGCCGGGTCATCATGTCTGCAATCTCTCTACTCTCCGCTGTTAGCGTTCCGATATTTAGGGTTGCTGTCCTGATCGTTGTCAGCCTCGCTTGCTTACTTCTCACAGCGTCAAGGCCAGTGTTCCGCTGCGCATCGCTTAACACGGGGGATGCCCTAGCATTGTCTGGTTGTCGTCGGTTTTCTGGCATAATTTACTTTGAGGCGTATGATTTTTACCGGCCGATTGCTCTTCCTGTCGTCAAACCCTCTGTCTTTATCGAGGCTTGGGACTGGTTGACGGATGCGCTGGCTTGCTCAACCCCCAAGCGACATTAAGGGGATTCCTATTGTTGTGACAAGTAAATAGTTCACAGACATGAGTCACTACAACAGCACGTTGGTCTGATATTTCGTATGATATGCTACTCACAAAATGCTCGCCTTTTCAATCATCGCGCCTGTTCTATTGTAACCAGGAAACCTGTCCTTACCCTCCTCCACCGTTCGCTTTTTACGCTACAGAAACAAGGGTAACCCAATTCCCGATTTCCAAATCCGGTGAAGGTTTTTTTCGTGTTTGGCGGCTATCCTGACTCGTTTTACCACGTGATGTTCCAGCATTGAATTTCGTTAAACACTCAACTGACGTCAGACACTCCACGTTTTCCTCGAGTGTGATTTTACTCATATCGCAAAAAATGTATTTTTCACATAAAACTGAATAACTTGATATGTTGATTATATGATGATTTTTGTAAGATTCCGTTCCTTTTTAATAACATTTGGAGTGTGTTTCAGACATTCTAGAGTCCTGGAATTTCAAATCATGCCCGTCGGCCCCAACCATGGCGGGGCCTCCTTAGACACTATATATTGCCCCCCCCACTTTTAACTTCGATTCGGCGGCCCTGATTATTTGAAACGGTACATCTATGGCATAAAAGCTTTGACGAAATTTGGCACCCCTAAAATATGATGTAAGGAGGCTGTATTTCTAAATAAGGCATTAAAAATTCTAAGATCTGTTTCATACTGTTTGCATACTACTTGCCGTGTAATCACCATCAGACCCAGTAAACTGAAATTCAAATATTCTTATTGATATTATTTGATCTGAAGATAATTGTTCCCTTTTGATGTCTTTTTTTAGCCTTAACTTTTCAGATATGTCCACAAACTTCCTTCAATTTCGAAGATAAATTTGAATTGTTTCCCCCTGACCCCAGATAGCTCTAAATATTATGTAAACTTGTCAACAATTGCGATTGGATTCACAAAGATGAAATGATGATTTCATTCCAACACTTACACAGCACAAATACTTATTATTGTTTTACACCTCAAGACTGGAACATAACTAGCAGTAACTTTGAATAGGTTAAAATCTGTTACATTTTGTTGTGTACATAAATATAAATGTTATACATATGTATACATATATGGTGAACGACAAAAAATATCAACAAAACTTAGTGTAGAACTGCCAGTTTTAAGTTTCCACAATCGTCAGCAAAACAAACAAAGAAAGCTGAAAGAAAAAAAGAAAGAAAGTTTTGTTGATATTTTTTGTCGTTCACCATATGCTGGCCCTAACATTCTTATATTTTCGAGCGCTGTCGACAGCTAATAATTACTTCGATATAAAAAAGAAAAAAGCCATTGGTTGGCGTCAGGAAGGGCATCCGGCCAAAAAATTCCTCACTGCCAAATCAAAGTCCCTGTGAAGGGCACCGTCTGAGCCCCAATTGCTAGGAAAAAATGACGTTAAAACTCAAAAAAAAAAAAAAAAAAAAAAAAAAAAAAAAAAAAAAAAAAAAAACAAACACAAAACTATAAACAAAACAAAAAACAAAAGAAA
>RDPX01000295.1:74036-90672 GCA_003991215.1 Morbakka virulenta | reverse complement strand
GATGTGCAACGTAAGTCTAAAGGACAGGCTCAGTTCTAATGAACTCAGAAGGAGATTGAATCTGGATAGTATTGGCAGCTGTATGCAGAATAGGAGGCTTCGTTGGTTTGGTCATGTGGAGAGAATGGACAAGAATGCTTGGACAAGTAGATGCAGAACAATCAAGGTGGCAGGAACCACTGGCAGAGGAAGACCAAAGAAAACATGGGAGGAAGTGATAAGGATGGATCTGAAACAAAAAGGTGTCAGCAGAGACCTAGTGAAGGATAGGATAACTTGGAAGTCAATTTCAAGAAATCGTCCAACACATGCTAGCATGTAAACCGGACGTTAAACCGAATATGATGATATGATGATGATGATGATGATATATATATTTATCTACATTGCTAAGATCTACATAAAAAGTATAAAGTGGCCAAATCATCCTGCATTACAGTGCTAAAAAGTAAAATAAAATGCTTTACAGTATCATTTCAGATAATAACAGACAAAACATGACCTTTTGATCAACATGACCTTTTGATCAACATGACCTTTCTTAAGTAGCCAATTTACTCAAAATGTCATCTTCCACCACTACTTGCATCATGAACAACAAGAATCAATAGACACTCATTTCGATATTCCCTATCTTAATTGCTCCTAATTGATATGATACTTAGTGTGTACAGTATATTAAGTAATAAAATAACTATCAAAAATTTGAACAATTTTTAAAATGAATTTATAATTTTTATATAGACATTGTCATTGTTGTATTTGTTTCTACAGAAAATGGCAGGGTTGGAATTGTCAATGAAAACTGTTTCTTAACCCATTGGAAACCAAAATGCCTTGTGCTTTGGTGGTTTCCTGTTATTACATTAAGGGTTGAAACTTACAAGGCATATATACCTGAAACCTCAACTGATTCTGAACAAAGTCATAGCTAGCCTTCCTTGGATTAGAAACATGCTACATAGGACATGATTTGGAGACCTACACTAGGTCAGTTCTTAGAAAAGGTAGAAGTTTGCTGGTAACCTCGACCAAAACGTTAATGGTGAACTATAGCCATAGGGAATATGTGATCTATATGGCTGCATAAGCAGTGGGAGAAAATTCTTGCCCATGTTAAAACAGTGACACTTGGCCAATTGTAAAGATAGCCTAAATCCTGCGTGATTCAAGTACAAGGAAGTGCTTTAGGAAGTAAAATTTTGGTTAGAGATGTATGGATGCTCTTCTACCAACAAACTTGTTTTGATGAGTTCTCATTGATGAAAATGGTTTACATGATACCTGATTGTTCCTCAGCTGTTGTTCATAGAAGAGAGGTAGACTAAAAAGTTTAGTAATTCTTATTATGTGATTAGCAATAGGTGCCAAAGAACAAAAGAACAAGTGGAGAGGTACACTGTACAGTGCTGGAGCGGCAAAAGAGACCTTTCATTACAGAAAGGCGGTAAAACTTTTTTGAGGTTCGAGTCAAATAAAGTTGTGAAAGTGTGTTTTTACATTTACCCGGCTCTTTATCTGCTAACATCATCTTTAGTTCAGTCACTTGATTGGGCAGAGATTTGCAACTTATTTATCCCCAGTGGAGATTTACTTTGAGTAGAATTGAAACAAGCTCAGATTTGGTTGCTGATATTTTAATGCTTTTTGACTTAATAAAGTTTATGTTGTTTTAAAAAGCAGTCTCCTGTAGTTTACTTCAAGTTTCTTGAGCCTTGCATTCTTTCTTTGCAAGTCTTTTTTCCTGACTGCGTGCATTTTTGATATAAGAAGATGGGTGTGATTCATGTAAACAGGGTTTATTAGCATTTTATTAGGAACTGTTGTTTAAGTTGGAATGGAAGTTTAAGTTTGAATGTTTGGCGAGGAATAATAATTGTCTGCAGTTTTAACTACTTTCATCAGGACAATTCCCAATGCAGGCATCTTTCAGAAGAACTCAAATTCCCATTTCGTTTAATTTCTTCATTATTAGGTTTGGCATTTTCCTCTGGATTGGGTGCAACAACAACCATTATGCTGTCGCTGAAGTCAAAGGATCATGTGGTCTGCATGGATGATGTGTATGGAGGTACATAACTTTTAGCTTTTTCATCATCTCGCAGCTTTTGCCTCGTTTTTTGCTGATGTATAATGTTAATGTCTGAAATTTTTTTATTGTTCAGCAATTGCATATTCTTTGTTGGTGTTAAAATCCATTTTGGGCCTGAAAATATGTCATGAACGAAACTGGCCGCATATCAGAAAATGATTAGAAAATGGTAGTAAAGGTTAGCGCACTATCAGACAGACAGACAGACAGACAGCCTTTTAACGTATCCTACTGTACCCTACCCACAACCCCCCCCCCCGCACCTGCGTCATATCAATAGAATCCTGAATTTGAAAAGGAGTGTTGATTTAAGGATACGGCCATTGTGTGTCACGTTAAGAATTTTGGAAAAGAAAACGAAATTTGACATAATCTCTTTAGTAAGTGAAAGCAATGAATGTTTGTGTTTGGCAGATCAGCTGGCGCATTTCCAAAAAAAAATATTATCCCCTTTAAGCCAGACAGTGAAGAGCGCGTCTTGATACAAAACAATTGTAAATCTTAACCAAAATTGACATTAAGTTAAACTACGGATCGTTCTTCAGTATCATATTTGCATTCTTTGTGTGAAAACAAGGGAGGGATCAAGAAGGTTCATTGGGGTAAACCGAGGAAAAAAGCCTTGTTATAATATCACGTTATCAGGTGACCACTTTCCAACTCACAAAGAAAGAGTTAATTGTGAAATACCATTTGTTGTATTGGGAACGTTACAATAATGAAAGGGTGAACGTGTTTAAATGTTAGTATAAAGGAGATTTGTGGAACATCATAAATGTTAATGATGACAGCATATGAGATTTTAAAGAGATTTTTGGGATACTGTTCAGGGGGTTTTTCTCGGCTGGTGAAAGAAAAACTTGAAAGCTAGTTCCGCAAATTTTGAAATAAAAAGGTCTCATGATTGTTTTTAAGAACAATGCCCCTGACAGACTACTGAACTAAACTGAATATAATTTAGGTAACATTGAAAGCAAAACTAGACATTGTAACAAGAAGAAAAAAAGATTTAAATATTTACACTTTGTAATGGGCAGAACCTTAAATTAAGAAGAAAAATAATTACACTCGGTGTCTCGCCGCAATCAACCTGTAATTAACAAATCAGAGTTTTTTGAAGTGGAAATTTCATCCTCAGGTTTTGTTACCAAAGGAATAAAATGGAAACAGGTAAAGAAGCTTTAACAGTCAAGACAACCTCCGAGTCAGTGGGCCTCTCCATCCTGAAGAACGCACCAACCAACGCGTGGAGGAAGCAAGTAATAACAGAAGCCAGAAATCCATGGTCGAGATAAATTGTGCAGACAAGATACAGTGTATTGACTTATGGATTTGGTCCTTAGGATTGGTGGCAACAGCAACAAACTCCCATTTGTATCAGTTATTACAAGAATTTTGCAGAAAGTTATAGAGACCAAGTTTTAAAATTTTCACATCAAGTTACGCGTCAACCGAAAATTAACTTAACTTTCTCCCATTCTATTCAGTGGTGATGAAAAGTGTTTAAGGGCCCCCTTGAAATCTAAAATTGAGGAAACTTGGTTAAGTAGAACTGGCAGTTGTAGATTACTAGAGAGATTTGTGTTCGATTCTCAAAAAAAAAAATTAAAAAAAATAAATATCCTAAAAAGGCATGCATTGGCTATGGGAAGACCACCTAGTTACGAAATTTATTCGATGCTTGCAAAATACATCCCGCCTAAAAATTGGGGCTTCGTTTATCCCCAAGGACGATTGGAATTTAACACGAGAATAAATGGCATTTAATGTAGAAACTAGTTCAATAGCGTAATAGGAAAGGATATTTGAACCTAAAAAGTGTTGTCAGAATACCTGCTTGATATTGAATTGGAAGTAAGCCAAGAGAGCCCGAAATGGGAGTAACCCGATATACATTGTTTCAATTTCAAGTAGAATGATATACCTTTCTGTGCTGGGAACAGTTTAGTCACGTTTGCCCTTTGCTCGTTTAGGTGAGCCAAATAAATGTGCTATATGATGTGTGCAGAGCAGGTGAAAAGTCTCCAGATATTTATGAGATCAGTGACATTAAAGAATTTATAACGGGTTGCAAACCTGGTAAAGATTTGTGATATAAACGATAGTTTTGCCGCATCCCTTTTTACTAAAGTAGAGGTGATTCCAGCTATGTTTTCAGACATTTAAATAATTTAGTAGGAGTTACGAATGTCACAAAGTGATTAATAATACAGTATATGCCAATGCCATGATTTTTCTTGAAATTTTTAAAACCGTAACAGACGTCCATATTTCGACAAGTTCATGGAGTACCAGTAAAGATAAATCCAAAATCAGCAAAAAATAATGAGAACCTCAAATCGTAATTCCGTTTTGTACTTAACAATGAGTACTGTGCCAGATGAAGTTAAAGAAATTCTGACCCTAGTTACAAAATTTTAAGAGTGAGATAAAAGTAACTGAGAATACCATAATAATGTTCATGAGGTACGATATCGTCTGAATTTTATATATTCTTGCCACCAGCCTTGTTTCCCTAATAAAGGGAGTGTTAAGTTTTGGTATAAAGCAATTTCGGTTCTTCTTTTTAAAGACGTATGCGATGTGATGCTGGCTGACAGAACAATGTAGTTTTTGGTTTTTTTTCAAGGTACAAATAGGCTTTTTTCAAAAATCTTGACGGGACATGATCTGGAGTTTACATTTGCTGATATGCGTGATCCCGCTGAAGTCGAAAAGCATATCAAGCCAGGGAAAACTAAGGTAAATGAATTAACTCCGCCACTTTTTCTATAAAACCAATTTTACCCATGAAAATCGAGAATAAGTAATGTGTATGGATGTATCCAAGTTCGCCTACACCTTGCTGCTATACCAAGACTGAAGCTTGGTAGAGGTGGTTAGTTTAGCTTATGCGACGGCAGGGGTAGAAACCTGGTTTGTTTCAGGTTGTATAAAAGAACAAGGAGTAAATGCAGAGATAGAACCATTTCCAGTTCGGCCTTGTGTTACAAAGTAGCGAATTGGGCTCTGAGTGAACAAGTTTTATGTAAGGAATGATTGTCGCCAAAAGTAAGTAGAGTATAGTACGCTTTTGATAGTACAATCTAATTGGAACAGTGGCAAGAAAGTCGGGTATAAGAATATTCGGGAAAAGGAAAGCAAAGCCAGTAAAGGCGTTGTGACCGTGTATGTGTAACAACAAGGGACATAACAAGGGTACATAACTCAGAACTGTTTTGTTATTAATGTATACGAAGTGTTCATTTAGCCGTCTGACGGCTAAACCTATTCTACCGTCTTTTACCCGAAGTAAAGTTCATTGGTTGCTCTGTTCAAGCCACGTGACGTGGTTCTGTTCAAGTAACAACATTAGGGTTAGGGTTAGGGTTAGGAACGGATTTGACATGTCCAGCCGTCTGACGGCTAAATAGCAACTGCCTAATGTATATTGATGTGGATTATAGAAGTAATAGCACACATAGTATTTGCATGACCTTTTTATTTGTATTTAATCTTTGGTGCCCAGAGTTGTGAAGCAGGATATGAAGTATATTTTTGAAGGTCTTTCTTTGGAATATTTCAGATAATTTTACCCATGATTATTTATCGAAGTTTGTGTAACTTTAAAATGGTAGAAATTAGAACATTGAAAATGTGTTCGATACATGAGTTTTTATAGTGAAAGAGATTTGATTAATTAGCTGTATACTGTAGTAGGAAAACAAACTAATGACCTTCTTGTATGGGTACCTTACCGTAACATAATGCAAGATAGGTTCAGATCTTGTTTGGTGCTTTCGGCTACATATTTTCTTTTGACGGTGTAACTGTCAATCCACCAAGAACATGCTGATTAATTAAGTGAGTTCATTTCAGTTAAAGCGATTCTTGTGTACCAATTTTGATGGAAACTTTTAACGCTTTACCTTACTACATATTGTGGGCGACTTACAACTGCTAAATAAATACGTATGAAGAACTCCACCCATTTGCTGCCCAGGTCGGTTTGTGCTACATCAAAATATCAGGAGGATCTGCTTTGTGCACAGTCTCTGCAAATTCAGAATTCGTGACAAAGTCATATATACTATTTACTACTAAACAACTTTTGTAATTTTAAGTAAATAATTATTTAAACACATTCATAGAGATTCTTTTTTTTCTTGGAGCTTTGCACCAGGGAAATGCCCATATCAGTGTTCAGACTCGGGTGTTTTGGAATTAATTCCAGCCCTGGGCGATGACCTTGTGTTTTACCGTAGACAAAATTCCTTCGTTAGGTAATAACACTTCATTCCTACACCTTCTTGCTTCATTCTGCAACTTTATTTTATAAGTTTACAACCTTACGTTTGATCGTACGAGACAGCATAATTCATAATATTAATGAATGAAGTTACCTGAGTCGTTCCATAATGAAGATAGCCTTGAATATTATTATAGACAGGTTCAGTTTTGAAAATTTGGCACTTGCTTGGTATTTACTTACAATTAACAATTCAAAGCGAAGTCTTGCTGGATGAAAGGCTCAATTGATGCTTTTTTTCTCTGTGAAAAAGTGATAACCTTGAATAATCTCTTATGTAGTAGCCTTCTTCCACAGATAAAGACTTAAAGCGGACATTTCAGGGGCTGTTTCATAAGAATTATGAAAATTTCAAGAGCAGTCTTCAAGTAGAGCCTCGCCACCCCTGTCAAAGTTATTTTTCTTGGGGGAAAAACCTAACAGAAAGAACTGATTGAAGTAAAGTGCAAGTGACGTTCCACCATTATCATTTTAAGGTACATAGCAGCATAACAACTTATATGTTTGGATTTCGCCAGAATCTCGTAGCGATATTTAGCCAGTTCATCATTGTCATTATCATCATATTTGGTTTTATGTCCATTTACCTGCCAGCATGTGTTGAAGGTAAGTAACTTGAATTGCAGTTTCAGATTCTACTTTGGGTATGTTCAGCCATAAGTACGTCGCAAAATTTGGAAGCTAAATTTTGTCAGTCATTGGCAAATCTCGGCCAGTTCCTAATCTCGAAGTGCTAAAGAATATTTGTATATGTACAGAGTTCAGAGAATGTCCGGTTGTCGTCGATTTTCAAACGTTTACGCATACTACTTAAATGGTGAAGTATTATATCTGTGAATATACATTGAGCATTTGGCATATATTATTAGACTGCGAATCCAATTTCATGATTTATTTTTATTTACACATTAAGAACTGAATATTTTGTACCAGTAAGTTTATTTCTTACATTTTTCCTACACTAATAGATTGTTTGGGTTGAAACACCAACAAATCCAACTATGAAAATTGTTGATATTGAAGCAGTGAGCAAAATTGTACACAAGCACAAGGTAGGTTGCTATTGGTTTATATAATATTATTCGAAAATTTGCAAGAGGCACCTTAGTCAAAATTGCGTCTGACAAAGGTGCACTTAATGTGCTATGTAAAGGGCGTATGCTAAGGAAAATGTCGATGGAAGAGGTCACCCAAGAAATTGCAGAGCAAAGAAAACTTTCATCATGGAGTAGAGGAGAAAGTATTTTATTAACACTTACCGTACACCTTTGAGAAAAATCCACGAAACGGCCGCAAAGATTATTAAATTGCGTTGTGGCTGGTAAAAGCTAATAGGTAATAGTCCTATTGTGACAGTAAAATTAGTACGTGTATCAATTTGGGAAGTTGTGAAGACACTTTCATTTGGAAGGAAACGCTTAATATCCAGCTGAGGTAAAAAATATGTGTGCGCCAAACACGGTTCAGCTAACTGCACAACCAATGTTTACCATTTTCAATCGTCCCCACCAATGTTATATTATTTTCAGATATATGTATATATTGTTAATTTAAAAGCATTAAAAGCTATTCAAATCCAGTTTTCATCTCGTCCATTTTTTGAACAAAAAGAACTTGTTTGGTAAAGACATTGTGCAATTGTTCAATTGATATATAATCAAGCCAACAATGTTATTTTATTACTTTTGCAATATATTTCGAAGTTAATACTTCATCTTTAGGGTACAAGGTAAAAATACAAAAACAGTAAAACTGCTGAAAACAATATTTCACATCACATATCAAAATCTCTCTACAATATACACAGCTACAACGAAATGTAACACAGTGAATTCAAATCTTCAATCTTTTTGAATAAAATATGATAATTGAAAAACATGCCTTGAGGGACCTTTTCACTAGTTAAATTTTTATGACTAATTCGCGGCTTTTGTACTCATCCTTTGTATTTAATGTTGGTTTTATTGCCCGAATGAGCAATGCCTCTAATGTCATTAACTTATACTCTAATGACTACTTTATACTCTAATGACTACAAAAAGCCCCCGATATGAAAGGAAACCTTTATTCAACTAGCACGCATCAGCAGTTGTGACGTGCTACTTTTAACGCATGATGGTTATTACAGACAAAAGGATGGCGATGGGAAGCCCACCGGCTCCAACTCTAGCTAATGGTTGGCTCAGTAAGTTCGACAAAAATTTAAAGGGCGAAGCAAAACTGTATTCCCGGTACATGGATGATATCATTAGAGAAATTAGGAGAGAAAAAATTGAGGACAAACTTGTGGAGATCAATAACTACCACCCCAACCTAAAATTTACCATGGAGAAGGAGCAAAATGGCGGCATCCCATTTCTTGACATGCGAATCATGCACAGAGGAGAACACTTAACATCAACGTGGCACAGGAAAGCTACGGATACAGGGCTGACCCTGAACTTCCACTCACTAGTTCCTGTGAAGTATAAACGCTCTGTAGTTACCTGTCTTGTGTATCGGATTCACTATGCATGTAGTACACGGGAGAACTTTCACCAAAGCCTCGTCAAAGCAAAAACCTTCCTGGAGCAACCAGTACTCCCCATCATTTTATGATGAAATTATTGAGAAGACTGTGGACAAGATCTATCAACCGAAGCCACCGACAGAAGAAAAAAGTAATGATGATAAAACAGATTATATATCAAAAAGAACTTGTACAGTTGTTATCGTTTCAGACAATCCATCAAAATGTGCCGGGCGGTTTTGGATCCTTGTCTTTGTTTTATTGGCATCTTTGCCATATTGAGATATTGCAGAAAACCATTGGGCGTTAAAATATAAAAAGCAGGCTACCATGCAATTGATGTACCTTTGTCAAAAAAGAGGACTAATAAAGATGCCGTCTATTACTAAACTGATGAACATAGTTTAGCCAATAAGACGTGCAAGCCATACGTAGAAGTAGCTTTAAAGCGTTTACAGTAGCGTCAAAGAGATGAAACTTATGTAATGGTATGAAACAGGTAATTGGTAGTATATTGGGTAAAAAGTGCTGTTTTTTCATGATAATTGACATGGTTATCCGTTGGTTCCCAGGTAAAAATTGACCTTTATATCTATGGAAATCGTAAGTAAAGTGGTCCGAGTTTTTATTCTTATTGATACCATCATAACTGCTACCATGATAATTACAACAAATTGCTGTTACCGTGGTAGTAATAATTTCTTCCAACAATGCTGACGGCAGTTGTTATTTTGATCATACTACTGTTAGTGCTTTTGGTGATGATAATGATGATGATTACTGTGATGGTAGTGGTCATTGCTATGGTAATAGTTTAAATAGTAATATTTAATAAAATATGTGGACGGACAGCATCAAAAAAGAATATTTTATGAGGATTTTAACTGTACGAGTTTTTCAGAATTTTTTTTTCTCTAAAACGGCTTGTTATCTTTTATTAAATTATCTTTTACCGATATACATTCAACCCTTTTTTCGACAGGATATTATATTGGTGGTGGACAATACATTTATGTCGCCTTATTTCCAAGTAAGTTATGTTATTACATTAAAATTGACTAATACTAATACTCTATGAGCTCCATGAAGTAGATACTGGCATTTAAATGGTGGTCATACCTCTCTAGCTAATTTGAAAAATGAGTTCGCGAAAGTTTAATAATTTTTTCGTGAACTTTATATAAGGTATAGTTAACGTTACGCAACAGCCAATGTATTTCATTTACTTGCCTTAATTGTATGTATGCCGTTATTGTACGTATGCCGAAATAGTTTCATATGTTTTTCTCTCAGCATTAGTCGTTGTCATGACAAAAAATTGTAGATATAATAGTAAGAGTGTTCCATTACGTGCCGCCCAAGATTATTGACCTACTTTACTTTTGTCATCTAATTCATATATCTGTTCCGGAATAACGTCTAAATGGGATCCTCGACTGTTTTGTATTTTTAACTTGACATTTCCATTAGTCTGTAAGTTATTTTGCTCAAGAAACTGCCTGGAAATAGATTGGACCACATAATTTTCATCGGAGCATTACACGCCCTCTTTATTTAGCCGGTATTTTCATGATTTTTGACCGCCTACTCTGCTTGTTCTTCTGTATGGAAACAAAGTGATTGGTTACAGATCCCTGGTCCCTTTATACACCACATTACATTTTTTTTCAATAAATTTAGATAAGCTTTTTTGTCTTCCTGTGTAGCAGTTTTTGTACTACTTCAGCCGATGTATGAAATTATAAATTTTTGTAATTTCCAGAGGCCATTGGCACTTGGAGCAGATATTGTATTCAGCTCAGTCACAAAGTATATCAACGGTACGTATTAAGCCAATGAATTACGAATCTTTTCTTTCAGCTACAAAAGTTTTGCCATGAAATATTGTAAAATTGTTCGTTTAGGTGCTTTATATGAAAATGACCTCAAGTTCACGATGAAGAAAACTGTATTTAAGTGTTGTGTTATGCTTTGACACCAGATATCCGAATTGGAGACAAAAACAAACTTACGTCAGACAAGTAAAATTGATCGTCCTAAACCTGTAGTACTCCTATGAAGTCTTATATTTATTTTTGGTATATTATATATGTATATAAGTATATATATGTATGTGTGTATGCATCCATGAATGTATGTATGTATGTATGTATGTATGTATGTATGTATGTATGTATGTATGTATGTATGTATGTGTGTATTTTGTATTTGTATTTATATACATTTAAATTCACTGTTATTAGTGTTGCTAAATTTGGTATAGCAGAAATCTTTTTGACTTTTACCCTCTTCCCCCAGCCCCACAAGTGCAAGTTCAGTGCTTCTTATTTTCTGGTTTTAATTTTTTATGTTCAGGCCACAGCGATGTTGTTATGGGTGTCATGGCTACAAGTAACGAAGAAATCTACGAGAAACTAAAGTTTCTCCAGAATGGTAANTGTATGTATGTATGTATGTATGTATGTGTGTATTTTGTATTTGTATTTATATACATTTAAATTCACTGTTATTAGTGTTGCTAAATTTGGTATAGCAGAAATCTTTTTGACTTTTACCCTCTTCCCCCAGCCCCACAAGTGCAAGTTCAGTGCTTCTTATTTTCTGGTTTTAATTTTTTATGTTCAGGCCACAGCGATGTTGTTATGGGTGTCATGGCTACAAGTAACGAAGAAATCTACGAGAAACTAAAGTTTCTCCAGAATGGTAAGTAAAAAAGTAAAAAAGCAGATCTTTAAGCTTTTTCAAACTTGGATGGATAATGAGAGCGGTGGCAAAGGGAAGGTACAAGAAGTAATACTCCTTTGTCTGTAAAGAGAATACGGAAAGACGATCCAGGTTTTCCGAAACAAAAAAAAACACTTTGTATTTCTTTGCTCAGGACGCCGACCAAATGGACTTGAGCGTCGTTTAACAGCTTATTAAAGGTAAACACGGAAAGAAACCGGGTGAGCGAATCTTGTATTCACAGCTTGTCACAAAAGAAACTGCCGAACTACGCAGATCAACGAGATTAAAACGATATCCAACGCCTTCGGCTACAGTGCCATTAGTTTACACTCAGTTGGAGGTCAGATGAGCATGCTACATGTGTTGAAATCATGCAAAAACTAAGTTACGAAACTGAATAGGGTCCTTCCTAATAGATCTGGTGTTTTTCAGAAGGGCCTGGATCTTTGCAACATATCAGAGGTAGTAAAAATTGTTTTAATGATAATCACCATACCATACCACAGTGGCCTAAAAATTCTGCCAACCTAAAGCCAGCTGAAGATTTGTGCAAATCAGCGATTTTGTGACATTCAGTAGACAACAGCAACAACAATAGTTAATAATAATAATAATAATAATAATAATAATGATAGTTTGCTTTTTTATTTAATCTCACTGTTGTGGCTACAGTCCACGTGCCTGCATTCAGCTTACCTGGCTTGTTGCTGGTCGCTGAATGTGGGTTTTTCACCCATCCATCACCAGATGGTCTGTAACCACCCAATAATAATAATAAATAATAATAATAAATAATGTGGCCTGGGTAGAACGATAAACTGCATCTAGTTATGGAGTTTCGACGTGGGCGAATGAGGTTTCCCTTTGCCACAACTACCTTTAGGTCACCGTTAGGCAAGGTGTAGCAACTGTTAGCCTACTCTGAGACCTTTAAATACCGGGTTGACGTCGGGGAGAGGTAAGTCTGTTCCTTTCCTCTTTCTGGCAAGGACCAGGTCGTGAGCCTTCGCTGACAATCGTCACATGAGAAGGAAATCTCAGAACAATAAACCAACCGCAGTTGAAAATTCTAGGTTGACGTCTGGCAGGATGTAAATGTGTCTCATGGTTAGGGTTGGATCTTCAGGTTTGGTTAGCAGCTTCCTTAGAGATTGTTTCTCGATAAAAATACTGGTGGATGTGACACCTCGTCACCACTACCATCTTGATGAGTGAAATGTATTACTCAAGTAATGGAAACAACGGCGTTAATAAGGCTGGATCTTATTGTGAAACTCCTCGCCGGCAGTTATTCCACGGCACAACAGCGGGGCCCGGTCGTCATCCTGATACTGGTTCACGAAGTACCTGCAGGAAATGCTCACAAGACGAAAATAGGACAGTTATGGAATGTTTCTATCGGAGTAGTTCTAAACGGAGAGGATATAGAAAGAGAATACACGAGATCCGGAAGAGTAAAGGTATATTTGATGTTACTGAACAGAGGTTGATAGACCAAAAATTCAATATCATTGAAAAGAATTGGCTGTCAGAGATAAAGTTTGAGGAAATTAAACGGAATATCAAAGATTTTTCCTATGGTGAATTGGATAATACGCCTATTGTATCAGAAGAAGGTATCGACTTTAATGTTAACGCTGAACCTGAAACTATAGAGGAAATTGTTGATAACATCCCTGACGGTTGTGACATGTCGGATGAGATAGATCATAGTACTGAGTTCCCTAAGAAAATACCTGGTTGTACGCTCAGTGACCAAGAAGAACATATGCTTCGCCAAATTAGGATAGTCCTGAATAGTACCAGGGAACGGCTACCACCTTTGAGAGGAATCCAAAAGGCCAAGATTACGACTGAGCTTAATAGGGTCAACTCTTTACCATCAAAAATTAGTTTCTAATACCTCAGGAGTTAATACCTCAGGGACAAGAACAAGTACATAAGTCATGCCGATTGGCTACACGACTTTAATGATACTTTTGAAGACGATGACAAGCAAACCGATATCATATTTTTCTGCAAAAAAGTTTTCTGAAGTCTTGAAGAAATGCCAAACTGGAAAGCCCCAGGCCCAGACCTCAGCTATTGCTCCACCACTCAATAATATTATTAATAATAATGAATAAGACTAAGGGAAAGGCACGAATAATAGTTACTGTATGACCATTTGACACTCGAGCATTAGATAAAAAAGAAAAGGAAAAGAATAAGGGAAGTATCAAGACCTTAAGTGGGAGCTAGAAAAAGTTTAAAACCGTCGGGAGGTA
Organism: Morbakka virulenta; assembly: GCA_003991215.1. Lineage (NCBI taxonomy): Eukaryota > Metazoa > Cnidaria > Cubozoa > Carybdeida > Carukiidae > Morbakka > Morbakka virulenta. The sequence continues at coordinate 76,789 of RDPX01000295.1, read as the reverse complement.
AAAATGATACCTATAATTGTAGATACACTAGGTGCAATCTCCAAAAAGCTTTTCAGGTGGTTAGACAATGTAAGCCCTAATGTTTATTTTGCAATAATGCACAAAACCTGTTTTTGAAAAACACCTAAGCTTTTGAGACATGTGCTTGAGATCTAAGGTTCCAGGTCGTAACTTAATATGTAACGAAGAACTCCAGCACTTCACTATCTATCTAAAATGTTGTTACTGAAAAAAACAGCAACAACAACAACCATAATAATAATAATAATAATAATAATTGTGATAATACTAATCGTAGTAGTAATAATAGTAATAATAAAAATAATAATAATTGTAATAATACTAATAGTAGTAATAATAATAATAATAATAATAATAAATAATAATGATAATAATAATATTTGGGAAGCACTGTTGACCTTCAAAATACAAACAATTTGCTCAGTTAAGACATACAAAGGAGAAACAGAAGGGCTGTTAATACCAGCGCAAGACCAAGGCCTCTATACACGAAATTACTATAAACACATAGTTGGCAAAGTTAATAGCAGGTGAAACATGTGTTACAAGCAGTCTGAGACAAGTAACAACATAACACCAGGATGTAAAGTATTACAAAAGTAAAATAACATCGAAAAGCAAAACAAAGCTGAGCATATGTACACTGGAATATTTCCAATAATGTAGGAATTAAGACCTCGGACAAGTAGTATAAGCACCAAACGGACACTGACTAATACTAAATTACATACAGTGCTGTGGGATATGGCAGTGATTACTCCAAGAAAAATAGTCGCAACTTTTAGTTGCCTGCTACAGCCCTGCAAACGTATCGAATGACACAAATTGATCGTACCAGGAAAAATGGTTCATCATTCTATAGTGAATTGTTTTTCCTGGTACGATGAATACCCAGACACAAAATTTTACTAATGCTCTACTAATTTCAATGTTCAGCTGGGTGGAAGCGAACTTAACAGACTCGCATTCCACAAGATAAATAACAGAAACGGTAATCAACTTAAACAATTTTTGCTAGGAAACAACATGCGCTGCTTTAATACAAAATTGCAGAAGAAATCTGGAAAATTGTAGACTCGTACTAGCCCAACTGGATCTGAACCACTACTCCATGTATCTTAATCAAGAAAATATAGATGAACAGTGTTTTGAATTGCGAATCATATAATAGCTTTCACGATGTTTCGTCAGACCACTGGATTGTCTCTGCCAAACCACAACTTACCCTAAGGTCAAACAAAAAGAAGATCTTTAAGGTTTCCTGTAGCTTGAAACAATTTTTAAATGACACCAAAATGTAGTAACATCTTGTATAGCCTTGCACAATCAGTTTGAAACCCCGCAGAAAAATAATATTTGCCTAACCATTATGAGGAGTACAGGTTTTTGATTAAAGGCCATGAAGAGACTACTAAAATTACATTCCTGTAAAACCAAACCGAAAACACAGATTGGCCGAGGAGAACAAAATCGTTTTGCTAAATTGCTAATCTGGAAGAAAGATCAGACAGCTTAAAAACAGCAATCCATCAAAATAATATAAAATGTCGGAAAGCCCGCAAAGACCTTGAAGAAACGTATGACTGAACGGAATTACATTCAACAACAAGTTGACGAAATAAATTCAGCAACGACTAGTCAACGACCTTCTTTAGCATGGAAAACTGTAAACAGCATAGCTTGAAGGAAAAACCCATTCAATTAAGAAAAAGCTTACGTGCAAGGAAAACAACAGAAATAGAAAAATAAACAAAAAATAAACAAATTGAAAAATCCGTTTCAAAAACCTGCGTAGTACTCCGCAAATAAACAAGCAACTCGTACGTATAATTGTAGACTGTGAGCTTCCCATCAAAGAAGAGTATTTTGATTTGAGTGAGTAATTTCACTTGATATTTTCGTGTCTCTGACTGCTGCTTCAACTGTATTAAAAGATTTTTGTTTGATTACAGATCATAAAAATTAATGATAAGTATGGCCGGCTGTGCAACAGAACGTGCTGCTTGTAATTCCCTTTACTTTTTTACTTTTTACATTTTTTTTACGTTTCAGCTGCTGGCAGTGTGCCAAGCCCGTTTGATTGTTTCTTGGCGAATAGAGGACTGAAGACATTGCATGTACGCATGAAACAACATGAAGCCAATGCCATGAAAGTTGCCAAATTTCTTGAAGAGTCGCCAAGAGTAAACAATATTTACTACCCAGGTACGATTTTAAGACTGAGTAGTATCATGAAAGGGCTATTTGCTGCTGATTTTTAAAAAAGAAAGTACGAGAGGATTTCGTAACAGAACGCCCCGCTACTAAAGCATTTTCTATGGCAAGCCTTTAAAGATTTAATTTTTGGGGATTACTAATTATTATCTAACCCTGTTTTAAGTCAAAAGTCAGATACGTTTTCATCTTTGCGTATTTCTTGCTTCCCTGATGGTTTTTACCTTTATTTCGAAGTTTGTGTCTACACACAGACAGATAGATAGATAGATAAATAGATAGATAGATAGATAAATAGATAGATAGATAGATAAATAGATAGATAGATAAATAGATAGATTGATAGATAGATAGATAGATAGATAGATAGATAGATAGATAGATAGATAGATAGATAAATAGAAGGGTAGATCGATCGATAGATAGATACACACATACATACATACATACATACATACATACATACATACATACATACATACATACATACATACATACATACATACATACATACATAC
>RDPX01000295.1:55069-71314 GCA_003991215.1 Morbakka virulenta | reverse complement strand
TGAAAAACTGCGTAATAAACATAACCTTGAGACAAGAGTAACGTATGACGACCAGTTTATTGAGAGGAATGGGCAACATGAATATTGGTGGAACGTCCCTGTACGAACGCCTAGCAAAGTCCAACACAACCGCCCAGACTTAATTGTCTGGAACTCATCTGACAAAACGTGCCAAGTCGTCGAATTCAGTTGCCCAGCTGACGTTAACGTTGCAAGAAAAATCAACGAGAAAGAAAACGCATATGGCCCTTTACTACGAATGCTACAGTTTATGTATACGGAATACAAGTTTTCATTCGTGCCAGTGATAATAGGAGCGCTGGGAACTGTTCCAAGAAATTTGAAAATGAGTTTGTCTATAATGGGATTTAATGAAAAAGAATGTAGAGACATTGTGTCCAGGCTTCAGCAAAAAAGTATTTTAGGCACCGTAAAAATTGTCAAAACTTTTATGAATTTCCAAAAATAGAATTACTTTTAAATTTTATTTTCTGCCTTACTGATTGTAATATTCTAGTTTTTAGAATCTTTGCCCTTTTGACAAGGGCCGGATTTTAATTGTAATATACATTTTAACTAATTTGAAAAGAAAAAAGAGAACCCATACATACATACATACATACATACATACATACATACACGCATACATACATGCATACATACATATATACATACGTACGAACACACATTGTTAACTTGATCAATGTGTATCAAATAAACCGAGTGTTACTGTTTGTCAGATATTTGTTTGTACTAATTTAAGTACATACTAAGTCAATGTTAAGGTCGTTACAATGTTAGTATGCAAGTATACTAGCTTAAAATTATTTAAATATATTCTTTTAAAGTTACTGCATTCAATGTAATTTGGGGCATATTAGCTTAAAAGAAGTTTTTTAGGAATTTTTATATTACTCTTGAATATTCTATATGTAAAATATCAGATATATTGGTATATTGATTTATTCAGTTGAATAATCTTTTACCCTGTGACTACATTTACCTACATAGATATAAGCATAAAATTTGCTAGTGTGAATGGGGTGTACTTCCTCCATTGGGGTTCGTTTTGGTTTGTACTCTTCTCGCTACCCAGCAAGTGTTTTACAAGTTATAAAAACTTTCGAGTTTACACATAACTAATTTGATTCATTACTGTTATCGTCAGGGTCGCCCAGCCATCCTCAGCATGAACTTGTAAAGAGACAGTGTAAAGGCTACAGTGGAATGATGTCTTTTGACATGAAAGGAAAACTAGATCATGCCAAAAAGTTCTTGGAATCATTAAAGGTATTTTCTTTTGTTGGGTAGCATACAAGTGTGGCAATATTATTGTTCCATAGCCTGGAATTTGTCTACCCACTTGCAAGTCAAAGGTTAGGCTCTGAGGTATTTATTCGTCTGAAGCATAGGATGAAGTTCCCTAAAGTAGAGTAGTTGTATGCACCAGCAAATGTTGGTTTTTTGTGGGACTTAAGAGGAAAGTCACGTAATATTTAGAGGTGACTGCAGTCTAAAGTTATTCAGTACAGTGAAATGTAAACCTTGTAGAAGTCGAGGCAAGAAAAGACAAAATTATACGCCATTTTTCGTGCAGAATAGAAACTTGAAATGTACGGGTCTCTTTCATTTCATTATCTTTTAAACTTGGAGAAACTTAGAGTAGTGCAAGGTATAATAGAGCAAGGTATAATAGAGCAAGGGTCTCCAACCACGAAGCGGCGGACCAGCAGCGGGCCGTAGAGAAATTCCTACCGGGCCGTGGGGTGATAGCATTATTTACTTTTGATGTCTACATTTTAATAAATTTTAGTGTTTCTGGGTTTTCTTTTTACTTTTATTGATGTATATATTTTGTACGAACCTAATATAACCAAATATAACGACTTTGAGACTCGATGTATAAGTTTTTAATTTGTAAATCTGCCACTTATCCATGCACCGGTCCTCAGAAAGTTCTTAAATTTTGAAACCGGTCCTTGGCACACAAAAGGTTGGGGACCACTGTATTAGAGGATATTTAATTCATTTTTTACCACCTTTTAAATAACATATTCCACGATGTTATCACAAAAGGCTGTTGTGACCCAAATAAATGCCTTAATGAGGTCCATTACCTTGGAATTACGAAAACAAACACCATAGCACGTAGTTCAAAAAACTACTGATCCAATTTTAATCTGACCCAAAGTAGCATTTGCAATCCCGTGATTCCTTTTTAAAGAATGATACCCCAAATAAGCGCCATAATGACTAGAGAAGTGCTTCATAAAAATGTGAGGATATCTTTGGTTGTGGGAAAAAATTTGCTAAGGCTATTTATTAATCAAGCATACGAAATGGTGTACCACAATTAGTGATAGCGAGTTTTAAACAGGAGTGAAGTGTATTTTGTAGCGATACAAAAATATCCATCCATCCATCCATCCATCCATCCATCCATCCATCCATCCATCCATCCAGACAGGCGCCTTGCTTTCGAAAGTTCTTGCAAGATACAAAAATTTAGGAAGAGTATGTTTGTGCTGTGTAATGTTTATGGAGATGTATATTGATAACACTTTTGCCCTTTGAAGTATAAAAACATTGTTTTGAAGCGGTCGTGCTTATGCAAAAAAGCATTTTGGGAACTTTTTGAAATGCATCAACCACTAATAGGTTTACCTATTCTATTCTGTGTTTGTTTTGTGTTTTTTGTTTTGTTTTGTTTCTTACTGGTATTCTTGTTCTTGCGGATCTTTCAGCTCCCAGCCAAATATTTAATTGCAAATGGTCACCCAATATGTAGACTTTACGGTTTTATGATCGATGGGTCTTCTTTATCTGATTTGGGGCTTGTACCCCTTTTCTGTAGGAAGGTAAAATTGTGGTTGTATTACGTTGAAATGGAAATCTTTGTATCAAAGATAATGCTTTGTGTTTTAAAAGGTACCTGGTATTATTAAGCTGACCTTCAAAGGCCTTCAACAAATTTCAGTATTGAGATGTATTTAAACGTTGTAGGTCTAAGAAATTGTTAAGTTTAAGGTAATATGAAAAAAATCAGTCATTTGCTAAATTTTTCACTTTTGTCCACCTTTTTCCACCACTATTTTTTTTAAAACCATTTATCCTTTTCTTTTTCAGATTTTTACACTAGCTGAAAGTCTTGGTGGTATTGAAAGTCTTGCAGAACACCCGTAAGCTGTTTACCAGTACTGTTGCTATTTTTGTTATTCGTATGTTGCAAGAAATAGGGTAAGATTTTGTTAACGTTTGGAAGGATCAAGCTACATCGATATTTTGAGATCTTTGTTTAAAAGTAGCATTTTAGGCCATGAAAGATTGAAATAGATATACTTCTGTTTTTATTTGTTGTAGATCTCGAATCGGGGGAAATCTTTGAAACAGACTTTCTTGGGTTGACAGGGGTTGAGTTATTTTCATGTACCGTAACGTATTTTACTGCGAGTTGAAGAATAATGATGTTCAATGTGGTTATTAGAGATAGATTTTGCCAGACAGTTTTATAAGAAAAATAGTTCAAGAATAATCACAGTAATTGCAACGAAGAAGATTATTTTGACTTGACATCGGTAATATCTTTTGAGGTTTGATTTGCGGGATAGTTCGTTGTGATGGTTAGAGCGTAAATTGAGGTTGTACTTAACTAGAACTAGCTTTAAAGAATTTAAATATTTGAAATGTTAAAGACTCAGATCATGACATCATTTTGTACTGCACTTGCCCCAAAAGAGTACTTTTTTCCATGTGCTGCTCCTGTGTGTTTTATTAAACAGAGAAGAATTCAAAGGACACAACTTTGTTATTTTTAGAGCCATTATGACACATGCCTCCGTGGATCCGGAAGACAGGGAAAAGCTTGGTATTTCTGATACCCTTGTGAGTAGAAAGCAGAATTACTTTATCGTTAATGTTCTTTATTCTCCGTAGTTGTTACCTCCTCTTCTTATAGTGTTTTGAAACGATAGGAAGTAAATCGTAACTACTTGTTGTTTTATAAGCAGCCCCAGGTTTCATCTTAGCCCTGGGTAATATCCAGCCCAAGGGTAATGGGCTTTTTCAGGGCTCAAGTTGTTTAGCAGTTCCATAGTATTTGTTGTCAAAATTTTAAAGAAATTTTTTCTGTTTGAAGAGTTTGACCAGGAATGAAAAATGCTGGGCACAAAGTTGCAAGGGAGGTCAAAACACTTAGACACAAATAAATATCTATAAAATGAACACTTTGATGTGCAAAGCTGACACTTCCTATACCTCTAGATGGTACCTATCTCACAAAAGTATTGCAGTTTCAAATCATCTGAGATACGAGAACATTATGATATTCTTGCTTGAACTTCATATTTTAACAGATCTTTGACCGGCAAAATTTTTTTTTTATTTTGAAAATTTTGAAGGAGGTACCGAAGGAGAAAGTATTGAATAGACTGTACATGAAAATGTTCCTAATCATATATTGGTCTTTTATATTTTTTATTAATGATGTAGATATGGAGGATTTACATTTTGGTGATTACAACATGCATTTTTATGTTTATTATTTTTTGAAATATGATTCATTCTGAATGACTTTTCTGGGGGATGGGGGTGTTTGGGTTCGACCAGACTGTTTGAACTTTGCTGAAAAATTCTTACATTATCTTTTGACAAATAAAAAACATGTTTCAAAAATGAATTTTGTCAAACACTTTCCAAGACTAATACCTCGACTTTTGCAGGTCTTTTTAAGATTTAAAATATTATGGTATATAAAATTTTGCTGAGTTCCTCTTTGAGCCCTCAGGGTTGAAAAGTAGCTTTTTAAACTCATTTTGTTGCCTCAACCTATAGCAATTGAGTTGCTCAGGAATAAAAGGTGTACAAGAAATGACTTTTCATTCAATAAAAACTTGTTTACAGGTCCCCACGCTTTTATTCGGAGTTACACGAGACGATAGAGAATTTCGTAGCAGGAAGTTTAGTCTACGTCATTTAAGAATGAAAATTATGATATCAAAGTAAGAAGGAGGTCTATAACCTACCTTTTCATTGTCTTTGAAAGACAAATGCAGCAGTGAATTTGGCAACCAAGTTGCTTTAAACTGATGATGGAACGGATTATATTAACTACATGTAATATGAGTTTTAGCTAAAAAATGAAGCCTTGACGAATATGCTGAATGTGGGGGCCAGATTGTTCTCCCCGTAGACAGATGACCTCTAATATCGTAGGAAAACTTGCAACATTTAAAACAACCCATTCAAGGAACTCTTAGTTTTTGGCTTACCTTTAAGAATTTTACTTCTATACTTACCAATACTTCTCGAGTTCTAGTGCAATACCACAAAGGATTTAAAGTTACGGTGCTTAAAAAAGGGACCCATTTTACGGTGTAACTTATCGGATTTTATTTACCTTTGGCTAAACAAACTGAATATAATCGTAGAATTTTCTCAGGCATTGGTACCATAGTTCGTAAATGCATTATATAGTAGAGCATCAACATAATGCTGTAATTGGATAACATAAATGGTAATTGGTTTAAAAGTGATAACGCAGTATTCAACCATCCTCCAAGCTTGATAGATCTGCGGACTATTAATTTCACTTTTCCTAATTGATGTAATCTAAAAGATGGACCCATTTTACATTGCAGCTGATTGTGTTTTTACCCTTGGCTGAACACAGAACTAGTCTATTAAAGCACATTAAAGTCTTGCTAGTTAGTGGAAAAACTGACATTGTCTAGCGGATTTTAAGGGTTTTTATTTTGAAATGTGTATCTTAAGGAGAGATAGACGCAGTTTACCTGATTGTTGATAATGATCATGCACCTTACAAGGATGGAGACTTTGTTGTATGGTATCTTGTGCACAGTTGCCAGTAGTTTTTAGTTTAAACGTAAAAGGACCTGCTAGTTGTATCATCTATTTTTATGCTAGTTACGTGTACCTGTTTGTTATTGTATTATTTCTCTACTTCTCAAACAGATAAGACTTTCTGTTGGGATTGAGGAAGGTGATGATCTTGTGGAGGACATCAGACAGGCATTAGAGAAAGCGGTAAGCCATTGTCATCTTGCTATTATCACGTTTTTATTGCTTTTTAAGGCACAGTAAGATACATGAAAGAATCCATAAAAGGTAGTTTATTGGTACTTTGGTGAATTAAGTCTGAGTAGCAACTCAAAAAAAGAATACAGTACCTCATAAATTTATAGATTTCCTTTGTGTGGGGAGATAATCATATTTTTAGACATGCAGTAGTATTCGGTACCAAGATTTGATCTGCTGATTGCCTTTGATAGATTTCCGTTGGTGCAACTGAAATAGATGCTGGTGTTGTAATTCCTTCGTCGGCTGCTTTTATTAACAGACTAAAGGTGCATCATTTGCCGGAGACATTCACTTCCACAGAAGTTAGCATCCATCTTGCTGGTTCAAAATAACAGCAGGTCTTCTGGACCTGCATTTCTTGTGGGCATAAAAGGATGAAACCAATGCGTTCATTAACAATATGTAATCTATTGTATTAAAGTGGCTTTTTGTCATGTTACCTGTGAGGTTAAAAAAAATTACCAACTTCTTGCAAAGCATTTCATAAAATACAACCATTTTGCAAAGCCAAAATATTAGTATCTAATGGCACCACACAGAGGCTGCAGAGACTGATCAATGTTTGTTATTCAAGATGGGGGAAAGGGGAAAACGGGGGTCCTTTGGCATGTCATGAGGAACTTTGGGGATCACACCCGTTAAAACTCTGGTAATGCCCATACTTTGAAAAAATGTATATTCAGAAATAATTTTCTTTCATAGTTTAGGTCTTTTCTTATATTCGGAAATCTAAAAACCCAGGCGTTACTCAAAACAAAATATACAACGTTGTGTAAACTCGTGTAAAATCAATAAATAAATAAAATTTCTCCACTACAATTAAAACAAATTTGTTAGACATACTTTCCTTAGCATCGTTTAAAACGTCGTTAATTGTCACTTTTAAGCCTTGTAACCTAGGTGGTTTTAAAGGCCATCATACCACATTATTCTCAGCTTGAATGAAAACGAATATTTTTTTTTTCTTGTGGCATTCTAGATCTTGAGAGTGCATTTATTCGTTTCTTGCAGCCAAACACTCTCGCAGTGTCCACTTGTGGTTAGGGTCATTGCTGACAGTTCTGTTTTCTGTTTTCTCCTTTAAAGCGAATTTATCAGTTTTCTCGAGGCCTTTCGCGTCCTCCGTTACTTGGTGAGCAAAAGTACTTTCCACAAAATTGCTCGCGTTCTATTTTTATTCCTTACTTGCCATTGTTTGATGGCTCGTCTACTTTCGTCTGCTTATTTGCGAAGAAGCAGCAATATCTCGCAGGTTAAAAGAATGAAATTTTGCTTTACTGAAGTGATAGTGTTAACGTTAAACTGGTATAAATGCACGAGATCTCTCATGAGCTCTTATTTGATTCCGTGGATTTTTAATACATTGCCTGTAAATTTGCTGGGGTGAATAAGGCCCATCCACTTAAACTCTCTGCCTCGGATGCAACAACTGATATCATTGTCTCACCAAGTGTTTTCGGGCCTATTATTTGACCATCCCTTTCCATCGGCATCTCTACCGTCGCCTTTTTCGCGGTTGTGGTAAGTTTGGTTTGGTTCGAGTGTGATTTTTAAGATGTCATCAAACCTTAAACAAAATAAGCCGTATCATCAAATACAATCTGCAATTTTTATTGAAGTTATGTCTCTGCTTCAGTGTCTTTTTTCTGTATTCTCTTTGAAGGGCTTTCGCATAAAACTAACGATTGTAGCAGGTACCACNAAATCTAAAAACCCAGGCGTTACTCAAAACAAAATATACAACGTTGTGTAAACTCGTGTAAAATCAATAAATAAATAAAATTTCTCCACTACAATTAAAACAAATTTGTTAGACATACTTTCCTTAGCATCGTTTAAAACGTCGTTAATTGTCACTTTTAAGCCTTGTAACCTAGGTGGTTTTAAAGGCCATCATACCACATTATTCTCAGCTTGAATGAAAACGAATATTTTTTTTTTCTTGTGGCATTCTAGATCTTGAGAGTGCATTTATTCGTTTCTTGCAGCCAAACACTCTCGCAGTGTCCACTTGTGGTTAGGGTCATTGCTGACAGTTCTGTTTTCTGTTTTCTCCTTTAAAGCGAATTTATCAGTTTTCTCGAGGCCTTTCGCGTCCTCCGTTACTTGGTGAGCAAAAGTACTTTCCACAAAATTGCTCGCGTTCTATTTTTATTCCTTACTTGCCATTGTTTGATGGCTCGTCTACTTTCGTCTGCTTATTTGCGAAGCAGCAGCAATATCTCGCAGGTTAAAAGAATGAAATTTTGCTTTACTGAAGTGATAGTGTTAACGTTAAACTGGTATAAATGCACGAGATCTCTCATGAGCTCTTATTTGATTCCGTGGATTTTTAATACATTGCCTGTAAATTTGCTGGGGTGAATAAGGCCCATCCACTTAAACTCTCTGAGGTTATCGAATCTACCTGCCCTGAAATCTCAATGCATGCCTCGGATGCAACAACTGATATCATTGTCTCACCAAGTGTTTTCGGGCCTATTATTTGACCATCCCTTTCCATCGGCATCTCTACCGTCGCCTTTTTCGCGGTTGTGGTAAGTTTGGTTTGGTTCGAGTGTGATTTTTAAGATGTCATCAAACCTTAAACAAAATAAGCCGTATCATCAAATACAATCTGCAATTTTTATTGAAGTTATGTCTCTGCTTCAGTGTCTTTTTTCTGTATTCTCTTTGAAGGGCTTTCGCATAAAACTAACGATTGTAGCAGGTACCACGAATCTACTGCAGTAATAGCTGTGGTCCGGAAAAAGTCACCTTGTTTTATCAGGCTTTAGAAGGTTTTTTCCTAATGTATTGCGTTCGTTTGTGGTTGCTTCCAAAGAACGCTGTCAGGTTATAATAATACAAATAATACATTTGGCCACTTTTGGCATCCATCATCTTTAAATATCACGAAGTATTTTCATCTTGTTTCCCTTTCTTGTCTTCCATTCTTGCTTCATTGAGACCACTGACCGCATTTACATTTGCTAAAGGTTTGTAAGTAGCGTAACAAGTAATGTGACTTTATTCTTGTTGTCTGTTAACAACATTCCATATATTTTCTACTAATATAGATGGAAACCCATTTGGTTTCACGAAAGAGGCCTTCATTCGAACTGAAGTGACAAAAACGCTTTGTTTTAAAACACAATGGCCCGCGAACTTGAACGCTCGTTCGAGAATTTGCATTGAAGGCCCCAACAACGATTTTTTCTTATAGAAACGGTGTCGTTGGAGACATGGTGGTGTCATGGAAGGAAGTCTCATCTGTCATCTTTCTTAATATGGTCAGAAAAACTAAATCTCTTTTTCCAAATCACTGCAAAGCCATACAAAATTCTGTATACAGCATCAGATGAATGACTTTTTGTTTGACCGTCGGGGCACGGACGTCCATCCCTTTTAAATCAAAGGCACTGGTCATTGGTTGATTTTACTCCACCTGTCTATCCATTTAATCTTCCTCTCTGGCACCCACTTCACTCATATCCTCCTCAGCTGTTTTCCTCCAGCTTTTCTTCGGCCACCCAGGTGGTCGCCTTCCTTCTCCATTTAACTTCAAAATTCACGTCGTTGTGCATTTTGCAGTCGGTGAGTACGATCATGACTTGTCAATCCGATACGTGCTCAAAGGTGAGACACTGGTGATCTGATGCCTGTGAAGTTGGCCCTGGACTTTCCCAGCTCCCGCTTCCGTTGAACTTCTGCCGATCATCGCCTTTTATAACAGGTTGCACCATCATGGATAGAACTGCGCCAGACAGGACGATCAAGTGCTTGTTTTTCCCATATCTCGGGATCGATACCAAAGTTATATAGGGAAGGCTTTCAGACTGTCATTTAAGCGCATTTTCTGGCCACCTTAATTACGCTTTCCTGTAACTATTTCTCCATAGAGGAACTTCTTTGGGAAGTCGGATATCAGGCATGCGCACAGGATGACCTGCCTATCTTGGCCTCATAGGCGGTGTTAAGCGTCAGCAAAGGGCAGGTCACGCACAGGATCTTCTTTAACCTTTGTGTTGGCCTGGACTCTCCGTAGATTCTGTAGCGGATTTTAATGCAGGTTTCTTCATCAACACCGAAGGCTTCTGACAACATGGCCGTAAACATACTGAACAACGTCGGTGCCAGAACACTGCCTTGTTTAACACCATTGGTAACTGGCATCGGAGGACGTCATATCACCCATCATCATACGACGATCAGAAAATAGTTTGTCAAAGGCTATCACCAGACTAACTTGTTTCATTTTTCTGTAAACAAACCACCGTTAAGTGGATTGAACCAGTCACTTTCAAAAATGTTTACTATGCAAACAGATTTATTAAAAGTGAAAATGAAGAGTTTTAATTGTTTCAAATCCGTCTTTTCTAAAATGCGAATTTCATGCCCAGAGTAAAACCTTTAGGATTTTGTCACCCCCTTGTGGCTGATATTCACCAGTTGTGTTAGTTCATCTGTTTGAGTTTAGAGCAGTTACTGAATTTGAAAATTACACATTCAACATGCTTGTGAGGGTATGCATATCTGCTTCATTGTCAATATTCTGGCTTTTTTATAATCAGTGTACAAGGTACCAGTAGGTTGTTTTTGATACACTTTGCTTTACACTTTGTTATAATTCTGATCAACGCTCGAAAGAATGGGGTCATTTTAACCCTACCTCGTTCTTCTGTTACTAAAAACACAAATTTATTAGTTATATATCGTTATTTGTTGTTGGTTTACACACAGATCCCAGATTCTGAATTGAAGAAATAGATCACAATGACATGAAGTTTGTTGTATTTATGGTAAGTGTATTTCTTTATACCAGTATCTTAGTAAATAACGTACATTTTCTTTTGTCCTCAACCTTTAGTTAAAGGCTGAAGATATATATATATATATTCATATATATATATATATATATATAGAGAGAGAGAGAGAGACAGAGAGACAGAGACAGAGACAGACAGACAGAGACAGACAGAGACAGGAAGAGTGTGTGTGTGTTTGTATTAATGGATGGATGGGTGGTCAACGTGATACTGTGTGTGCGTGCGCGCGCGCGCGTGTGTGTGTGTGTGTGTGTGTGTGTGTGTGTGTGTGTGTGTGTGTGTGTGTGTGTGGCATTTCGGGGTTTGACTTTAATATTTTCCGCTCCGTCATGTTTTTTGATCGGTTTATTCTCTTCCCTCCTTTTACTCCCGATTCGAATNAAAAAAATTATAGACTTTGCAGTTGTACGAGGACCTTACTTGAAATGAAACATGCACGTTATTAAAAATTCCAAATAAAATTGTACATATTGGTTGAGTGTTGTGTTGAACCCAGTAGTAAAGTTATTTGCGGACCGTTTTGTTAGTCAATGGAATATCATGCCCAGAGTAAGAATAACATGATAACTTTTCTGTTATTGTACGTAACCTAAGCACGGGTAGTATAAAATGAAAGAGGTTGACACTTAGAGGGATAACGTGTGAGTGCCAGCTCTTTACATACAAATGTTAACATGTGTCTTCACGAGTGTTTCTGACATCCACAGAGCATAACCTTTCCCTGAAATATAAGCCCCGTACCAAATTTTCCTTTTCTTCAGTAACAAGAAAGTCATCAAGAGCATTATTTGTAACTATTTGTTCTAACAATACTGGTAACTATGTGCAGAGCTCTAATCATTCGAATCGGGAGTAAAAGGAGGGAAGAGAATAAACCGATCAAAAAACATGACGGAGCGGAAAATATTAAAGTCAAACCCCGAAATGCCACACACACACACACGCGCGCGCACGCACACACAGTATCACGTTGACCTTAATCAAACTAATTGTACCGTAATAGCTTATAAAAAGTCACGGAAGCGAAAAGCAGTTGCGTACACAAAAAAAGCGACCATTACTAATATTTGATCATAAATCAGTTATTTTAAACGCATTTACAGATACAAGCCATGCGCTTAGTTTTTAAAAAGGCAATTCACCGTGATCAGCGCTAAAGAAGTTAAGTTGGCACCAAGATCTTGTAAATGCCTAGACTTAACATTTTCTTGCCTCTGTTTAGTGATTTGTTTACCTCTGTTTGCCGTCACACTGATAGATTTTTCAGATAAAATTGTACCCAACTCTGTACTTAAGGGTGAAGTTTCTGGTAATCTCTTGTCAAAAAAAGCCAGAACAAGTATCCTCAGGTATCGATAAGTTTTCCCAGTGAACTTGCAGTTCGCAACAACACTGTTTTCTGTGTCGCGCCAGTACTTATCATGGTTTCTATGCTTTTTTATACTTCAAACTCCTTTGGTGTACATTTATCTCACTTCCTCCAACAGTCGCTTTTTTAGAAGACCACGATAACCTATTTGAGATGTTGATTTCAGTTGTTTTTAATTATTTTCGTTTTTGTCCGATTTTAACTGTTGCACCAGGCACAGTTATGTCTATGACGAAGCACACTTTCAGATTGTTCCTAGACTGTGAATTGATGTCGAAGTTTCACAGTACCACAGTGCCTTCTTTTGGTGAATACTTCTTTCATCTGACTCTGCCGCTGTCCAGCCCTAGGTTTGTCAGACATTTACAAAATGTCCGTGCTTTGTCATGTGTCCAAGCTGTTTTACTACTCGAAGAAAGTATTTTTGAGCTTTCTAGCCCACTCATCAAGCATCCTACAATCCTGAAAATCTTTTGATTTGTCAATGTGATGTTTTTTAAAATTCCTATGGATTGCATTCTCCTCAGCAGCTGTGATTAACAATTCTACATTTTATTATTCTCGATTTTTCAGCCACAACAATAAAGCGGTGATTTTGTTTCGTCTGCTGCTCTTTTGGGAACTAACCAATTGTTTATGCATTTTTCTGGCCACTTAAATTTTATTTCTCCTCGTGTTTGATCTTTTTCACCTGTGGCGCAGTTTTATTACTTTCAATTTCCAATTCTTTATTAACTTTTATGTGATTTCATATACAATTGGCGATTCTTTGTAGCGTATCCCCCTCAGAACCTACCACCCACCAGTGTAATATGAAAGTAAAACGAAGTTTTTTTACAATTACATTACTTGAGTTTTTTCTCTCTAACTTTTATTTCATTAATAATTTGATCCTTTCTTATCTCTTTACTTCCTTTCCCTCTATCAGATCTTGGTTTGCTGTGCAGGTGCAATTGTATCTCACTTAATTTTTCACTTTTATTTTATTTATTGACACCATTCTTGGTTTTGATCATCTGAAATGACCTTACGTCATTATTTTCCAATATACTCAGTTGCCACATATTTCTCTCCATAGCGTTTTGGCCACTTTCGGTAGTAACATATTCCTTCATTCCTTTTCCACGCACTCCCATGAAAACACGTTTTTGCTTTGACGAAAATTTCTGTTTGTTCTAAATTGGTTTATACATCTGTTATCTGCGTCTATCTTTCCTGCAATAGCTTTCATTCGTTGGTTTAGGTTTTCTATTACAAGCTTGACTTTCCTTATTCTTAATTTCATTAAGTTTGAGAATTTGTTTTATCTTCTTATTTTCTTTTAGTTTACCTTTTGACTGATTATATAGTTTTTAAATAGCTTTCCACCGCCTGTATCTCAGTGGATTCCTGTAACAAACAGTCCCTGATCCTTTTAGTTCTTTTGAGTCCGAATCGACGATTTACGTGTACTGTTGATAGCATTTTACAAATCAGCTTATTCTGAGTTACGTTTCCAGAGATACTTCTCCCATCGTTAGGCTGCTGAAGTAATTAACCATAACTATTTTGTACTTTGATAGTGCAAACCTGGGAACAAGTTGTTTTGAGGAGCGGCACCATACCTATCTTGTGCTTGTCGTGTTTCTTTTCTCTTATACTGGTAGCCATACGTCTGGAAAAGTGTAAGATATGGTGTTTATGTGATTGCGGTGCTGTAGGGGATGTGTGGTTTATTTTGTTTTTCTTGCCGTAGGTATTTAGTACCCAGTCCAGAATCTTTTTATTTACCTAGTCAAAGGTGTTACCTTTTGTCCAGCAGTGCTCCACTATTTTATGACTTCTGTTGTTACCCTTTCAAACAGGTGTCTTCTATTCTTTTGCTCTTTGACCTAAGCAACGCCTTAATTCTCAATGTAGAGGACAGAACAGTTAATAATTGTTTGAGTGAAGACTGTTGATATGCTCAAAGAAACCTTTTACATTGCCATCTTTAATAATTGCGAAAATATTGTCAACATATCTTTCCCAGATTCTTGTAGTTGATCTGCTGTTGATAATGCTGTGTGTTTAAATACTTGCATGGAAATTTTTGAGCTCCCATGGGTGCACCGCTGTTCTGTGTGTATATGTATTTGGTGTACAGATGAGATTAATACGTGGTAGTGTTCTTCTTTTGAAACTCTCCTTTTCGACACAGTAAGCCATGAACACTACCACGCGTTGATCTCATCCGTTAATGATGCTCAAAGGAAAAGATTTAGAGTGAGGTTTTTGGCTATATTTTCTCGCCCTAAATCACAGTTTTTACTGTATTTTTGCTCCCTGTCCCCTCAAGAAATACACTATGACTTACCAAGTTACCAACTTTTGGGGTTGTTTTTTTCGGATTCGCAACCTGCTACATAGTGTTTTGTTAATTACCTTAGGTTCGGTATTAGAAAGAATTAAACGGGGCACAATTGCGTACAGAATTCCTTTCAAAGAAAGTAATTTTCGCCGATATTCACTTCTCCTATTCCATTGTAGATTGCTCTCAGGAGATAGCAGAAGAGCTAATAGCTCTTATGCATGTTTGGCATAACGAATGTTTTGGCTGGGGTGGGTGGGGGTTGGGGGTTGTCAAGAAGACCTCTTGAGTGCACGAAGAGCAAACATTGTGAGCGCCCTGGGTAAATTCTACAATTTTCACGTCCTTAAATGATCAGAAAACGCTTTTCCTGCGTCAAGTTTTGGTATTGCTGCATTACCGAAACTTTTACCAAGTAATGCTGATACTTTAAATTTCCAAACAGGAAAAGTGCAGAGGGCTGCATCCACAAAAACGCCAAAGTTGTAGTGGTTTTACTGTTCAAAGATGATTTCAATTTTCTCTGTAGGTCTTCCAACCTGTGTTAAGCTAAAAGAAGATTGCAAACAGCTATCAAAGGTTTTAGGTCGTTCTTTTTTTTCTTTGCTCTCAAATCGAGAGCACTTTCCATAAAAGCCTTGCTGTATTATGTCTTATCTAGCATCGCCCTCTAACTTTTCCAGGTGTTTACTAAAATCTTTAGATACCGCTCCCAATGCTCCAGTTACAACAGACATAACTTAAACCTTTATAAGATTTCATAGTTTTGTTACCTCTTCCTCAAGATTTTCCTATTTCTCTATTCGCTTGGTATATTTCTCCTTTACTCTTGAGTGACCTGGGACAGCTATATCAACTTTTACAGCTTCTCTCTCAATTTTGTCGACCAACATAATGTCTGGTTTCCTTTCAACTACATGTTCGCCACATGGACCTTGAAGTCCCAGAGTACCTTGAAATTGTTGTTTTCTATTACTCAGCATTTGTTCTGTCTAAACCAGCTTGTTCGCACAATAACCGGTGAATATACCTTGCAACATTATCATTTCGTCCTTTATATTCTCTTTGGGCTAACTTGCTACATTCAGCAACAACATGCATGACACTTTCTCCCCTCTGATTATACATCCTACACAAGGGTGATTCAGCTGTCTTATCAATGTGAAATTTCACATAATTTGTCCCGAGGGATTCCTCCAGAGCGCCACAAATTCCTTCCTTGGGAATTTTAAGGTCACCCTTCTGTATTTCAGGATTGTTATTAAACTAAAATACATATCCTGGGTTGGCACATTGCAGGAGTATATTTCAGTACCGTGCTCTTTCAATTGACTTTCCTTAAAGTCTGTATGCACTACATTTTACAAAACGAATAGCAAGAAGTAAATCGTCCAAGATAGGGTCACATGTGCCGCTGCGAGTCATGAAATTCATCAAAGAAATACCTTAGATAAAAACCTTCAGATAAAAGGCGGCATTTATCCATCCACCCATCCATCCATTAACACAAACAAACAAACACACTCACACAGAGTCCCCCCCTTTCTTTCTCTGTCTCTGTCTCTGTCTGTCTGTCTCTCTCTCTTTCTTTCTCTCTCTCTCTCTCTTTCTCTCTCTCTCTCTCTTTCTCTCTCTCTCTCTCT
>RDPX01000295.1:31908-55055 GCA_003991215.1 Morbakka virulenta | reverse complement strand
ACTCCCCCCCCCTCTCTCTCGCTCTCTCACTCTCTCTGTCTCTCTCTCTCTCTCTCTCTCTCTCTCTCTCTCTCTCTCTCTCTCTCTCTCTCTCTCTCTCTCTCTCTCTCTCTCTCTCTCTCTCTCTCTCTCTCTCTCTCTCTCTCTCTCTCTCTCTCTCTCTCTCTCTCTCTCTCTCTCTCTCTCTCTCTCTCTCTCTCTTGATTACCAGCTGAACTAACTGAGGCTGTCCGATTGTGTTAGTGATAGTTGTTGTTTGTCATTTTTTGAATTTTGTTTTTAAAAAAAATTTTAAATGTTAATTTACTTTACTTCCTGACTCGAAAGGAAGGTATACGTATCAGTTAATCATGGCATGAAAATGGGTGACTTTTCTTAGTGATATTGTGTAACAAATGTTGAAATACAGCTACTACAAGTAATTTGCCCTTTACTTTTTAGGTTTCTTTGCATCATAAGTCAACTTACAAATGCAGCTTGACTACAGATGCCTATTTATTAGTTTACTTTGAATAAGAGTAGGCCTACGAAGGAGGCCAAACTTATTTGTAAATTTCCCTAAGCAAAGCAAGAAAAAGAACTGATATGCAGTGACCGTTTGTGATTTTGTTGTTGTTGTTCTTGATATCGTTTTTTCCCCGAAAATTTCATTTCATGAACGTGTGTGACAAAATATGCGCTGAACTCTGCCATTTAATACTTAAGAGTCAACACATCAGGCCAAATAAAGACGCCCTTTGGACCATGTGTTATATCACTGAGACAATTCATGACATCCTATTAGTCATGTCAGCTTACATTGTTTGGTTTCCCTAGAGGTACTTTTTTTTGTTTACAATGTATAAGAGGAAGTGTAGAGGTTTATAGCTACAACGTTTCAGGCATATCGAGCCTTCATGTGTACGGTGTTGTAGCTCTACCAAAGTACAATTAGCGAAGGAATATGTGAAAGTTTGTAGTCAGTTAGGTTCATCATCAATTTTTTGCACCAAGTATTGAAAAGGGTTACAATTAAAAACAAAAAATTTCGGCGGTACAAAATCGAACTTTAGATTTGTTCTTGTCGGAATATTTTTCCAGCCGAAATCTTTAGAGATTGGAATTTTCCTTATTTTTCTTCATTTTGACTGAAAATCGTTTACAAACTGATAAACAGATATGAAGAGATATTGATATCAGTAATAGTAAAGATTAGTATTAGTCAGCTATCTTCTTTTTCTTTTCTTTCGGTCTTCTTCCAACGTCAAGTTTGGTCGGACGCTCGGCATTTTTTTCAACAGCTCCTATTGCTTCCATCGCCAGCTATCGATGGCTCCTAAACACTTAAAGAAAAGGTTATTTGCCTGTAATTTACGAGATTCTTCCCAGGAAAGATGAATATGTTATTATTCACCACATCTAAAAGCAAATTTTTCGCATCAAAGTTAGTGAAGAGTAAGAAAAAAGTTTTAGGTGTGTTATGATTATCGTTTGGTAATTCTAAGTTCCAGGTTTATAAAAATTACATCTTCGTGATCAATGACATGGTCAATGTATCTTTTTTTTCCTTCTTGGCTTTCATAACTTCATGATATTCAATGCTATTTCTCTTTGGAGTTTTTAATCCCACTGTATTAGTTTTCATCTCACTAAACGCCATTTCGTCCTTTTTTACTTTTTGTCCCAGGTATTTTTTCTGTAGAAGTAACCATGGCCTACAGTTCTACAACTCGAGACAGATTACATTGTTTCGATTGGTATTTTGCGAAAATTTCAACAGAACAAGAATAAAACTAAAGAAAATCCCTTTTTCGAAAAATTCTATAAGCAATAGATCTATTAAATTTAAGCTCCTTTATTCTTTTAATTACATAATTGTTAATATTTGAATTCTTTCAGTTGCATTCAAGAAATAAGTGACTTTCTGGCGAGAAAGCGGAGAAGTCGTCTGAAATAATATGCAGAGGCCTCGCAAAAAATGTTTGAACCAGCTTTCTATAAATGGGAAAATGCCTTATTTTAAACAAATTTCACCTATGAGAAGTGAAATTCCAAAAAGGTTTTACAATTGGTTTTGATATAAATTGCCTGGCCGAGTTTGGGGCTAGCCTTTAGTTTCTTTATTTTGATGTATCCCAATAGGGTATAAAGGATTTTTTGTTTTTAAAGGTTTCACAATTTTTCATTTAATGTAAAGAACATAGTTGTTATAAAGATAGATTAGTAATATATTTTTCTTGGCTAAAAATCTCTTCTCATTCTCATGACCTCCAAAATGATGTCATGGAATGTAATGATTCATAATTAGATAACACTTTTTAACAAGTTTCCCCAACATTGCTATTTTACCAAAATACTATTTAAGATTATTGAGATGAAAACTTTTGTTTATGACAGTGGGGTCATTCCATGTGAAATTATTTTGTTTTAAAATACACTTTCAAAAAAGGCTTTTGAAAATTGGTAATTTTTTTCGTGGGGACATATTTTACTTTTCCAGTCAATAGTTAAGTAACAAAAGTTTTGATTTATCAGCATGTTGATATGTTTTTAGTGATTATGATAACTTTGTATAGTAATAAAATGTCAGACCACGCNTCCAAAAAGGTTTTACAATTGGTTTTGATATAAATTGCCTGGCCGAGTTTGGGGCTAGCCTTTAGTTTCTTTATTTTGATGTATCCCAATAGGGTATAAAGGATTTTTTGTTTTTAAAGGTTTCACAATTTTTCATTTAATGTAAAGAACATAGTTGTTATAAAGATAGATTAGTAATATATTTTTCTTGGCTAAAAATCTCTTCTCATTCTCATGACCTCCAAAATGATGTCATGGAATGTAATAATATTTGTCGATGGAACTAAATAGGTGTCATCTTGTAGAGGCCAACAATAGAATCTCACATACAAATGAGGGTGCATAAATTTGATTCTAAAATCTTCATGCACCCTGCCTACGTGATCTACAAAACCAATCCAAAGGTGGTTATCGTGTTGAGAAACAACAGCATTTTAAGGTTAAAGCTGAAAATTGTTTTCTTTTTATTTCAAGCACTAAATTAATTTTGTTCTTTAAGTTATCGCCCTCAGATACACTTTCTTTGCCCATAAGGTAATCTGAAAATTATTCAAAACGGTAAAAACTGTTG
Source organism: Morbakka virulenta (assembly GCA_003991215.1). NCBI lineage: Eukaryota > Metazoa > Cnidaria > Cubozoa > Carybdeida > Carukiidae > Morbakka > Morbakka virulenta. Next base: position 51,928 of record RDPX01000295.1, on the reverse strand, counting down.
GTTCCAGGTAATGTATTAGTACTGTCAAATCTCTGCTTGAGAAAACCTAGTTTACTTTTAGTGTGATCGACAGGGAGGCTGAAAATATGCATTCCAGGAACTTGTTCGTTAGAGAATTCCTAGAAGTGAAAGGCTACGGCCAAAATTTGTCAAAAAGGGAGAACTGAAAGCTATCCTTGGCAACACAGCGTTTAAATGCCCTCCTCCCAGTACTGTCGTAAGATGACTTGCCGTGGATCCTTGCAAAGACACTGTGTACAAAACCAGTGTCGTGATTCAAATCCTCGAATACAAAACACAGCGATTTGGTCAAAACAGGACTTTCCTGACGAAATTATGAAAATTACAGGATATAAAGAGCAAGAATTTTGAATCCAGTGATAAATTTACTTTCATCCTGAATCACAAATCTATAACTTTCAGTAAAGTCAAGATTTGTATCCAGTATTGCTAAACTGTAATATGTTTTGAAATAAAGTACAAAATTTCACGACGGTCCTATCTGATAAAACGAAATATCGAAACGAAATTTGCTACTCTGGTCAGACGAAATTTGTTTGCTTGTATAGCCCATGTTGTTTACGTACGATTAAATTGTGTGCATTTGTCAAAACTCAATTTGGGTTTAATATTTGAAATCTCCATTTTATGATCAGCTATATATACTGTTAATTTGAGAATATGGGTTAAAATAACTTAAGAGATACTGACTTGCATTTATCAGTCTTTAATTTCCTTTAAATTCACAGTGGCAGATTTCGAGTATTTTCTCAAAAATTTGAAAAATTTGCTTCTATTTCAAAAGCTACTAAAGATAATGAAAAATTTTGGATGTGTTCTTTTTACATAATTTTGTACGTATGTGAAGATAAGCGAAATCTGAGATAGTGGGTGCCATGGCTTAGTAATTTGATATAGAAGGACCCATTGCAAAATGTATTCCACTTGCAAACTGAGTATACCTGAATCCGCCCATAGTTGCAATAAATCTTTCCTGACAGTGGGAATTGAAGGTCTTTCGGCTGTGGTACTCCAATCTCAAGGCAATATTAAACCTGAATAAACGCCATTAATTCTAAACAAAAGACGTAGTACAAGTAAACTGCTCAAGGTCGGTGGGTACGTTACCTCTGGAAAAGACGATGTATAAAATCCTCTTCAGCCGAAGAATCTCAGTGACTAAAAGTTTGAGGGATACATTTGGAGTAAACTACTGTTACTGGAAAATGGGGCCTCCGTTCACAGTTCAGCCATTTATTCTGACCCACTTTTTGCTATTTGTATTTCCTTAAAATATGGGGCAAGTTAGGAGACGTTCCAAATAACCCTATTCGACGATACCTTTGACAAATGCATCTTGTACAACAGAGACTGAAATATAACCCTTCGCCGACCCCTCATCAAGAACGGTGGCAGGAGGGTACGTTCTCGTCTAGAATATGCTTGGTCCCCTCCACCGACAGAGGTAATAGTCAAGTTTTATGTCGCGTTGGCTGTTCGAGCCTCTCCGATTGTCTCTTTCACTATTGACTCCCACCCAGTACTTAGATATTTATAGCCTCTAACAATTTTGCATTTGAAACGCCATCTTTGACCAGATATTTTCATATAAAGTGGTTAAGAGTGCAGCTAAAAATTTTTGCTAGTTAAAACAATGTTATTAAAAACGAAGTGTCTTGACCTGTTTTTAAGATGTTTAAGATAATGAGGTTTTCTTTTACGTAAGCTTGCAGACAAGAAAAACGAAGTTGATAACTGAAACGATTTTGGCAATTATGAAAGTACAAATGCCAGTCAAAACTGCGCTGGCTGCATTTTCTTTTAAATTTGAAGCTTTCCGGATAGGAAATGCTACCTTTTTAAAAGTCAAGTGATTCTTTTTAGCATTAAAAAGCTCCAGAATGAAGTAAAAGTGTGATTGTTATCTAAAGGAAAACGATAAAGGCTTTAGGAAGATATCGACGTTTATCGACATTTGAACGAAGCAATAAAACACCAGGCTGGAAAAAGTTCGATACCACTCAAGTGGTTCGATTGTTTAGATTGAAGATTGCACGCTGTAATAAGGTGGTTGTGGATTAACTTTTGGGTTTCATTTGGAATCACTTAACTTCTCGAGGTCAAAGAATTGCTTTAATTGGTGTCTTGCAAACACACTGAGACTCGTCATTTTAATTTTACTTTTGATGGTAGGTTCCATCAGTGTTGTCAATGGGATATTTCTGGATAAGTTATTTGAAAGAGGTACAAGTATCCACTTCAGTTTCTCGTAAAAAAGCTATAACTCTAAAGCAGCAAATCCTCTCTTTTCTACGACTAAAGACAGATCTCGCCGCTTCTGTTAGACCTGCAATAGAATCAAGCTTTCTACCCAGGGGTAAGAAAGGGCCTTTGTTTGAAACTAAAGCAAACGAGATTAGTGGCTGGGAACATGAGGCCATAAACAATCATATAAAAATCGCACATTTATACAAAAGAGTACAGTTCCAGAAGATATAGAACCTTTCTCGTGTCCTGTATGAAAGTTACTAAATCTCAATGAGCTAACGAGAATTTTCAATACACCAAGGAACAGCATACTCATTTTGTTGCCTGCATATCAGCGATATCAGTGGTACGACCACTGAGAAAATGTTTACTGTTTTAAGGTTACACATTTGGTAACATGCATAGAAGAAAACTAATGATTTAGTAACCACTCATAGTCAAGGGCGCATTTAGGTCCAAACACGTGGTAGTAGGAGAGGGTGACCAGAAGAGGGATCGGCCAAAGTGTCTGTCTCTACTTTTACTTTGGTCGAGTGTTAGTGAAGAAAAACAGGAATAATTTATTTTTTCTGAGGTGATTCAGTTTCTTTGCGTAAATGCGTAAACGTCCACTTCGCTGTGATTGTATTTGTTCACTGCTCTTATGTAGTTGCTTGCACTCAACCATCTTTTACCAATTGTTTAAATTAGTGCCTCTTTGGGACACGAGACTCAGGGGTATTCCATTCCCAATAGGGCAAATTACACCTCTGCAATAATTTGAAATAAAATTATTTCTAGAAGAAGGATTCTCGGTATTACCGTCAAAGAAATCAACAGTTGCGATATGGTCTTCTTACCATAACAAGTTCGTGATTCTACAAATAATGGAAACATTAAATTATGATTTGTATGAGAGTATACAGTAAAGGAGAATCTAGTAGCAATGACTCGGTCAGATAAACTTGATGCAGGAGCTTTTAGTAATCTTACAAAGCGTACATGAGGATTTTCGTAATTTTGCGCAAAAGAGAGCCAATTTTACGATGGTAGATTTGTAATAAATGGAAACCTGGAGTGTCTGAAGAAAGATAAAGAACAAATTGTGAAAGGAATGTCTTACTCTCATTTCTTCTTTCACCAGTCACATTTTTTTTGTTGATGCGAAAGCCGTGCAACATAAAGTGCTATTTTTCTCCACTTCTAACATTCTGTACAAGCCACTTTAATAAAAGGCTTATTATGCATATATTTATAAGCTATATCATCTTCATCAAACGGAAAGATCATCTCAAGATCTGCCGTGGCCCTCCAGAAAAATTTCGCCAACTTGAACCGACTTTGCGCCATTCGATATAGTTCTGAAATTGATTTTCCGTCATTTAGCTGAGAGATGTTATCACTAAGCGTGTCTTGCCCACCTTGTGCTCTCTTACCAAATACAAAGCCTAATAACAGATCCCTGTCAACATTGTCATGACGGCAAATATGACCAAAGAAAGGAAATTTTCGCTTGGTGACCAAAGGTATAAAACGTGTCTTACAGTCGATCTTCTGGACGACCCACTGATTAGTCTTTCTCTCAGTCCAACTAACTCTCAGTAACCTACGATAACACCATATTTCAAAAGATTCAAGCTTTATATGAAACACTATTGAGTGAGAAAAAAGGTATTTGTAATCGATATTTTTGGCATAAAAAACTGGAGAGGCCAAGATGACGGTCAAGATTGAATAATTTTAGTAACATAACGTTCTTGTTCTGAGATGAAACCTCTCACCATCCAGTCACCGCTATGCTATTTTTGCTGACTTGCCTAAGCCATAATATCTTTTGACAGTTTTTTCCATTTCTCATTTGCCTTCGCGTGTTTTCACAAATGATAAAATTAAAGGCTTTGGCTTCTTTACTTTTGGATTTTCATTGAACCTGACAATGACACATTGTGACAGCTTGGTTACACAGCTGATTTCTTTTCTTTTTGCTGTTGGGAACCATGTAGTTTTGCCAAACAGGATTTTCAACAAGTGACCAATTCACTTTTACATTTCCCTTTAGCAAGGCCGCTGGAGAGAGCACATTTTTGCAGATACCCACAAGCCAGAGAAATCTTAGAAATAAAATGATACAGGGAATAATAAGAGAAGGTCTCCTTTTTATACATGGTAAATAAAATAATACAGGGAATAATAAGACAAGGTCTCCTTTTTATCCATGGTACATGTCCTAAAATTTTTTGTGACTTACATTTTACATGTCAATCTGAAATTAGGAGTAGCTTCGTTTTTGAACGATGGGATTTTAGTTGGCCTCACGATGCTTATAATTGGATAGTTGGGCAGTTTTGGGATTTCTTGATAGAACGCCCTTTTGAAAAATGCTTGTATACCACAGAATACTATCTGTTAAGACGTCTCTAGTATTTGTTTCTGCAAAAGTACAGATGCTAGAGAAATGACTTGTTAGAAAGAAAGCACCGCTGAGGTAACTGATTTTACTAATCCACTAAAAACTTTAACGGGATAAAATTTTAAATCACTTAAAGCTGGGCACAGACTTATGATATCACGTGACCGCGCAGGTTAACATACATTCGGTAATCAGAAACCTGTTTTAGTGTTGCTGCCGTTTTACCAGCCAGATAATAATCTTGCACCCTTGAATTCGTTCTAAATTCAAAATTACAAAAAACGCGTCGGTTTAAAGTGGGAATTTCTTAGACATCTGCAGCTGAGTTCCACATCATTCTGTGGGATATCCACATGTAAAGAAATGGCTGGTGGCAAGAAGTGATTATTTGCCATTTTCAGCGTTTATTGTGTTTTTTCGTGACAGAGATGCTGTTTCTTATGAGTAAATACAGCATACCAAACTGTCCAATGAATACATCTGTGATAATTGGTCGGGTAAATAAAAGACAATTTTGTTATGTAGTAGAAAGATATTTTATCTTTTTAATAACTACTAGACAGGAAATATGTACTAACAATTAAACATATTGAACGACCAAACCAAATAAGATCTTTGCAGACATTTCAGGATAATCTAAATGTAATAATATTTTTGACACTTCAGTAACTTATTTCATCAAGAAGACTGTATCGATTGCCGAAATATATGATTACCTGCAGGAACATCAGTCAGTTGCAAGTGATACAACCCCGTACTTCTAGTCTTGAATAAGCAATAATACGTATTTCAAAGCTGTCAAACAAGTATGTATAAATAACAAATACACTTCATTGGCTTTCCCAAAGTTATTTGTACCAACCTTCACATGTTCAATGGTCCCGTTATTGACAGTAACTTTACCATTCTGCTTACCTATGTCATGCGGTATCTTGTGAGTGCCTTTATAAGACATCATCCAAAGATAAATATTCAGTCAGTATTAATCTTTGTAAACATTTTGTAAAATTCAACTTAACTTACTTTTATTTAATTTAAGATTAGGTTTTTAATCAGGCAAAGAGATTTTCCGTAAGTAATGGCAATCAAGAATTGTTAATCCTTTTTCTGTTACGTTTTAATTTGCATGGAAACTTCAAAAAAATAAGTACAAAAATGTAATCATGAAAAGAAGTTATTGATTGTCATCGCCTGAGGCTTATTTTTCATTTACACTCGATAATCTTAGATAAATAACAAATAAATGACAGTAATCATGCATACATTGAAAATGTATTCCTAAATACATCAATGGTTAATTACAACTCATCTTTACTATTTGAGTCGCCGGCAGCATTCCTTTCAATGGTAGGGTTTTCATCTGAATAATCATCGCTGCTGTCTGCCTCTTCGTTATGATTGTAATATTCCCCCACCTTGGCAGGGGTCATCTTCATTAATATCGTCTCTCTCTCTCTCTCTCTCTCTCTCTCTCTCTCTCTCTCTCTCTCTCTCTCTCAGTCTGTTGTCATCTTTCCCAACTTCATTTTGACCTTCATTATCGTAATTTCCTTCATCTGTCTCCCCTTTCCCACCAAAATAATTTCATCCTCTGTCTTTTCCCTTCTGATAATTGCAGGATTGATCATGTCCTAGTTTCTTGACCTTTAAGTATATCAATCTATTTTAGATGCTTACTAAAATTTGGTGCTCACTCTCCCGTAATGAAACATCACACGATGTTTCATTTCATGCTCCTCATAACTCTTAAGAGCATCACCAACATTTTTTATTATATAAACTTTTGAAATACACGTTCACTCTCCACTCCTCCTAAACTTTTGAAAAGTGCTTTGGCAAAAAGATTTGATCCACCCAGATCAACTATATATCTGTCAAGAAATAACTGTTTGTTAACAACACCATTTTTTATAAGTAGGTGCACTAACACTCTTAATATTTCCAAAGAGTCTATCTTATAATATTCATAGGTGTCAGTATTGTAAGGATCAGGAACTGCAAACATTCCAGTAATGATTCTCAACTGTTTCTTTTTTATTGACTGGATATCATCTCTGTGTATATCGTCCTTTTCTGTCTTGTTAAATAACTCATAAAATTCTTTGACTAGCCGGTCAACATCTTTGTCAGTCCTTCCTGTCTTGGTGAATGTTTCAACCTGTTTTATTGTATTTCGAATGTGCTTTAGTGTTAATTTGTTATTTTTATCAAGAGAACTCAACAATTCCTCTCTTGTACCATATTCTAGATCTGCGTTGCCCATGCTAAATGGTCCATGGCCTGGATAAGGCCAATCTGGATCAAATTCAGAGAGCGGCTTAAAGCTGTTTGATGAGCAGTCTGAGAAATTCAAGTCTTTTATACCATCAAATCGGGAAAATAGTAAAGATACAGCTAAATTATGAGTACCAAATGAGCGAACTTGATGAAACATGCTTTTAGGGACATACATACAATCACCTGGATTCACTGTCGTAAATGACCAAGGTACCTTTGCAGCATTAGGATACTTCAAAAGATCAATGTTTAATGGATCAATTGTTGAGTAACCACTTAACCTTCCAGGTTCTTCAGGAACTTTGTAAATTTCTTTTTCATACTTCGAATCTACTCATTCGTTACATTGTGAAGCCAATCAATAATATGGAATGCGTCTTTATGGATCCTATTGCTTGAGCCACCAACACCAACCCACAAATCAACTTCAACAAGCCTGTCCGGAAAAGATCCACACGAAACAAACGGTAGAATCAGGAAATTTTTGTACCTGATGTTGGGAGTTCTGAAATAATGTATTTAATATTTTCTTTGTTGTGGGAAGCGTTGATAAAATTCCGTAGAGTATCACGTGCAAAGCCTTTTTCTCCCTTGAGAATACTTTCACGTTTTTGCTGAATTCTCAAGTATAAAATAGAGATAAATTTAATTTTACACTTACTTTCTATTATAGCATTTCGTCCTAAAATCGTCTTTTAATGGTTAACATTAGTCTTGTTCATCAATAGGTCAAACATGCAAATATTACACTATGTAACACATATTTTGTGTTCCCCATGGTTGAAAAACCCCCAAATATAAAGTTTCACATGAGTCTGAATGTTCTGATAGAATTTAGAAGACTTTTTTGATTTTCTAAAACTGTCGCAATTTTGTTTGCAGAATTACAATTTTTACAATTGTAGTTTGAGCTTTGCCTTTATTTTACATCTACATATGAATGATGTAATAAGAGAGTTTCTAGAAAGAAATAGGAAAGAAGTACATTTTCTTTTTATTTTGTTGTTACCGGGATACAGGTGTTGACTCTATGAGAATGTGTCTTAGTTTTTAATTACATGTAAGTTGTATTTACATATTTTTCCTCAACTACCTGTAGTGAGATTTTTGCCTTTATTTTAGCATAATGTTATGATGAAAAATTTCATACCATACTGGTTGAAGTTAATAATGCAAAAGAAACTCCATACAAGTGTAAATAAAGAATAATAATAATAATACAAGATCACGTAGCTAGAAGAACAAATATAACATATACTTTTTACTTTGCTGTTAGTGGCATGCATGCGTTGATTCTACGAGCATAAAATGAAATGTTTCTTCAAATAAAATTAAATCAAACACTTTATTTTTGAGACAAAGTCCATATCAAATTAAGGTGAGATACCTCACACCTGTAGCCCTGCAAAGATCTGTTATCAAAGGGTGCCTTGTACTAAGGTGAGAATGAACTCCGTAGTTGCACCTCCACGCCACGTTAATGTGGGTGTTCGTTCGGGGACATGGGACAGGGTTGGACATGACATCAGTCATGACAAAAGCGGCACGGGCGCAAGTGACCGGTGGGATATCAAAACTAGTTCTCGACATCCTCACTTAAGATGAGTCGCAGCCTAGACTCGTCTGGCCGTAAAACCTTCTAGGAGAAGGTAAACTCAGGGTAGATGGAGCTCATGAGTGTGGACAGCACTGCAATAGTTTAAAGAAAGAAACCCGACAGGCAATCAACCCCCTTCAGTCTTGACGTTGGGCATTGGGCCAATCATCCGATCCGAAAAAAGCCTGATTAAGGAAGCCACAGGTACTCAAACAAATCCACAACTCCTTGGAGAGGCTATGGTTTCTGACCTCGAAAGGGAAGGAAGTATGACGCGCTTGAGTGAAAGCCAAGAGGAAGCTTAAGAGCTGATTACACCACTTGTCAATACACTGACCAAATTTGTCATTGTTAACTGGAATGTCAATACCATGTACGCCACTGGGAAATCCGCTCAGATCGCCAGGGATCGTCCTGTCCTCAGGTTGAGACGATGATGTCCACATGTTGGGAGTTGGCATCATGATATCCAATAGATCAACTGTAGCATTCACAGACTGGTCACCAGTCAGCGATAGGATTATAAAATCATGGGTCTTTTCCAAAGACTGTTATCCTTGCGTACTCACCAACCAATGAGACTGATGACGCTGACCAAGACAACTTTTATGAAACCCCCACTGAGACTGTAAAACAAACACATAAACATGACATCCTAGTCATAATAGGAGACTTAATGCCAAAGTCGATAGTGACCCAGAGCCCCATCATGAAGTGATGTAAGTCGTGGTACAGGAGAACGGAATGAGAATGGTGAGAGATTCTGTGAAATTTGCACCTTGAATGATCTAGTTATCATAGGAACACTATTCCCACATAAGATAATACACAAACTGACATGGCTGTCACCAGACGGTAACACAACCAACCAAATCGACCACACTCTAATGAGAAGAAAATTTAGATCATCAATCCTAGTCACCAGAGCCAACATGGGTGCAGATATAGGCAGCAACCGCTACCTGGTGAAGACCTTCATCAGATTGAAACTGAAGAGAGTACCAAAGAATGAACAAAGGCGGACTGGGTGCGACAATGATAAACTGAAGAAAGAAGAAATCAGGAGACGTTTCTGTCTGAACCTAAGCAACAAGTACCAAGCACCAGAAAGTGGAGGTACCAGGCCTGCAAGAAGACAGTGATTCCATTGAAACACTAAAAGCCAGGATGGAGAAAGCATACAATGACACTGCAAAAGAGAGAAGAAGAAGAAAGCCAAAACCTAAATCAGTCAGGAAGCCAAGGGATTTATCGACCAGATGAAAGAGATGCACCTCAATATCGAAGGACCTAGATCAGAGAGACTGAAGAAGGGAGAAATACAGGACAGAATACAGCAAGAAAAGACAAAGACGTGAAGAGACAGATCAAAAGAGATAAGAAAGAGTGGCTGGGAAGCATCGCAAAAGATGCAGAGGAGGCAGCAAAATGCCAGCACGTGAAGACTTTATACGGTCTGACTAAAATACTTTGTAACAAAAGACCACGACAAAGTGCTACCAACAAGGATAAGAATGGGAAATTCATCATCAACAGCAAAGACAGGGAAAAGGTTGGCATGAGGATTTCAGTAAGATCCTCAACCGTAACGAACCGAAAAGCCCTGTAACAGAGGAAGACACGGAAGAATATGACATCGCTGACATCAGAACAGACCCATCCACACGTGCAGAAGTCCGAAATGCCATAAGGAAGCTGAGTTATGGCAAAGCGGCTGGGGAAGATCTTATACAGGCAGAGCTGTTGAAAGCAGACAAAGGTGTCACAGCAGGGACGGTGAAACGGGTCTTAGATTAAGTCAGGAGACAGAAGAGGACAACAGTAAGATTGAGGAGAGGCCTCTCTGCTCCCAGTCGTTAGCAGAATACTGGGACGAATCCTAGTCGGCAGGATTAAGAGTGGTGTAGAAAGCAGACTGAGGAAGGAACAGGCAAGCTATAGAACAGGGCGAAGCACCACTGACCACATCTTCCTTTTGCGTTGAGCAGCCCAACGAATGGCAAGCTCCACTGTATATCAACTTCGTTGATTTTGAAAAAGCTTTCAACGCAGTACACAGAGAGAGCCTTTGGACTATAATGAAGATGTACGGCATATCCAAGAAGATGCAGTAGTGAAAGCTTTACATGACAACTTTAAAGACGCCGTCATTGATGAGAACGGTGTTCCTACTCGTCATTGACTGGATCATGAGAAAGACTGCGGGAAATGGAGAGAATGCCATTAGGTGGAAGTTCACAACAAAGCTATAGGACCTTGACTTTGCCGACGACATCGGAGTGGTCTCATCAACAAAACAGCAGATACAGCAGAAAACTGATCGACGAGTGGAGAATGGAGAGCACATAGGCCTTAAGGTAAACACTGAGAAAGGCAAGGTCCTCAGAATGAACGCCAGAAATCATGACCACATTACAATGAATGAAGAATCAGTGAAAGACGTCGATAGGTTTGTATACCTAGAGGCGTACGTCTCCAACATCAGAGGTGGCACCATGGACCTGGAAAACAGACTAGCCTAAGTTAGAGGTGCATTTGTGTGTCTCCAGAACATCTGAAAGTCTACCAACATCAGCTATAAGACCAAGCTGAGGCTGTTCAGGGCTGTGATAACAACCTTCCTGATGTATGGTTGCGAAACATGGAAAATGATCAAAGGAGACGATAAGAAACTGGACACCTTGCATACCAAATACCTGAGACGAATTCTGAGCATACAGTGGCAGGACAGGAAAGAATTGAGGAAAGATCCCAATAACGACAGTGTGACAGCCTTGACCTGGGCCCCTGAAGGGAGAGAAAAGCGCGGGAGGCCAAAAACTACCTGGAGAATGGCTGTCGAGAAGGAGAGACAGACTGGTGGATGGAGATCCTGGAATTAGGCGCCCACCACAGCCATCGACAAGGCAGCGTGGAGGCAGAATGTTTGGGCCTTATGTGTCACATGGCACGAAGCGGATAGGCAAAGTAAGGTAACCTCACACCTGTAAAAATGTTAGTGCAGTGTCAGACATTGAATGCAAATGGAAAAAAACCCAAAACGTTTGTAGCGTATTTATCACAAAGAACCAGACTTCCTAAACATAATTAATGTGATCTTTATCAACTTAATTAAAGATGACAAAAAACTTGCATAGTAAGGACTTCTCAAAAGTGTGCAATTTTTCTCTATTCCAAGTCGCTATGCCTTACCAAGCTTCAATTGTAGTCACCCATCATGGCCCCATTATCTTTCCCCTGATATCTGCATTTAAAGTCCATTATATATTGAAGAAACCTTTTACCTTGTTCCTCCGCGTACCTCCCATGGTTATCTTGAAAGCTAGGAAGGTGGGAATACAGCATATGCAGCTTTAATAACGTTCTACAACCAATATCTTAATTTTCAATTACTTTTTTACAAGCGTAGTGTAATCACGAGCCCTGCTAATACCCAGGAGCCCCTTTACTACTAATCCCAAACTATTCCAGGCAACCTTCTTGACTTTATTTAGAAGACTTGGAAACTGTTTTGACTTCAGTCGTGGTCGTATTTGTGGTCCAACAAAAACTCCTGCTTCAATCTTGGCTTCTGAAAGCGTGGGGAACACTGCTTGAAGAAACTTGAATGCTTTGGAATCTTTTTCCAAAGCCTTGACCAATGGCTTTATTAGACCCAGCTTTTTGTGAAGAGGCAGCATTAAAATTTATTACTGAGGAACTAGTGGCTCCCACTTAACATTTTCTCTCCCAACAGTGAAGCTGAAACCTTGGAGGCCAAGCATTACCACTGTGGTGCCGCTGCATTGCCCTGCTTTCCCACAAATATAGGTAGCAAGGGTGCTTTACGAAACCTCCCTGCAAACCCATCAAAAATGCTACCATCTTTAAACTACTATCACGCTATAACTATATTTATCATACTTTAACATAGTTAGTAACAGTTTTACACTTTCGTAGGTCTCTTTGTGCACAACTGAGTGTGCAAGGGGCAAGGATGATTATTCACTACCATTATTAAGTAATACAGCTTTTAAACTTCTACTCGAGCTTTCTATAAATAGGTGCCATTGAGATGTATCTAAATTTAACTCCAAAGCGTCAAAGAGGTTTTCAACATTAGTACCATAATATATTCCATTGGACTTATCAAAAAATTTTGCAAGCGAGAAATGTCTTTTTCTTTGATATGTTACCTTGACAGCTTCAATAAAAAGATTCCATTGCTTTATTCTGCATGTCCGCAGCTACGCGTTTGACTTCGTTAATCTTAGATTACGAATTAAATCGTTCATGTCATTTTGATTGGGATAATATGAAGTGATTTTAGTTTCTTTGAACTCTGCATCTTGTTCATGCTCATATCCAGTACTTTCTGCACTCCTCCTGGAAATAGAAGTAGGCTGAATCTCAGGAACTGTTACACATTAGAATTTGAGTGTGTCACAGGAGCAATTGACAATGGAATGCTAGGATACTTCACTCTGCTGCGATCTTTCTTCAATACAGAGGCATCTACCATACAAAAATAGCAGTCCTCCAGCTGATTTTCTATTTCTCTCCAAATTCTTGGGATGGCAAACTTCATAATAATATTCGCTAACACCGGTCCTTATGATGCCTCCATTCTGACTCTATCCTTCTGTTCATCATCGATATATCGGACATAGAATGTTAATGTTTCATCATTAACGATGACAAACAATTATGGCTGAATATGAGAAACTTGTTACTGACAAATTGATTAATGGAGGCAAACTTCATCTTTCTACTTTCCCCTCTTGACTAGCCTGAAAAACACTGAAGTTATAGTACAGAAAAAGTAGAAAGCAACATAAAGGTTCCAGACTTTTATCTCTGTATTTCTTAGGTAAGTATGGTATTATACAATCATCTAAATTAAAGAGAAGACTCGGGATTAACTTTATACTTTTTCTTGTCCAAGAGAAGAAAAGTTAAACATACACGAGTAGTTTTTAAAAATAGTAATTGGATTCCTAAAATGTATAGATACCTAATTTGTAAAATACATGACTTTGTATTCATGTAAGAGTAAAAAACTTCTTACCTTCAAGAGTTCGTCTGCAAGTTTGACGTTCGTATTGTGGTGCCCGTGACTTATCCTGGTCTCCTACAGCAATCCCAAAATACAACTTGTATGTTTTGCATAAGCTGTCACAACTTTTCAAGTAATTCCTTCTACGTCTAACTCTCATAAACTCTCCACATATATAGCAAAATGCATCAATAGGGTTTTTGAAATCACGACTAGCCATTTTTTGAGTAAGAATGAAGTGTCATGGCAGAGCTGCTTAGTCAAATAAGAAACCTTGTTTTGGGTGACTGTTGAATTTCATCCTGTGACATTATTTACTTTGTGATTGAGGTGGTCTCGTATAAGATATATCAAAAATTCAAGATTTCTTTTCAGTTCCAGAAATGTTTAGCGGGCTGTTTCTCTTTTCTTTTGTGATATTGACAGTATTTCTTTGAAATTGAGGCGTTTCATTCCAACGAGGAGCAGACTTTTTGTCACATCCAGTTTGATTCAGCTGTTTGTCGACTTTTTCCTTTTCAATATTTTCATTAATCTTTTTATAGAGTTGCCGATCAGAATTTCGAGAAAATCAACGTCCACAGCGCAGCCAAAAATTGATAGGTTTGGCATAAAATATGTCTATGCAAAGTATATTAATAACAGTCACGATATAAATTAGACTGAGCTGTTAAATAGTGTATACCAAGAGCGATATATCAATAAATATTACTTCCGACGCCAGACTTTTGACCAAAAATAAATTTTCTCTAACATGATTTTCTAAATTTAATGTAAGGAGAATCTTCTCTTTTAGATTTTTTTCCTTTTGTTTCTGATCATCTCACACTTCCATCTTGACTTCCTTTTGGATTCTGTCACAAAATCTACAAAATCAAACTTCATTTTCCTGCCTAGTTCAATAACCATTTTTATTTTCCTATTGTTCTCATTTCTATGTTCACTTTCAACGTCATGTGACTAATACATTTTAGATTTTGTTTCAGACGGAGTAGCAACGCTTGTAAAAGAGTAATTTCCAATGCTAAATGTTGATATGATAAGCAAGGTTGAGAATCAATTTCTACTCATAGACCTGGAAGTCGAAATTTTTCGAAGATTTACAATAGTGTTTTCCATTCTGGCAAGTTAGTTATTACTCCACATCTTGATGGTGTTTGTTCCTTTTTAGACCCTCTATGGAAAAGACTGAATTTGTATTACATTGTTTTCTGCTAGTTCTTATTTACATTATATTGATGTTTTTTTGTTTAAGTTCCCTTTGTTAACTAATCGGATTTTCGACTTTGGTATCATAAATCAAAGATTGGTTGCAAAAGTTGTCCACAAGCTTTATCAATCCATAGCTCTTGGTTTAGCTTCTCTTTTGGTAGTTTTTTTGAAAAAATTTGGTTCCAAGGATTCTTTTTTGCTGTTCAAAAGTTTAAATCTTTGCCAATCAGATCCCTCTTTTCCGTTTTCTGTCATCAGTAAGGTCTTTGAACCCCTTATCAACCATGCAATGGTTGAATTCTTGCACAACCTAGGTCGTTTAATTGATGTTCAAGACAAAGTGAGAGTGTCTCACTTTACCGTTGACTTATTGACTGTAATCATAAGAGGCATCTGTACGTTTTTAGATAAGTCTGAAGAAGGGCGTGCATTATCTCTTGATATTTCCAAGGCATTGAATAAGGTGTGTCATGATGGCTTACTTCATGAGCATTTTGGTTTTGTTTTTTGCGGAAGGGTCTTCGGAATCATTCAGTCCTTTCTCTCAAAACGTAAAGTAAGTGTCACAGTGAATACAATTACATCTAATGACTATAATGGTGTTTCTCAAGGTTACTTTCTACGCCCGATTCTATTTCTTTTTCATATTAATTATCTTCCTGGTAATTGGCTTCATTGTTTCACTATCTTTGTTGATGACACCACCTTAATCCCTTACACTGGTTACAAGACATCTTATCATAAACAAGTAAAACGTCCGAAAGATTTGTAGTCTGACTTCCGGCTGTCAGAGGAAGATAGTGTGGATGCTTTTTTCTATCTGGCAAAAAATGCTACTGATGTCGTCAAATAGATATTTGAGTTCTTATCTTCCTCCAGTATTAATGCACGATCATTCTAATGTTAACTCTGGTAAAGTTGCTTCTCCTCTTAACCTTCTAAATCCCACCAGCACTAAACCCCACCAGCATTAAAATGAACAAAATAAAAAAGGGTAGCTTGAATTAGTGTCAAACAAGCTAAAGACAACTTTTTATGTTTTAAAGTTCTATTGATTTAATTTTGTTTTTTTTGATTTTGTACACTGTTTTGTAAATGTTCCCACTGCGGAGGAGAATATAGCAAATCTCAAATGCACTATCAACAACAAATTTCTGTTGTTAGTATTAAGTAAAGAAAGCAATAAATTTAGCATAAGCTGGAGTTTGTGCTGGCTTCAGAAAGTTCTTTATGGTCAATGAAATGAGTTTAAATTGCTCAAGGATAAGGTACCTCTTTATCACTATGACAGAATGAAAGACAAACTCAGGGGCTAAATATAAAGGAGAAAAGTAAACGTAATAGTTAATCAAAATGTGTTTGATGGTAATCGTGCTCTACATTTGCGATTGTGAAATAATCTAAAGAAAATTTGACAGTAACAGCAGTTGTGACAAGCTGTGACTGACGAATGTTCCGGTACATGGCAGGGGTAACTTGGAAAGACAGTATCAGTAGTGAAGAAGTGGCAAACAGATGTGAAGTGGAACCATTGGAAACAATGCTGAGGAAAAGACTGCGATTGTATGGTCACGTTAGGGAGAGAGATTTGGAGGACCCCCTTGGAAGAATTTTGAACCTAATGTAGAAGAAAGGCGACCACCTGGGTGGCCGAAGAAAAGCTGGAGGAAAACAGTTCAGGAGGATATGAGACAAGTGGGTGCCAGAAAGGAAGATGTAATAGATAGAGACATGTGAAAGAGTCTCATACAACGTCGAACCCTATAGCTATGGGAAAAGAAGACGATAAATGGAGAAAGTAAGTAAGTAAGTAACAACATTATCCTCATAAAACTAACTGAAAGAATCAGAACGTCTACACGGCCAAAAAAACCATTTAATATCCGTGGATAGCCTCAAAACATTCTTCATGCAAGTTGACTTCGAATATCAACTCCTTACTTTACAATATTTTGATCCATTCGAGCCACAAACGCCATACGCTGATTATAGCAGTGAGACTGCTCTGGCTGGAGGACTTGAATGTACCTTAGTTTTAATTTATTCCACCTGCGTAATGTTTTTGATGGCTCTGACGCAAGTTGGATACGATACACACTGCCCTGTTGTCCAGACACCTTACAACGGTAACAGGGACAGAAGTTCTATTGGTGGTGGTCTGCTGCTCTGTATATCCTCACTTCTTCTTTTAGGATATATTATAGGATATATTGTTGAAGTGATTGCTGTGCTGTAGAGAACGGATTGTTTCTTTGATATTTGTTGTTGTTGTTGTTGTGTTGATTTTCTTATCTAAAATTTAGTCAAAGGTGTGATCTTTTATTCAGAAGTTTTCGGCTATTTCATGATTCTTGGTGTCACCTTTTTGAACAGCTCTATTGTGTTCTTGATATTTCTTCTTTGAAAGTTTGTGGTTTGCAGAACGTGGTGACTGGTACTTCCTTTCTGCTGTAGAAATTCTTCTAAATTATATTTATAAGAAAATTCTGAATCCATTTAAGAGTCACAAAGCAAAAACAATCTGGTTATACTATAAATTATCTTAAAGTAAACAAGAAGAAAACAATATTTGAATTTTATTTCGAAAAACAGACCCCAAATTCAACATCCTAATTCAAAAATTTGATTCGAAATAAGACAAGAGATATACAACTTACGTCACACTCTTGATAAAGTGATTAATAACTTAGTAAAGTAGCTTCTTTAACAAAGTGAGATAAGAAAATGAGAGAGGAATAAGCAATTTATTTTCGAATGTTCTTCTCGAGGTTATCTTGTGTATATTTATAGAGGGTAAGTAAGATCAGGGATATGTTGAATGAACTTCAAGGGGCAAAATCTGGTGCTTTTGTTGAGGTCAAGTATGCAATGGCGTGAAAAACAAGCAGACGTGCTACCGATGGTCACAAATTACAGCTTTTGCCTAATCGGACCTACTTTTAATTAGGAAACGCCGTGTACCTGCCTACTTTGTTTCAGTTTTCGTTTCATCCAATCTCTTCTTTTGTCATGTGTAGCCCAGTTAATATAAGTGGTCCCCAAACCCTTTTGTCGATTAACTTTTAAATACATAATAAAATTTAACCTTCATATAAATGGCAACTGACGATGTACAATTTTTAACGACTGGAAAGTGCCTTTTTTATTGATAAACAAAAGCTGCAGCTATGTGTATGCTCACACCTCATGTTTCAATGTATTTTGAGGGTTTTTTTATTGCTAATGTTTTCCTTTCTCAACTTTATTTGTTTGCATTATATCATAAAATTAAGTCATTAAAAATGCTATTCTGAATTGATAAATGATTATGCTTTTGTACAGGATGATTAAAGAGTAAGACATTGCTGATGGCTTGTAGAAAGAGGCTCATTTAGTCATTGTTTCCTGTGATCCAAGAAGTTATTGCTTGTGATAATATTAGCATTTCAGAAGACTACTGTGACGTGGCATTCATTCATATTTATTTTCTCATTTCGTGTTAAACTTTCACGAGTAATGTAGCTTTTCTTTCTTTAGTATTGTATTGCTCCATATGTGTCATCTTGTGATGAATGTTAGTAAGACACTATGGAAATTAAAATACCAATATCGTTTAATATGTCGGGACATACACTATTGTTGGCATGGTCCTGTATGTTTACCAATGTTTTTGAATTTCAGTGCAGTACATTGCAGCTGAGTTGCAAAGAGAACCGTATTGAAAAGGGAATCGCATGAAGATGCAAAAATTTTAGAAGTATAAATACGAAATAGTGCAATCCAAAATTAGTTAAACTATTATCTTTCACGTGTTTCCTACTGTGTATGTATACAAAGACCCAGAGGGATGAATTGTAATTTATCACCTAAAAGTTGGGTAAAAGAGACATTTGTGGTGGTAGGGATGGTTCGCTGGATAAGCTTATTCACTTTTCAAAGCCTTGCTGTCGGAATAACCTGCAGGAAAAGGTTCCATTAGTTGCTCCAAGCTTGTATTGCAAACGGAAAGTTATTGTTGAAGATAATTAAGAAGTAGTTAGTTGGTTAGCCATTGTATTTGGTAATAGGATGTGGTAGATGGGGAATGAGTGACTGTCTTAATTGCCTTTAGTCGCTTTTTAATGGTAATAGAGCGGAGATGTAGGCGGGGCCTCTTGCAAAGACTGCACTTTCAAAGTACCGTCTTAAACGTTATGAAGCATGTCTATAAGTGTAGTCATATAAGGCACAGCATACTCACAATGGATAAATACCTACATGTAAAAGAGCTAGTATCACTTCTTCCTTTGTCATGAGAAATTTTTAAAAGCTTACATCACACTTTGACTCTGCTACAAACAATGTAATAATACAGAGGATAGACCGAGATGACTTACAAACTGCTTGTTTGTATTATTTCTGCCGATAGTTTCTGCTTCATTAAATCGATTAAACAGTTCAATCCAAAAATTACCCCCTCAAAATCGTAGTTCGTGCTCCTGGTAATTTGAATTTCCCCTGTTTAAATTATCAAGACTTGGTGTTGAATAAATTACTGCTATGTTTCGATAATTTTGAGACCTTAAGTGATAGGAAGCCTCTATTTCTTTGAAAACTTATTTAAACTTGTCATTGTAAAGCATTGTAAAGATAGCAGTAATTTGACAAAGTTGTTGCCTTGGTTTTGTAGTCTTTTTTTGTTAAAATTTGTAGACATGAATTATAAATGGTCATAATCAATTGATTCAGAACATTTTATTTTTATTTTTGTACTTGATAATAATAATAATAATAATAATAATAATAATAATAATAATAATAATAATAATAATAATAATAATAATAATAATAATAATAATAATAATTAATATTAATAATAATAATAATAATTGAAATAATTGATGTAGCAATACTAGGAGATGTGTGGGTAAATGAAAAAGATCGAGAAAAGATCGGAAAAAGTACAGAATGTTGAGGGGGAAATATCAAGAATATGGGAGATAAAACAAGTGACTGTGATTCCGATTGTGGTAGAAGCACTGGGTATTGTCAGTAAAACGTTTGGTCATGGTCGACCACGCTTTACCACGTCTTCTTTGGTCTCCCTCTATTACATCTACCAGAAAGTCGTAAAGCAAGAACCTCCCGGGTCACATGTGCCTCAGGTCTTCTAAGGACGTGACCATACCATCTGAGTCTGCGGCTTTGGATAATGGCTTCTATAGGCTTAACATTCACTGGAGCCCTGATGACATCATTTCTAATTCTGTCTCTCCGAGTAATG
>RDPX01000295.1:14594-24787 GCA_003991215.1 Morbakka virulenta | reverse complement strand
AATAATAATAATAATAATAATAATAATTATTATTATTATTATTATTATTATTATTATTTTTATTATTATTATTATTATTATTATTATCGAAAAATGTCTTTTGATCAGCTTTTATGAAATCAAACCAACAGGAAACTTGTCAATTGTTATCAAAAAAACTCGAAGCTCGAATAAATTGGCAGAATTGTTTATAATTTTTCTCACCACGCTTGTCAAGTTAAATAAATAAGTAATGAAAATATAAGAAGTTTCTCACCTTTTATCTTCCATTCCATTTCACCCTAGGTAACCACCAGTTACCTAGGGTGAGTGAAGTTATGAAATGGGTGTATAAAGGTAAAGGAGTAAAATAATATAAAAGAACAAAAAGAACATAGAACGAGACTATTAACGAAAATCAATGGGACGTAATACACATAATCATAAGTAATACAGAAATTTATATGTATATAAGAACAAATTATTTGGAAAAATTAATTCAAAATCCACAGCACAACATCAACAGCGACGAAATACTTTAAACAATTGTTTTATTTAAATACTCAAGGCTCGCCTTAAAATGTAAGCTATGCTATTCATAACCATCTTTTGGACTTTTTGAAGAGATGCTTCACTTGGAACTTGGCCTGGAAAATCTTGGGTACCCTTTCTTCATAAGTCCTAATGCTCCGACTACTACAGGCAAGACTTTTTTGTCAAGTGCCACATTTTCTGAACTTCAATTTATAGATCTTTAAACTTGCTAAGTTTCTCAAAAAGAAGCTTTTTCTAATTTTCGTCAGGATATAGAAGTTGCAGCATTCAATGGTCGGTGTTTCCAAGGTATTCAGCGAGCCCAATGTTTTGCAGGACAGCTCAAGCTGGATCATACCCAGTCCTCCTTTGTTTCTTGGTACGTACAGCATGTCGACATCTGATTTTGGATGCTGCATTCTATTACACGTTAATTGTTCCCTTATCTTTGTATCTAGCCTTTTAATTTCATTCACATTTCAATTATACATTAAAACTATAAGAAACAAACTTTATATTTCCTTTTCTATCTTTATGTACCAGTTTGACTTTCTGTTTTTACTGGTATCATTCCTCTTCCTTTTTATCTTTAGCCCACACTTTTCTTGAACGACTTCCCTGTTGCATATATTAGTTGATTAAGTTCAGTAAGGTCAGAATCTATTTCATTACATAATCGATTGGCAGCGGCATTTGCTATTTCAAAAACGGTCTTATATTTGTGTGTATGTCTAATTTTGATAAAGGCTCCCTTTCAGACATAGGAGTATGCTTTACTTTGGACACTTCCTCGATAATAGCCTTCTTCATGTCCAGTATATCTTCTTCGTTAACCACAGCTCCATCCCAATCAGCTTCCTCATTTGTCACCACATCTACAGTGTTCTCTTCTACATCCCCAGTATTTCCATTCACAACATCAACATTACCCGACTCTTCTCCTTCGTTGTCATTATCTACTGGGCCTACACCAACTGCATCATCAACTGTCATCCTCGTGTCATTTTGCACTTGTTCTTTGATTTCAGTTATTTCAGCGTCACATAATTTTTTTGCCCTCAAGGTGTCTCTGTCTCTTCTGTCATTTGATAGTTTATTAGCATCCATATTATCTATTTTATCACTGTTCTGTCCAATCCATTTAAGAAACGTATCCTCAGTATTATTTGATTGAGGTTTTTCTAAAGCAAAGTAAAAACAGTACATCATTTCCATGAATTCTTCCTTTGTTGATGTCTTTCGTTTTTCCTAGGGATTTTGTTTTGGTGGTGAATCTACAGGGCCAGGGGTGGGAGGAATCCCGTCCTGGTGGCCATGTAAACTATTTTTGTGGGAAGAATTAGACCTAGTAGCACATTTTACGGGCTCAGGCTGGTCTCTCCCTGAGGGACGCGTCCCTTGTTGACCAGTGTGACGGAAGAGGCGGTATGATTTGTTTCTTGTTTTCATTTGACATAGAGTGCATTTTAACCTTACTGCCAAGAGGCTGGATTTTCCGTGCCAGTTGCCACGTGGTATTTCGTGCCCACTTAGATTTATTATTATTATTATTATTATTATTATTATTATTATTATGTTTTGATTTCTTTTCTTTACGTTGTGCAAAGTTTTAGAACTACTAATCACCGGGCTATTACTCATAGCCTAAGGTACTTGGTCATTCTTGTATGCTTTTTTTTTTATTTTAATTTATTTTATAACATACATTCCTTTCTACTAAGTTCTAAAGGGAGAGTATTCTTCTAAGGATATGCGCCGTACTATTTCAAACTATCTTCTGAATTTCTGGCAGCTGTATGTTTCCCGGTATTTGTTTGATATACTTATCTGTCCCTTTCTTCACCATACCTAGAGCGCCTATAATAACTGGATTGTCTTCGCTCTCATGTTCCACATTCGGCCAACTTCGATCTTTAAGTCTTTGTATTTAGTGAGCTTTTCAAACTCTTTAGCCTAAATGTTACTATCGGACGGGACGCTCATATCAATCAGCCGGCATTGTTTACTCAACTTATCCTTTACGACAATATCTGGTCTGTTGGCTTGAATTGTTCGGTCTGTCCTTATTGAGAAATCCCAAAGAATGGTCACCTTTGACGAATCGATTACTGGGAGTGGTTTGTGTTCGTACCATGTGTCAACAATTTCTATATCATAGAATTTACAAACTTTCCAATAAATATATTGACCAACGCTATTTGTGTACTCGTTAGGGGCCAAAATATGGCAACCAGATATAAGGGGATCAATTGTCTCAGTACTTTTCCCACATATTCTGCACTTCGGGTCTGCCCCATTCCGTAACACATTTGCCTTGTAGTTTCTTGTACGCAGATTTTGGTCTTGTGCTGCCATGATAAACCCCTCTGTTTCCCCTTTGAGACCAGCACTACTTAGCCACCTATGGGTATCAGAAAAATTTACATCAGGTTTTAGGGTACGTTGAGCATACTTTCCATGAAGCGGTTTATTTTTCCAACCTCGCTGATTGTTTTCTTTTCGTTCGTTTTAGCTAAAGCTTTCAACTTTTGTGCGTTTTCTGTTACTTTTTCTCCCTCTCTTTTCCCCCCACCTTCAATTGACAAGTCTATTTCCAATTCTCTCGCAAACTTTCTTCCTTCCTTAGTAATAGAGTGCATGTTTTTCCTTTCTTGATGCCTATATAGTAGGTTAAGCATCCAGTCTTCTGTAAGGCTCAGGTATCTGAGGAGTCCAATAGTCGATGTTTTATAGGCAAGTTCTAGTTGAGTGAGGCCTCTACCTCCTTCCTTTCTGGGCACGTACAGGCGGTCTATGTCAGCTTTTGGGTGATGCATGTTATATGTTGTTAGCATTTTTCTCAACTTAGTATCAAGTTTTTTAATCTCACTGATATTCCAATTAATGATGTTATAACTATAGGTAATGACTGGAACAGCTAAAGTATTAATAGCTGTTATCCTATTTTTAGAGTTCAATTCGCTTTTCAAAATGCATCTAGTCCTTCTGACAAGCTCTTTTCGTAGTTTCTCTTTCATGCTTGCATGCTGAATTCCACTGGATTCGTTTACACCTAGGTATTTATACACTTCTTCTTGCTCAAGATTCTTAATTTCAGTATCATTATCAAGCTGAACACTTGTAGAACCAGCAAGTCTGCCTTTTTTAAAAGTAGCCTTTGCACATTTACTGAGACCAAATTCCATCCCAATGTCGTCACTAAATCCCTTCACAATTTTTAATTGCTCTTCCAGTTCACTGTCATTTTTTCCATACACCTTAAGACCATCCATGTAAAATAAATGAGAGATATTATTATTATAATAATAATAATTATTATTATTATTATTATTTTGCTTTTATTTTCTGGTTTTGCTTTAAACCCATTTTTTCCCAGTTTCTTGGCCCAGCCGATGCTCATCAAAGGAATTTTGTTACAGAAAGTACTCTACAGATTTGGAGAAAAATAAGCCACTCTTTAGTTTAGTGTCAACATGCGAACATGGTATTTTGCAAACTTTTTATTAGTTCAAACTGTAGAACTGATGCATATTCGTATATATTCGGTTTTGTTAATTTACAAAACCGAATATATGTTATTTGTTAATTTACAGCCAGATGAGTTTCATCCTGTGTACTTGATTGACTGCAGCTCCATAAATGAATGGAGGCAGAGAGTTGAACAAGTGTCATTGAGTTAAAAGTCATTACATAAATTATTTTAGCTTTTCAAATGTCCATCTGATTGGCCAAATTGATAATTATAACAAGACTGTTGGAAACACGACAGAGGTAATATAAATAATTTAAGAACACAGGAATTAAAGTAATAATACTTCCCAATTTCAATGCAAGAACAAGGGGCAGACTAATATTACTGCATTTAATGATGGAGTTTAAGAAACAACAGGAATTGATTGCTGCCACTGTCAATTTAAAGAAAACAAACTACTGAAAATATATGAGAACTATGCAATTCCAATATCTCAATGAGGGAATTTGTTAGGGTAACAAAGAGTAACTTGATTATAAACAAAGAGAGTCAGAATTTGAAATCAATGGTCCTACTGGGTCTGATAAAATCATTGATAAATCTGCATGCCAAGTTGTATTACTGATTGATTAACAGCAGATACGTCAGACTTACTCTGTGCATGCACTGGCCCTGGTGAAAAAGTTGTGCAGAAGTACAATGTCAGCAAATTATGCTCAAACAATGAAGCAATCCACAACGAATCAGCGAGTTTCATTGGAGATCAAGACTAGAAAAATTAACCTTTTTTAAACCTGGAATGGGTATAATATGAGAATTGGTTGATATATAAAATTCATGACTTCGCGAATTGTATCTATGCTCAGAATCCTTTGTTGAATTTAGAAACCATGGATAAAAAATAAGATGGCTTAAACTACAAAAGCAGATTTGGACAATCATGCTTTACGTGACGAAAATAAAATTGAGTGCTTATTTATTCAGGTTGAAACAAAATAACTTTGGTGCTTATTCATCCAGATTTGTTGACAGTTTAACAATAAAAAATCTACAAGTTATCAAAAGTATATCAATAAATTAAAAAAACATGCCTGTGTACATTCGGAAAAATTTGTATACGATTCTTTTTGTACGAGGCTATTCTTTTTATTCTTGTGTTAGAGAGTCTCCCTCTTCAGCCAAAGGAAACACTTATCCTTAAGGACATTAAAGAAATCCTAAATGGGTAATTGCCTTTTCAAAACAGGCCACTTAAGGTTGAACATAAACATTTAATTATGGCAGAGGTAAAACGCTTCTATTATTGTAGTCAGGAATCAAAAGATAGTCCTTCTGTATTCCCCGATGATACGGGAAATAGGGGAGGGGCTAGAGAGGATAGAAGAGAAAGTGACAGGAGATGGTGAGGAGGAATTGAAAGACGTAGGTTGGGTAAATGAATGGCAAATACAGATTTTACTAGTTATTGCCATTTCTTCCAAGTTGATTAATATATCTGAAACCTATTCAAAATCAAAGTCAGGCTCAACTAATCGCGTCCTTCGAAACACGTGCTCGAGAAATTGTGGCAGATCGTCAACATGTCAATCCTAACATCAACATCATGGATTGTGGAAAACAAAGAGTTTGCCTGTTTGTCCGGAACGTTCTGCTTGGAAATGTTAAACCACCATTCGAAAACTATTTTGCAGTATCAAACACGAAAGTGAACACGAGAAACAAAAATCTATTTGTCTACGTCTCAAGAGTCAAATTGGAATATGGGAGACAGTCGATTCGTTACATGGGAGCTAAAGTTTTTACTGATCTCCCACTTGACCTTAGAAGCAAATATACAGAAATAAATTTTATAGATATTTTAAAAGATCATAGGTTCTAGTTTTTATCAGGTTTTTATTGTTTTACAGATTTTTTTTTAAACAGGACACGTGTTGATAACAGAATTTGTATACATTACTTTTTAATTATACATTTATTGAAACGTTTTTATCCTGTATAAATATTCGTAAATAAATAAAAAATAAATAATAAATAAATAATAAAATAAATAAATAATAAATAAATAATAAATAAATAATAAATAAATAATAAATAAATAAATAATAAATAAATAATAAATAAATAATAAATAAATAAATAATAAATAATAAATAAATAATAAATAAATAATAAATAAATAAATAATAANTTTTGTTCTTTTTCCTTTCAAAACAAAGATATTAATGTTTAGTACAATCTTTTGAACTTACTCAGTATTACTTTAGTGTTAATGTGTGCCACTTCAGGATTTTCCTTTACAAAAATATCAATTGTATATAACTATTATCTTTTCTTTTTATAACAATATGCTCTGCATAAATATGAGAATTCTAACTAAATTAAATAGTTTAATTTCAAATTTTAAATGACATTTAATGACAAAAAATATCCCTGTTTTACTTTTATATTTTTATTTTTAAGACCTTTGGCGAGCCTCAGGGGTAATAGCACATAACAAACTCCGAACGATACACGACGCTGAACCTTTGAAGCTTGACGATAAAATGTCTGATGAAGCGGACGAATATGCCTCAAAACTGGCCACTGAACTGGAGTTTACCAAAGACTCCAAAGATATTTCTCTTAAGCATTCAGGTACTGAAGATGGTGAAAACCTTGCTTTGAGATGTGATGATGAAAAGGACCTGACCCCAGTGGAAGCAACCCAAACATGGTTTGTTATTGTAATTTAAATTAAACTGAAATGTCTTAATAAAAGCATCCATTTATCTATTTATTTATGAATTATTTATCATTTATTAAATAAATAAATAAATAATAAATAAATAAATAAATAAATAAATAAATAAATAAATAATAAATAAATAAATAAATAAATAAATAAATAAATAATAAATAAATAATAAATAAATAAATAAATAAATAATAAATAAATAAATAAATAAATAAATAAATAAATAAATAAATAAATAAATAAATAAATAAATAAATAAATTAATAATAATAAATAATAAATAATAAATAAATTAGGTGTGGTTTCCAAAGTAATGGTCTGAAATGGTGGGGTTTAGTCCACCCCCATAGAAGACATACTTCTACGACTATCTAGTCATAGCCAATTATGGAATGTGTACTTGAACATTTACTTCCTCACCGAACAACTCCAAAAGCCGCATACTAGCAGTAATTTTCTTTTAGCAGTACCAATGCCAAGCTGGTACTTACTGTATAGTTTTTAAAAGGCATAAGGAAGATATGTATTGAGATTCAAGAAAAAGAATTATAGTTGGGTGAGATATTGACTCCAGTATTAAGTAACAAGGAAAACAAATAATTGGTCAACTTGTCACCACTCCTTGCCTTATATTTTCCCTTTGTGTCCTCCTGGTGTAGGTCCTAAATAAAAATACTTCTTCCTCTAAGTGTATTTACAGCTGTCGTAATAAATGATATCAAAGGCCCTTTCCACAAACTCCAGCCTGGTAGGTCACCCTTTACAGTTGTATAGCAATTATACTCTCAGAAATGTACTTTTTTATCATTAGTTACAGACAATAATGCAAAGACATACTAACCACTACGCAAAAGTTCACTTTTCCTACCTC
The DNA here is from genome assembly GCA_003991215.1 of Morbakka virulenta. NCBI lineage: Eukaryota > Metazoa > Cnidaria > Cubozoa > Carybdeida > Carukiidae > Morbakka > Morbakka virulenta. The sequence goes on along the minus strand of RDPX01000295.1, from coordinate 17,197 downwards.
AATGTTTCCATAATTGTCTTTTAGGATATTCATCAGTGCATTTGGTCATGGTGGAAGAACCTTGTAGATTCCACGAAACACTACTGGCTTCACACTTCTGGCATACTTTTCCCAAAATTCTTGTGCTCTTGGTAAATCATTCCTTTCCTCGACTTCAGATGGTGTAGTGTGGGCCCCAAAAAGCTTAAGATTACCGACAGGCACATGGTTAGCACCTCCTCCAATCACAGGGTAAATCGGGAGAAGTGCTACTACTGCTGCTATTACTTCCAATCCATTCTTCTTTGGTGCATGTAAAACGTAAGGTTTTTCTCTGACTGCTGATTATGGGAGGTTTTGAGGACTTTTATTTAAATAAGCAGTTTCATTTAAACCTATTGTCAATCATTCATCCTTTACCCTTCTTTGTGTGTAACAGGGTAAAGCAGTTTTCTTGATATTTCACTAACATTTACTAATGAATGTTAAAATGCAACTTTCAGGTCAGTTATTTTCTGAGATGACTGAAAGTTTGAGACCTTTGATGAATTAACTGGCTTTACAGGTTGACTTTAACACACACACACGCAAACACACACACACACACACACAAACACAAACACACAAACACACACAAAAACACACACATACACACACATACAAACACATACACGCACATACACATACTTTTGCACACATGGATAAGAACCAAACCCAGCACCCTCTTGCATAAATGTAAAATATAACAACATAGATAGTAGGAAATAATCTAAAGTGAAAAATCTTTGGCTTGCGTTTTACCTAACATTTGCAACAGATGGCCTTTAGAAGCAAGAGCCACAACATATTCCAACAGTTCTTAAAGCAACAATTTGAACTTTTCAGAATACCCAATAGTGGCTGATAGTATGATTAAACTTTTATAACATTGCCGGTTCTCTTTTCATAAATGTAACTTGAATGTTTTTTGCTTGCTTAATTAGCAGATATTATGAGGAGTACAGGGGAGCCGCAAGCTCATGGGACAGAGGGACTTGAGGGAACCCAGAGACGGACAAAGAGGGACGGTGAGGGACAATGAGGGACATATTACAAGGGGACGTGAGGGAGAGGAAGGGACAACGAGGTGGAATAGTGACGTGTGTAGGGGATCCCCTACTCCAAATTTATTGTTTGTAATTTTTCGGCATTTTTTCTTTCTTTTTTTGTATATATCTATAACTACATGTTGTATAGTAGAGTACAAGGGGTGAATAGGATAGGAGAAGACTAAACGCGCGTCTTTAAATTTATAATTTTTTAACGTATAATTTTTTAAAACTAAAATACTATAATTTCGTAGGTTTACAAAAATTTATACATTAAAAAACTATCAAATTTTTAACTTAGCAAATTATAAACTTGTAATGTTTATAATTTAAAAATATAAGAACATTTTTAAAAATAGTAGAAAATTATAATCCAATGAAAGTAAAAAAATGATGAAACGATGTAATTAGGAATAAACTAAAAGTTAAAAATGAAACTTATAAATCTATTTAAATTATAATTCTACGAAAGTATAAAGTATAAAGCGTAAAAATAACGCGATAAACAATACCTGCCGTTATCATAACACTGGAAGACAGCCTTGATTTTAAAGGCATTGTATTAAGAATTAGTGCACTTCACGTCACATGTTTCACATAATAAGTATATCCATTTTCTATTTAACTCACACCATTATGGTAAGATTTTATACCATCCTTATTCAATAAGCAGGTGCTGTAGTGACTCAATTTTTTTAACAGTGATTATAAAGGCCATGCCCAGCTGGTACTAGCATCTTCTGTTGTACTAATCAAACAGATCCCCTTCTCTTGTTCTGAGATGTAATTCTAATAGTAAAATGTCAAGTGTTGAAAGTTTCAACTGACTGTATTCCCAACAATAACCTAGACACACGACAGCGACAACGCTTAACCTACGTTACATAGCATTTATTATTTCAAACTAAAGAGTTTGTAGAAGAATACATTGAACAACACTGCCGCAACTCTTCATAAATTCTCCGATATTTGGATAGCCAATAGCTATAAGTTATTATTGTTATTCAGTATACCTCATTTATAATCGTATAAAAGGTCATTACAACAGTTGCTTCGATAAATTAACCAATAAACACTATGAAGTAATAATAATAATAATAATAATAATAATAATAAAGTATAAAGAGTATAAAGATCAACGAAGAAGAGAAAGAGAAGTCAAATGGCATGAAAAAGTAATGCATGGTCAGTTTTTTAGAGATACAGATGGGATCGTAGACAGAAAGAAATCATGGTTGTGGCTAAAAAGTGGAGACCTGAAAAAAGGGACTGAAGCACTGGTTATGGCAGCACAAGAGCAAGCGATACGTACAAATTACGTTAAACACCATATCGACAAATCAAGAGATTCGCCGACTTGCAGATTGTGTGGTGAGAAAGGAGAAACAGTGAGCCATATCATATGCGAATGTAGCAAGTTAGCCCAAAAGGAATATAAGCGACGACACGACAACGTAGCACGGATAGTTCACTGGGAGATTTGCAAGAAGTATGACTTACCAAGGGCTGAACAGTGGTACAATCATAAGCCAGAAG
>RDPX01000294.1:1775398-1793439 GCA_003991215.1 Morbakka virulenta | reverse complement strand
TGAATTCTTCAAAAAGACTGAAACTATAACATTAAATGTTGACAACCTATATCAGTGAGGGTCGATAGCGCTGACCATCCTTTTATGGAGCAAGTTACCTCTTTAAGAAGTATTGTAAATAATGATTGAGGTGCAGAAACTAAAAGCAAGACCAGACTTAAGAAAGCGTTACTTAAATAAATAATTTTAAAAATAGAAAAATTTAATTTGCATTAATACAGTAGAAGATAAAGGGGATATGAATAATTCCTGTTTATTTCAAGCTGAAACCCCAACGTATGTCTAGGTTAGATAAGGTTTGGTAATTAAGAAGGTATTGCTTGTTTTATCGCCTTTTGCGTGTCGCAGTGGATATTATACCACTGATATGGGTTGTAAACATTCAATGTTATAGTTTCAGTCTTCTTCTGGCTCACTTTGAGCCCTATTTTTCCTCTAAATATACTCAGGTGGTCAGTCTTCTCTTCGATGTGATTGTGTGTATGTGACATAAGAGCCTAGTTATTAGCAAAATCCAAGTTGCTTAGTGATGAGAGGAGCGTCCAGGAAACCCCTCTCTTTGAATCCTTTGTTATTTGCCTCGATACCCAGCTAATTGCTAAGCTGAACAGTTTTGTTGACATTACAAAGACTTGTTTGTTTGACTTGAAAGTATGGTGCTGTCTTCAACAGAACAGGAAAGATTATTGTAGAAATTATTCCTGAGGTTAATCATTTTGAGAGGAACTCATATTGTCTTAAGATTGCAATAAGCTATCTTTATGGAAACTCTTAAATTCTTTCTGAAAGTTAATAAAATACACAAAAAGTTAACTTTCTCATTCTGTGCATAGTTTAATAATGTTACTCAGAGAAAAGAACCTAGCCTATGAAACCTTTGTTTTTCCTACATCCGGCTTACTCCTTTTTAAGCTTTTGGTGAACACGTCCCGAAATGCTTTTATATATTGGATAAGCTTTGTGGCACCGAGGACAACATAATTTAGTACCACTTTGTTGCAGTTCTTCTTTCTCCTGTTACACTGCTTCTTTCTCCTGTTACAGTGCTTCTTTCGTTGGCATTTGTACTGTCTTTTCCTTGTTCCAATACGACAGTACTCTCTCGCCTTCCCAAATGCCGTCAAAAAGGCCAATAAATAAGGACGCTTTAACATAAAGTCAATTTTAAACAATTTTGTACTTGAACCATATTCTCCTCATGTTTTACTGTTCTTCAAAGTTTTTCCATGTTCTTTCTTGTGTCTACCTTTCAATCTTTCAGATTCTGAAACCCATCTTTTCCTTTTCACACTTTTCTTCTTAATCACATTTTATGTTTCCTGCTGTTTTCATCCCTTTCTCTTTCAAGCACTCTTATCCCAGCCATTTCTGACTTGTATTACAGTATACATTCTCTGACTTCTTCAAAGATGTATTAATACATCATGTATGTTCTGCAAAGTTTTGCTTTTTTGACTTCAGCTTTACCTTGTTAATAACAAGTTCCTGAATGCTACCTAAACCAAACCTTCTCACTCACATGCCTTGCTAAAAACATTCTCCATTTCCCTTTGCATGTTTGCTATCTTGATAAACTTGGTATTGATGAAGAGATGCAGCAATGGACAAGAAAGCTATACTGGGAATAGACTGCCACAGGCTATCCCCAGTAGAAAATGAACTTAGTGACTGGATCAACAGAAATGAGGTGGTGGGGGAGTTAAATAGGTTTTGTTTAACTTCAGCAATTGCTTTCATAGTACAGTGAAGTAACCTTAGGAAAAATCAAAGACTGCAAGGCATGATTATGAAGTAAACAGCAACCTCCATAGAGATGGTACTAGTTTGATTCCGGCAGGGAAGAATAACTACAAATTTTCTTAGATAAAGTCACTGAAGAGAATGAATCTTGGGTTGTCATTAGGTGAATGAAATCTGTTTTAACATGTTCAGGTATCACCATTGTAAGGAGACAAGAGCATCTTGAATTGTTACATGTGGTCCATTCTTCAAGATGAGTATGTGGCATGAAATATTTCGTCTCTTATGCAAAAACGCATTGAAAAATTGTGGTTTTTGAAACAAACATTAAAGATTTTATGAGCGAATAAAGTATTCAATGGGCGAGTAGTATCAATTACTAACATAAAACACAAACAGGAAAGTGCCATGTTTAGGACACATTACGCGAGGAAAAAACGGAAAAGAGATTCTATTGTTGATTAGGAAATAAGAAGGCAAAAGAGCAAGAGGAAAACAAAGTATGATGTACTTGAACAATATCAAATAATAGACCAGCACAGTAACTGGAAATGAACGTATTCAATTATGTCGGTACAGAGAAAAATGAGGAAAAAAATGATCGTCAACATCTTGGTGCATGGGAACTAATGAATAATAATACTGTTATAACATTTTTTATTTGTGGACTGGATGTTTCTTGTATTTCAAATCAAAATTAATTACTAGGGATATTTAATATACTATAATATAATATTTAATATTGACACATTTGGTATACCTAGGTATATTTAAAATATACACGTAAAATATTTATCAATTCCGTTGCTCTTTCGTCCTTTTCATTACTTTTCCTGTAACACCAGGTCAAACGTAACACTAATTATTTCCATTCCATGTAGATTCATCACATTGATCAGTCCATTCATAACTTTAAGGCAGCATGCAAAGTAATTCCAAGATGAAGGAAAGATGATGTTGATTTTGCTTTGTAGATTAAGAAGTCAGGTGTTTAATGATTTTTCGTTATATGCAGTTACAAATGGTCTTCGTGTTGCAGATGAGATGATTGGAAAAATCTAGAATATACCTGAGTGAAGACCTCTTGAATGCAAACTAGGTACACGTATCTTTACTACCCAAAATCAATTGTATGGCAATAGACGTCTTAAAACTTAATCTGGACATTTTCATCTCTAAAATCAGCAATCGATACATTTTTACTTTTACAGAAAACAGAAGCAAGGCCATTTGAACAATACCTAAGAATGCTTTCCTGACAGAAACAATAGCAGGATAAGATACCAGCTCGTAAAATGGTGTTCTTACCTTCCAGGTCAATGCGTTTGTTGAATTCTTTATCGATCGCGTCATCTGAAGAAGAATCTTTTTTCCATTTGATACGCATGTCAGTTGGAAGCTTTCCTGATCGCTGAGCTTCATAAAATAAATTTGATAAGCGAAGAACTTCATTATATGTGCTTTGCATTGGACAACTACCAGTATTTGTTGTGGGTGTCACCGTGGTTGTCACTATGGGTGTCGATGCACTGCAACAGACAATTGTGATCAACAATGAAAAATAAAAACAAGATTAATATCAAAATCTGATAGGAAAAGAGATTAGAGGATACACAACACAATAACCAGATGGAAAATACCTAAGAGAAATTTTTCCTGAGTATAGTAATTACGCTTCCTCGGAGAGCTTATCTACTGGTTATCCCAGAGTATGTTTCAACTTTTACTTATGCATGACAATATCTTTTTGACCTTCAAAACAATGGGGTGACAACATTTATGAATGGTTACAAACGAGTCGTTCTCCGATGAATGTTGCCAATAAAACCCACTATCCAAGGAGAGACACCTCATCTTGGTTGGGATTCTACAACCAGCGCAGAAAGCGTTACATGAGGATGATTAAAATTTTTTAGTGAAAATGGCATTCAACAAAACTGAAGCAACCACAGGCTATATGTCAGGAATCAAATGAAAATACGGTCAAAAAGTCTAAATGCAAACAACTGAACATAATGTTTGGGTAAGTATTGGTTTATCCTTCTACATGGGTATGGGACAGTGACTATTTTGTCAATAGTCACTGATTTTATGCAGAATAATTTTCAGATTCATTTTCAGACTCAGCTGTGTTTAACAATGCAGTTTGTATCAGAGGGGACATGTACCTTACCCTGTCAACCCCGACATCCTCTTCCACTAGTCTTTGCATGTGTTCAGGGAAACAGAGAAAGTACAGGAATTAGCTCCACGATTGCTTCCACTCCACAAATATGTGCAGTCTCTATGAAAACAGACTGACACTGGTAACCACTGGAGTCTTCACAAAAATCTTGGAATTCAGAACTCCAAGGTAAGGTCTGAATGATTAATGGGCCTGCGGGACCTCCAAGGGTAAACTGATATTTGCTTGTATATATATATATATATATATATATACACACACATATAGCCTGTTACCATTATTTAAACAAAGTTATTCAATGATAATGTGACAAATAGTGTGGGTCTCTGTATCGTTAAAAAGTTGAAGTGGCAAAGAGCGAAAAATTAACTCAGTCTAATTGCAGTGAATTTCCTCCCGTTTTTTTATCTTTCTTTTTTATCGTTCCTCTTTTTAATACACAATTATCTTAGTTTAGCTTGAAACTCTTGAAAGAGATACAATAGAAGTGCATTCATTAGGTCTTTGGACCAGCAAAGGATTTTTTTTCCAATACAAGCCATAAATCAAATGGGATTGGATGCTTGAACTCATTTCTTACTGTTTCCTTCTTTTTATGGATGTTTTTCTATGATTTCTATCATCCGTGTGAACAATTGCCAATGAACAGTTCCACTGATTTCTTTGAATTGTCAAGTACTTTTTTGTTAAACATTTCCCGTCCTTAATGTATTGGACTAACTTTCTTGTACCCTCCTTTCCCCAAACACACACACACACAATCTTTCTTGGACAGTAAGGATTAAGTCTTATCCTTCGAATGCGCACTAGTTCTAGAACAGTGGTTACCAACCTTGGGGTCGCAGGATGCTAGGATGGGGTCGCGGGGTGAAAGACGAAATCTTGTATAGGACATGAATACAAGGCGCTGTTACAACTCAATTACAAGTGTTATTATTTTTTTGCAGATTGTATGACTAAAGCATGTCTAAATTTAATAAACACTTAACAAAACAACATCATGCTTTAGTGTTGATAAGACGGCCTCCCTTAATTTTCATTCCGTCACTGAGTGCATGCAACTGTGTAAGCTGTACGTTGTGAATTTAAGTCAAAGGATTGTAACTACTGCTTTACGACCTAGCGTCATGTTGAATCATTCATCTCAAACCGCAATTTCAAACATTTCGCAGTTATTTTGAGACTATCAGACTCGGCATAACTATTTAATTAGCGCCATGTTGATTTACCCATCTCAAACCACTATCGAAATCATTTCGCGGTAATTTGACACTCCCAGACTGCTCGCAACGGTTCAATTTCCTCGCTTCAATGATAGCATAATCACTGATCAGTTGTTGTTGCTATCTAGTCGCAAAGGATAAGTTCTTGTGCAAAATTTCATCAAAAGAAACTACTGATAGCTCTACTAATGCTAGTGGTAGTACTAAAGTTCAGAGGAAAAGAAAATATTAGGACGATTTTCTTCATCTTGGTTTTACTAGCATTATTGAAAACCAGGTCGAAAAGCCAAAATGTCTCATTTGTGATTCTGTTTTATCATTCAAAAGTTTAAAACGAAATAAGTTGGAACGACACCTGACGTCCAATCACCCGGAGCTTATTGGAAAATCACTGTCCTATTTTTAACAAAAGCTCAGCCAGTACAAGAAGCAATCTGCACAATTGACTGCAACTGCCAGCACAGCGACAAAAGCCCTTCGAGCATCGTTCGACGTCAGTTATCAAATTGCCAAGTGTAAGAAGCCACATACGATTGCAGAAACTTTAATTCTTCCAGCAGCAATTTCTATGGTTAAACATGTCATTGGAGATGCAGAAGCGACTAAATTGATGGCTGTTCCATTATCTAATAAAACTGTGAAGCGTCGAATTGAGCTTATTCCCGAGAATCAGGAGCAAACTCTCATCAATAGATTACGAGTAACAGAAGGATTCAGCCTTCAAGCAGACTGCAGTACAGAAGGCCAGCAAGCCTACTTACTAGTTTACGTTCGCTATATTTGGCATGAAACATTTGAAGAAGACTTTTCGTTTTGTCACACCATGTTAGAGCGCGAAACTGCATCAGATATTTTCAAAGAGATTAGTGACTATTTTGAAACTCACAGTATACCTTGGGATAAACTACTGGAGGTTTGTACAGATGGAGCCTCCGCTATGGTAGGCACAAAGAAGGGACTTCAAAAGCTCGTACGTGAAAAAGCTCCCAACTGCAAGTGGATACACTGCGTAATACACCGAGAACAGTTAGCCTCAAAATCGTTGAGTTCTGAACTCTCATGTGTTCTGACTAAAGTTGCGGCACTTGTAAACTTTGTAAAAACAAGTTCGCTCCGAGCACGACTTTTCACGAAACTCTGTAAAGAGTTAGGTTCCGACCACGAGGTATTACTCTACCATACTGAGGTCAGATGGTTATCTCGTGGGAATGTCTTGCTTCGTGTTTTCGAACTACGGGGTGAGCTAGAGAGCTATTTAACACAGATCAAGGTTCACAAACACTTGGAATTCTTGTCGGATAACAAAAACGTTCTACTTATGAGCTACCTTGGTGATATATTTTCCAAGTTAAACGAGCTTAATACTTCACTGCAGGGTAAGGACAAAACTGTTTTCACCCTCCACGACAAACTCTCCGCCTTTGTATGCAAATTACAGTATTGGCAACAGTGTGTTGTGAAAGAAAATTTTACAGCTTTTCTAACTCTCAACAACCTGTTGGCGTCAGGCAATGAGAATATTGGATGCAAGGAGATTGTGAGCTGTCACCTACAGAGCTTGAAATTAAGCTTCGATTGGATTAGAAATCCGTTCAATGTGGATTACACCGACTCGAATCTCGATGAGTATATTGAAGAGCTGCTGGAGTTAAAACACGACAGAACTATAAAATCTATGTTTTCTCTGGATACTTTATCAGATTTTTGGATTCGTGTTAAAGACATCTATCCAAAATGTAGCAAGCAAGCACGGTACATATTAGTCCAATTCGGGGCACCGTATTTATGCGAAAAGGGCTTCAGCACGTTGGCCCCAATAAAGACAAAGTATCGCAGTCGTTTAGATATATCAGCGGACATGTGATGTGCTCTTTCCCCGACCACTTAAGATTTTAAAAAGCTGTGCGCATCGACACAACCTCAAGGCTCGCATTGATGAGGCTAGTATGGTGTTGCTACCTTTAACAATCGAATACATTGCTATTATACGTGTATTTATTACATCCAAGTACATGTGTGTGCAATTCCATACTGGCCTTGATGACTTTTCCTAAGAAATTTCAAAAAAATAAAGCGTTGGGGTCGCTTGTTTCAAAGGCTTAAATTTTGGGGTCGCGTGACGGGAAAGGTTGGGAACCCCTGTTCTAGAACATGCTAATTTAGAAATGCAAAAGCAACTATACTTCACAATAAATTAATCTATAAAAGTACTTACATTGTCTCCACCAGCGTCGATGAAGTACTATTATAGAAGGAAAGGCGACAGTAGTAACATCAGGAATTTAGACAACTGATGCTGACTACAAGATAGCTGTAGATCTGCTCAAAGACAGATCGGCACAAAAACAAGCCATCGTGAATTCTCATATTGAAGCTCTGATGAACTTCAACACTGTAACTATTGATAAAGGTGTTTAGGGTCTCCGAATTCTTGTTGACACAATAGACACTAATGTGAGGAGTATGAATACTTTGTGATACGATTTGAAAGAATATGGACCTTCTCTGAACCACATGATAATAAGTAAGCTGCCTGACGACGTGGACGAGGTAGTTACGAAACAAGTCAAGGATCTGAAATGGGAAATTGGAAAAATTCTGGATAAATCATAAAGTTGGACATAACTGCCAGAGAACAATGTGTCCATCTGAATGCAAGGGTTAGCTGAACTGTTTATAGTAGACCTAATGGAAACCCAAATCCTACAACAGTTTAAACTCTAATTTAAACTCGAATAAAATTTAGATTCCCTCTCATTAGAAAAACCACAACTTTTCATTAAACGTCCTTCTGGAGTGAATATCGGCAAGCCAAGTATTATGCAACAAATACATTGATTAGAAACATGTCAAAAAGGTCATTAACTGCAACAGAGAAAGCAGTTTTTGAGTCTGAGACATTACTTACTATTTGGGCCAACAATATTTCATGATCCATTATTGTTAGCTATTTCATTGTAGCAATTTTGCTTAAATGATAATAATAATAATAATATAATAATAAGAAATAATAGTAAATAACTATAGTAAATAATAGTAACAAATAATAATAATTATAATTATTATTGACATAAAACTGCAACCGATTCTGTAGTTTTTAACGTGGGTGAATAAGGTTAATCTTAGCCACAACTACTTCCAGGTCACCCTTAGGCAAGGTGTAGCCCCTTTTAGCCTACATCGAGACCTTGAAATAACAGGTTGGCACCTGGTGGGGTTAAGTCTGTATTATGGGCGAGAGGGCCTCTTTAACTTTGGATGGCAACCATCCTAGAGATTGTGTCTCAATAAAAACACCGGTGGTTGTACCAGCAGGGTGGGCCATGTCGCCATTTAGTTACTGCTAGAAGGATCAGAAAAAAATAGTTATTTGAAGAAAGCATAATTGTCATGGAGTGTTTATTTAGAAGTAATCCCTAAATAACTGAGTATATAGGAATAAATGCATGATCTATGGAATGATGTAGAGATGTCACAAATAACTGAAAAACGCTTACTACATCAAAATGCCCAAGTAATGAGAATATGTAGAGGATACAGAATGTGGAGTTGCACCAAATGTGTTCATTGAAGACACAGATGAACATGCTGAACGAGAGGCGAAAATCATTATGAATAGAGATTATCGAAATGTAAATGATACAATGAGGATGAGAAATTTTGATGTAGACTGAGATTAAAATGAATTGGATGAAAAGCAAAAATGAATACTGCAATAGCTGAACGGAAGTCAAGGAAGAGAACCCAAGAGACTGCCAGTATTAAGAGGAATAGAAAGAAAGAGATTGTCAGATGCAGTGAATACAGTGAATGCAGTACCATGTAAAATGAAGGTAACATATATTACTGCAATGAATAATGAACAATCTAATATATTGTGGAGCTGCAATATCTGGATATAAATGCTGGGGATAACTTTAACTTTAATACTAACATTTTAGTATATAAATTTTCGTACTACCTTAAAATCTTTTAACACGTTGGGGAGTAATCCAGGTGATATTCCTTTGCATTTAATGATGTTATTAAAAGGTGACTTCTACTGAGAGGTGCCAACCTGTTATTTCAAGGTCTCGATGTAGGCTAAAAGGGGCTACACCTTGCCTAAGGGTGACCTGGAAGTAGTTGTGGCTAAGATTAACCTTATTCACCCACGTTGAAAACTACAGAATCGGTTGCAGTTTTATGTCAAAAATAATAATTACTATTATTTGTTACTATTATTTACTATAGATATTTACTATTATTTGTTATTATTATCATTATCATCATTATTATTATTATTATTATTATTATTATTATCATTTAAGCAGAAAACGTGCAGAAATGATAAAAAGGAACTTCTTTGAAAAAGAAAGCTGGAAAACCAACAAAAAGGCGAAACAATGACTATCATGCTTACAGAGAAGAGAAAAGGGAAGAAAAAGCACAAAGATCTACTGCAGAAAAGATATGATATGAAGCAGAAAGGGCTACAAACAACCAAAGAGATAATTTATCAGAGACGTAAAGCTAAAGGAGCCAAAACAAAGAGATATAAGTACGGAATATCTCAATTTCAGCAGAACAGGTTATTCAGTAACAATGAAAGAAGAGTCTACCAACAACTAAAGAACAACCAGGGATAAGAGGAAAGTGAAGCAACAAATTAAAATATACCAAAGACATTCTGGTCTGATATCTGGAGCAAAGAAAGAAAGCACAAGAAAGATACAGAATGGCTTAAGGATTTCATGAAGAACTAAAGGAAATTAGTGGCCAGGGGGAGATAAACATTACAGAAAACAGGGTAAAGAAAAAACTGAGAAAATTTTGCAACTTGAAAGCACCAGGACCAGAAGGTGTCCTAGGATTTTGGCAAAGGAAATTCATATGAATAGACTCGCAGCTTCCATCGTGTCTTACAAAATGCTTAGAGGAATGCAAAACACCACAGTGGGAGACAAAGGGAAGAACAATGCTTATCCAAAAAGATAAATTCAAAGGTCCAGTTGCAAATAATTGCCCCCCACCCCCCATGACATGTTTTCCTCTTGCATGAAAATTTCTGACAGCCATATTTTCTGAAGGTATATACCGATACGTAGAGTAACAAGAACTATTACCTGAATAGCAGAAAGCGTGCCGGAAAACTCTAAAGAAACAGGAGATTTATTATAAAAGATAAAATAATTCTGAAAAAAGTGAAATATGGAAGACAAATTTATGAGTGGCACGTTATATCAAAACGTTATATCAAACAAACAGAATATCACTTAGTCGTACTGATTGAGTATAGGTTATGGTGGACAATACTTTTTCGTGCTTTGTTGTCAACGAGAAAAAGATTTAATTCCCTAGCAACAAATCATGTGTAGATTTACCCCTTCCATGCTTGTGTAAAGAAAACATTAAGTGAGTTGATTGATGGTAACTGCAGAGTAATAAGATTATGCAAAAAACATGATAAAATTTTAATATATGGAAAAATAATTTTCTTATTGGAGCTTCTTTTTATGCATTTCACAAACGAATTTCGTCTCTGAAATAACTGCTTGTTCTGTTCAACTGGTTTAATTTGGAATGGTGTTGCAAACCATGTTGATGCTAACTTTAATACTAACATTTTAGTATATAAATTTTCGTATTACCTTAAAATCTTTTAACACGTTGGGGAGTAATCCAGGTGATGTTCCTTTGCATTTAATGATGTTATTAAAAGGTGACTTCTACTGAGAGGGAATCTAAATTTTATTCGAGTTTAAATTAGAGTTTAAACTGTTGTAGGATTTGGGTTTCCATTAGGTCTACTATAAACAGTTCAGCTAACCCTTGCATTCAGATGGACACATTGTTCCCTGGCAGTTATGTCCAACTTTATGATTTCCAGAATTTTTCCAAGTTCCCATTTCAGATCCTTGACTTGTTTCGTAACTGCCTCGTCCACGTCGTCAGGCAGCTTACTTATTATCATTTGGTTCAGAGAAGGTCCATATTCTTTCAAATCGTATCACAAAGTACTCATAGCACTGTTCCTAGCTACACTTGGTCTCCACTTCAACACAAGCTAGATCCTATACACATTTTTAATTTAAAGTTTTTGTTTTCCGCATATATAAGTCATCTATGTTCTAATAACATAATCTAGAAAACAAACTATGAACGTCAATCGTTCTCTGTAACAGCACTAAATTCGCCTTGTCTCTCAGATCGTCCATCTACAAAACCATTTGCGATGTCGATTAAGGACAATTCATCAAGAATTTCCTTATACGTGTTTAAGATTGAAAGAGCATTGAACCTCTTCTGAGACATCGTTGAGCGCAGCCATGTTTTCAAACTTTGAGCCATGAAGAATGAGCGCTCGAATGTTGCTGATGTTGCCCCACACACCAACCTTACGATCGTAAAAATATTACCAATTAGTTGTTGTTGATGTTCGGGTATCAGTTGCAAGTTTCCCACGATGTCATCCAAGTTGCATAGTGACGATTCTTGAAAGATTGTTGAAAGCAAATCAAGCTCTGATTTCATTGCAAGCGAATTGAAGGCACCAGCATACATTCCTGAAACTCGATTTAATTCATCTCTTAGTTGTTCGCATGACAGTTTTGTTGCAACCCCTGAACGTTCCCCTAGCATGTTGCTGGCACCATCATACGTTTCCCCGCGGCAATCTGACAAACTCAAGTTAAATCTGATCAAAACATCTTTGACAGCATTCACTATTGTGGAGCTTCGAATGTCATTAATCTCATAAAATCAAAGAAAGTCTTCGTTGACATTTAACTTCCCATCAACTGTTCTTATATTGAATGACTTCTGCTCCAGATTTGTAACATCAGTATATTCGTCAATAATCAAAGAAAAGTATCGGCATTCCTGTATGTCCTTTATCTTGTGACGCAACACATGAGATGCCATAAATTATATCAAACGTTATATCACAATTGATACCTGCCCTAGCAGGTGTCAATTGTAAAACTAATAATGGGTGATTTCAATGCCAAGGTTGGACAGTCTGCAACGCAATGTAACGTTCATGGAAAATTCGGTCTGGGGCAACGTAACGGCAGGGGAAATAAATTAATAAGCTTTAGTACCTCTAACAATCTCACTGTTGCTAATACTTTATTCAAGCACCTTCCCAGACATCTCTATACTTGGGTCTCCCCTGATAACAAAACGAGAAATCAGATAGACTATATGTTAATATCTGATAAATGGAGATGCAGTGTTAAAGACTGCAAAACAAAACCCGGTCCTGACTGCAGTAGTGACCATCAGTCACTAACAATGAACTTTAATCTCCGATTTAGAAGGCTTGATGGCAAGCCACATGTTCCTTTAAGGCTCGATTGTTCCAAACCAAACGATGATTACGCATTAGAGCTAGAAAATAGGTTTCGACCATTGCTAGACTTAGATAATGAAATAACACCAAATGAACTTTGGGAACAGGGAAAGAATGTATTATGTACCACTGCTCGCAAACACTACCCTAAAAAGAAGCGAAAACAGTTACCCTGGATTTCAAGAGAAGCAATCGAAGCAATTGAAATTAGATGGTCTCTAAAGAGTAAACGAAACCGTAGTGCTGCAGATAATCGAAAATACCAAATGCAAAACACAATATTGCAACGTCTGCTACGAAGAGACAAAGCTGCTCAAATTCACGAAATTTGTGAAAATGTTGAACGGAACTCTTTTATAAACTCCACTAAAGAACTGTATCAGGGTGTGAGAAAATTAACTAAGAAATTCCGTCCTAACATCGATACCATCAAGTCTGATGATGGGCATGTCCTGTCAGCGGCAAACGATGTAAAAAATCGTTGGAAGGAATACTGCAGTAACCTGTACAAGAAAAATGTAAATGTCACCATACCTCCGTTTCCTATTGTTGATCCTTCTCCTAAAGAACCTCCACCACTGATTTCTGAGGTTCGAAAGGGTATTAACGATCTGAAATCAAATAAAATCCCTGGATATGACAACATTCCTGCAGAACTTATAAAGTTCGGTGGTTACTCTGTCGTTTAATTCTTTCACAAACTCTGTCTCTGTCTGAAAAATCTTGGCCTTCAGACTTGGTTTCCTCTTTGTTCTTACCCCTTCCTAAAAAGGGTGATGTTCAGCAGTGTTGTAACAATAGAAATATTTCCTTAATCAGTCACCCGCTTAAGATACTGCTTTATACAATCGCAAACAGGATGAAAGAAAGATTGAATAAGGAGGCAAATGAGGTGCAGGCCGGTTTTCGCACAGGCAGAGGGACTGGAAACAAGAAATTAAACCTCAAAATGATTATAGAGGAAAATAGAGAATGTAACAAAGATATACTTTCATAAGAAGGTATTTGATAACGTCAATCACGGAGTTCTATGGTCAACCATGCTATCAATGGGCTTTCCACAACATATAGTTGAATTAATAATGCAATTATATGCCAACCAAAGAGCAGCAGTAAGAACTGCACATGGGTTAATTGAATGGTTTAGTATTGAACAGGGAGTCCGACAAGGCTGTATCGTTTCTCCTTACCTCTTTAACGTGTATTCAGAAACAATAATGCGTGATGCACTCGAGGATACGGAAAGTACAGTGAAAATCGGTGGCAAATCCATCAATAATCAATAATAAGATATGCAGATGATACTGTTCTCATAGCCGGCAGCATGATCAATCTACAATCTCTGGTCAGTAAAGTTAACACTACAAGCGAGTCTGCGCGACTATTCTTAAACGCTAACAAAACTAAAGTAATAAAAATTAAACGTACCAACTATACAGAACTTCTTGATAACATCACTATTAATAGGGAGGCAATAGAAAATGTAAACGAATTCATTTATCTCGGTAGTAGTAGAGAAAAGTACGAAGGCTTTAGAAGAAAAGTGATGAAGCTATGGAGTGTCAGGAAAGGTTTGATAATGACCATCATAATCGAAGCTCTTGGTACACTTAACAAAAAAAGCTGCTCAAGTTTACGTAATTTGCGAAAATGTTGAACGGAACTCTGTTGTAAACTCCACCAAAGAACTGTATCAGGGTGTGAGAAAATTAACTAAGAAATTCCGTCCTAACATCGATACCATCAAGTCTGATGATGGGCATGTCCTGTCAGCGGCAAACGATGTAAAAAATCGTTGAAAGGAATACTGCAGTAACCTGTACAAGAAAAATGTAAATGTCACCATACCTCCGTTTCCTATTGTTGATCCTTCTCCTAAAGAACCTCCACCACTGATTTTTGAGATTCCAAAAGGTATTAACGATCTGAAATCAAATAAAAGTCCTGGATATGACAACATTCTTGCAGAACTTATGAAGTTCGGTGGTTACTCTGTCGTTCAATTCTTTCACAAACTCTGTCTAAGAATATGGCACGAAAAATCCTGGCCTACAGACTGGGTTTCCTCTTTGTTCTCACCCCTTCCTAAAAAGGGTGATGTTCAGCAGTGCTGTAATAATAGAACTATTTCCTTAATCAGTCACCCGAGTAAGATACTGCTTTATACAATCGCAAACAGAATGAAAGAAAGATTGAATAAGGAGGTATATGAGGTGCAGGCAGAGGGACTAGAAACCAGATATTAAACCTCAAAATGATTATAGAGAAAAACAGAGAATATAACAAAGATATATTTTTATGTTTTATTNAAAATCCTGGCCTACAGACTGGGTTTCCTCTTTGTTCTCACCCCTTCCTAAAAAGGGTGATGTTCAGCAGTGCTGTAATAATAGAACTATTTCCTTAATCAGTCACCCGAGTAAGATACTGCTTTATACAATCGCAAACAGAATGAAAGAAAGATTGAATAAGGAGGTATATGAGGTGCAGGCAGAGGGACTAGAAACCAGATATTAAACCTCAAAATGATTATAGAGAAAAACAGAGAATATAACAAAGATATATTTTTATGTTTTATTGATTTTAAGAAGGCATTTGATACCGTCGATCACGGAGATCTATGGTCAAACATGCAATTGGCTTTCCACAACATATAAGTGAATTAATAAGGCAATTATATGCCAACCAGAGAGCAGCAGTAAGAACTGCACATGGGTTAACTGAATGGTTTAGTATTGAACAGAGAGTCCGACAAGGCTGTATCCTTTCTCCTTACCTCTTTAACATGTATTCAGAAACAATAATGCGTGATGCACTTGAGGATACGGAAAGTACAGTGAAAATCGGTGGCAAACCCATCAATAATCAATAATAAGATATGCAGATGATACTGTTCTCATAGCCGGCAGCATGATCGAACTACAATCTCTGGTCAGTAAAGTTAACACTACAATCGAGTCTGCGCGACTATTCTTAAACGCTAACAAAACTAAAGTAATAAAAATTAAACGTACCAACTTACCAGAACTTCTTGATAACATCACTATTAACGGGGAAGCAATAGAAAATGTAAACGAATTTATTTATCTCGGTGCAAAAATTACAGCCACAAATGACGACTCTAGCGAAATTAAGAGAAGGATAAATATAGCCAAAAATGCTATGATCTCTTTGACAAATATTTGGAAAGATTCGCATATATCTTTAAGCACCAAGAAACGATTCCTCGCTTCCCTCGTTTTCTCCATTGCAACATATAGTTCAGAATTTTGGGTTGTAAAGAAACAGGATCTTAAAAGAATCGAATCTTTTGAAATATTGTGTTATCGTAGGTTAATGAGAGTTACTTGGACTAAGAGAAAGACTAATGAGTGGGTCATCCAGAAGATCGACTGTAAGACACGTCTTATACCTTTGATCGCCAAGCGAAAACTTTCTTTCTTTGGTCATATTTGCCGTCATGACAATGTTGACAGGGATCTGGTATTAGGCTCTGTATTTGGTAAGTGAGCACGAGGTAGGCCTAAGACACGCTAAAGTGATAACATCTCTCAGTTTTGTGACGGAAAATCTATTCCAGAACTATAACGAATGGCGCAAAGTCGGTCTGTTTGGCGAAATTTTTGTGGAGGGCCACGGCAGATCTTGAGATGATCTTTCTCTTTCATGATGATGAATGATGGTCAGAACAAAGATAACAAAGCAACTCCTAAAAGCACCAGGCTGTATATTTATTGTGAGAAATCACGCCATAGTATTAATTGTCGTATTGTTACCAACATTGAGGAACGAAAGAAAATCGCCTGAAATAAAAATTTGTGGTTTGTTTGTTTAAGAGCAGGTCACAGAGCTAGAAACTTCAGATCGAAAATTCGCAGTTACAGATGTGATAAGTGGCAATATGCCTCTATTTGCCAGCCAGCCAGCAGAAATAAACCCCCCGCAACTAGCAGGTGATGAAACTGCGACAACCCTTGTTAACAATAAAACTCCATCAAGAATTCACTTCTAATTCGAGAAACAGGTTCGAGAATAACATTGCACGAATTTTATTTTATTTGGGGTCTCAGCTTTCTTTTACTACACTAAAAATGAAAGAACAGTTAAAGAAAAAGGCTGCGACAGACAGATTGCCATTCACATTTTTGAGAACAATTTTTTGCAAAAACTAGAGCGAATAAGGGTTACAGCTGATGCAATGACGGAGAAGTCGAAAACACTTCGTGCTTTGTAAAGGACGTTTCTTCTCCAGTTAACCCCTAATGTTGCTCCACTTACCAAGGTGCGCCCGCATTGCTGCACCATTTTGAGACAAACAAACATGGCTTCGTGTAGTTTGACCTGTCTTCCAGACGACATTTCGGAGACGTATTTGCCCGTACAAACAAACTCTCAGACAGCGCCAAAGAGCGGATTTATACAGCTGATTGCAGTATCTTGTGAGGATTCAGAACAATACTGGAGCTATTTTTTATGTGAGTGTGACTTGTTTTCGGAGTCAGCAGAAAACCGAGAAACTGCATCGTGTGCATCTCACTATCGACGCAGAGTCGAAGATGGTGACAGAAGTATATTGCAAATGCAAAGCTGGGTAAGTGTATCATGCATTGTCAGATATAGCCTGTAATTATTTTTCACTTGACTGTCTGAACGTCAGCTCTTGCAGACTCAGATTAGACTAGCCAGGGCCTGATCGGAAGCCTTTTGTTTTAGTTTAGGTCAGAAGGTCAGTAGGATAGGCCATGAGAAAAGACTAGTGCAGCACTATAGTAGGGAAATGAAACCTATCAGAAACGGTGACAAGCCTGCCTTAGCTTGTAGATCGGTGCTATGCTTAAATAAGATTGTCAGTCGCAGATTATGAGAGTTATTCTGGCAACCCAGTGTTGACAAATAGTGTATGCCTGTCATCAAGCCTATGCATGTGTATGCATGTGTGTTGTACTGTCATATCATAAGCAATACACTAATACAGGTTGGTGTTTACCATCTGCCAAAACATCTGAGTGAATGCAACATGAGAAAACCAAGCTAAAGCTGAACAACTGTTTCACTGCATCAGTTTCAGAAAAAGGTACTTGTTGTCTACCCCCCACCCTCCCAAAGATTAAGAAGACTTTTGTCCTATAAATTTTTTCCCCAAATAAATTATATATCAAACAAAAAAGCATTTATTCCTCTATAATCAGTGTAAATATCATTTCAAAATTGAATATTAAGTTGGTCAACTATTTCGATCAAAACGATGACTGTGCCAGGATCGATAATTGTAAAAAGTTTTCTCAAAATCAACCCTGAGGTAAATTACATCAAACGAAAGAGCATTATGTAAATGATATACTTTTAAAACTTATATATTTTTGTATCCCATAGATTATTGATTTGAAGAGTATGAGTTCGCTTTCTGTATCTTGTTTACTTGTTTAGATATTGTTTAGACTTTTTATATTTAAACCTCAGGGTTTAAACATACAGCGTTTGATATATAATTTATTAGTCCCAAAAAATTTTTTATAGGACAAAAGTTTATTTAATCTTTGGGGTGGGGGGGAATAGGCAA
>RDPX01000294.1:1759191-1769976 GCA_003991215.1 Morbakka virulenta | reverse complement strand
ATCTATCCATCTATCCATCTATCTGTCTGTCTATCTATCTATCAATCTATCCATCTATCCATCTATCTATCTATCGATCTATCTATCAATCTATCCATCTATCCATCTATCTATCTATCTATCTATCTATCTATCAATCTATTTATCCATCTATCCATTATATATAATGTCCTATATAGTCGTTTATATTGATGTATTCAGAGGATGTGGGGGGATCCTAGTAGAGCGATCTTTTGCAGTTCGGTAACATTGATGTTTCCAGGAATTTTGCTGATTTGCTTGCCGATGCTTTTCTTGATTACTCCTTGTGCTCCGATGACAACTGGCACAAATTGTGTCTTCATTTTCCACATTCTTGTAATCTCAATTTCTATATCTTTATACTTGGAGAGTTTCTCTGCTACTTTAACGGATGTTTTCCGGTCAGATGGTACTGCCATATCGATAAGCACACATGTTTTTTCTTTATTGCTCTTAATAATGATGTCAGGTTTGTTGGCTTTGATGGTGCTATCACTATATATAAAAAATCTGTGATATGATGTAAACAAAACCCTTTAGTTTTGATTCCAGGTCTTGCCCCCTGCACTAAATATTAATTAGTCCCATGCATACTATCTGATATGTAGGGATTTTCGGAATGTATAAATTGCCTGTGATCAGGTGTAAACACAAGTCATTTGTTTTGATTCCTTGTAAAGGTCCAAAAATTTGGAGTCGGATACGCAGAGGCCAAGATCAGGAATAAAAACGAATGCGTTGTGTTTACTCCTGATCATTATTATTATTATATTATATTATTATTATTATTATTATATTATATTATTATTATATTATATTATATTTATTTGTATTTGTTTGTAAATTTATAATTACAACACTAATTTTTACTTTTCAACTATTTATCTTAAAACTTACTTATTGATCTTTTTGTTTTACAGGACTACTCTTGAAAACAGTGTAAATATTTTGATATATTGTACAACTGACTGTATTATCCTATATAAATATTTGATAATAATAATAATAATAATAATAATAATAATAATAATCAATGGGGCATTAAATCGTTTTTTAAAAATAAGCTCCAATAAGATAATTATTTTTCCATATATTAAAATTTTATCATGTTTTTTGCATTATCTTATTACTCTGCAGTTACCATCAATCAACCCACTTAATGTTTTCTTCACACAAGCATGGAAGCGGGAAATCTACACATGATTTGTTGCTAGGGAATTAAATCGTTTTCTCGTTGGCAACAAAGCGCGAAAAAGTATTGTCCACTATAACCTATACTCAATCAGTACGACTAAGTGAAGGGCTGTACACAATTGCCTTTATTTCATAATATTCTGTATGTTTGATATAACGTAGGTGTAGATGATATTGCAAACAGCAATATCATCACCCTACAATAAGGACTAATTTTACGTTTCCTCTGATACTACTATAATGGTAGAAAATGCTGTTGTAACTAACAGAATGACACAGTAGGTATCTCACTGGAGACTAGCTTTATCTACTCGTTCCCAATCAACTTCTAGTAGCATAACAATGGGGAAAGTATCTTTCGAAACGTAGCATAACAACATCTTTCGAAACGTAGCTCAAAAAAAACTTTAGATATTTTCCTATCATTATCATTGTCATTACTCTTATTTATTTCATTAAAAGTTTTTAATTGTTTGACCCTGAACTATATTTTATTTTTCCTTGAAAATAGTCATTCGTTATTTCGTTTGCCGTTTTATCCAAATCGTAATTGGACAAATGAAGTCAGGCTCTGGGTATCATTTCGTGCGTGTTGTTTACCCCTATATTTTACTAATACTGCCTCGTAAAAAAGGGATCAAATGAATTGCTACCCGTAAGATTGGTACCTACTTCAAGAAAAGTAGGAACAGCGTTGTAATGGAAATTCCGTTGGAAACTTTTCCATATAATTCCACGGGACAATTCTCTAAGGGGTGATTAATGAGAGGAATTTATCTTGTTGCCCATTCTATTTGCATGTTATCAGTCGACATTCACACACTACACTGAAAGAAAGAGATGTCGGTAGATAGTAAATAATAGCCGAAGGATAGGCTTTCTCTTATACTAGAATTTAATGCCTTATTCCATCAATAGTTTTTCCTTAGGAGGCAATGTGGTAAAAGACTGCCATTGGGTAAACACATCGAACTCATTTAGAACTTCAGAGGAAGAGAATCAAATTTTCCTGGTTGGAACTGTCTTCATATTTGCCAAGGTCTGAAAACAACACAGTAACGTACGGAATTAAAGCTATCAAAAACTGTAAAACTAGTAAAAATGATAAATGTTAATATGCACTTATGTTATATATTAGCTAATCTGTCTTTTTTTTAGGTGAGACTGCAGCGGCAATGGCTGCTGCATCTATTGTAATCCAGTTGTCGCAGACTTCAAGCCTTCACTACAACATGTTTCCAAGCCTATAAGAAGGAAAAAATTTGTTCTGAAGGCGATGCAGGAAGAGATAGGTCTTTTATTGATTATCAAAAATCCTTCGATCACCTGAGACATGGTCAGCTTTTCTAAATACTAGAACTAGAACATAGACGACAAAGACCTGCGTCTGCTACGCAAATTTTGCCATCAAGAACGAACAGCTATTAGACTCTCAGATGGAATCACCAAGTCATTTCCATTAAACGTGCTTTACAACAAGAATGCGTTGCATTTTTAGACCTGTTCAACCTGTATAGTGAAATAATACTTCGCACATTAGAAGACATCAAAGAAGACATCGTAGTAAATGGGATACGAATTTACAATCTTTGTTACGCAGGTGATACGACCCTCTTAGCAACATCAGAAAAAGGACTACAACAGCTATTTGACGTGATCGTTGCTGAAAGTGAACACATTGGTCTTACAGTCAATAGCAAACAGACAAAGTGCATGGCTATTTAAACTGACTCCTGAATCGCGATGTCGCCATAAACAAGAGACAACGACAATAGAACATGTCTCGTCGCTCAACTACCTTGGTTCTCTTATAACACAGGATGGTCGATGTAGGCCTGAGATACGCAGACGCATTTTTTTTGGCTAAAAATACACTTAGTAAATTGAAACTGATTTTGAGTGATCGCAAACTTTCAATTGATCTTAAAGTTCGACTCTTAAAATGTTACGTCTGGTAAACTCTATTGTACGGATGTGAGTCATGGAATATTACTGCCGAAACAAAACGTAACATATACGTTGTTGAAATTTGTTTCAAAAGACGGACGTTGCAAATGACATTCATGGACCGAATTGCAAACGTAGAAGTTTTAACACGGGAACATCAGTTTATTGGCCACTGCATACGGAAGAGAGAAGTGGAAGATCTTTTTCTTGCTGGAAAGATGATTGAGAAAAGAGCGAGAGGTGGCCAAAGAAAAACCTACCTGAAGAACAAAGAATATCTCGATGCCGATAATAATCACGCACGCAAGATCTGGGACAGTACACGATACCAATCATCATGAGTTTGTCTAGACCTGTTTTGGGCATGACATTTACGATAACGACAACGATATTGACGCCTTTCTCAAACATGGTACCTTAGAAGAAAGAGAGTATATTTCATAAGCGTTAGTGATTACAATTTGTAATATCTAATGTTATTTTTCTTCACCTTTTCTTACGTCCTTCTTTTTCACTGTAAGGATTTTTTCTATTTGTTTTTTAAAAACTATAAGAATTGCAAAAACTCTACAACCCTTTTCTAGTGTTGTAATATCCCCTGGTGATCTGTAGCGTTCTTATTATCGCTAATCTGAAAAACTCGACAGATTCCACTACCAAAATACCCTTCATTAACTAAGAAGGTCTAACATTTCTTAGCAAGGAAAACAAAGTTTTAGAGTGCCTACTAAGGAAAAGAAATGTCCTAAGACGGCATTCTGGAAGAAGAAGCCCGTTATGGAAACTTATCATAGTCATGACCCAATGGATGAACAGAACTTGAATATACTATTTATATTTGTATATATCACTTTTTGAATTAGATATCCTGTAAATAAATATTCGTAATAATAATAATAATAATAATAATGTTAAGGATTAGATAATCATGATAAAATTTTTCGGATGGCCTATCTTCTATTTCGTTTAGGGGTGAAAAAAAGATAGGTAATTTATAAATTCAAAGCTACAATAGACAGTAAAACCAACCTGTAAAAAATGATAAATGTTAATATGCACCTATCTTATTTATTAGCTCATCTGTCTTTTTTTTAGGTGAGACTGCAGCGGCAATGGCTGCTGCATCTATTGTGTTTAAAAGGCAAGGCGATGCAACATATGCATCTACTTTATTACAGCACGCCAAAGAACTGTTTGAATTTGCAGAAACATATAAGGGAAATTATCACAATTCAATTACAGATGCCGCTAAATTTTACAGAAGTTATAGTGGATATAAAGATGAGCTTTTACTAGCTATGTCCTGGTTGTACAGAGCAAGTGAAGACCAAACTTACCTGAACAAAGCAACTTCCCAATATACAACGACATCTGCCAGCAAATTTTCTTGGGATAATAAATTTTCTGCTATACCTGTTTTGTTGTACGGCATAACAAGAGACACAAAATTTGCTACAGACAGCAAAAATTTCTGCAACAAAATTATTGACGACAAAAGTAATCGAACTCCAGGTGGTCTTGCTTGGCTCATGAAATGGGGAGCTAATCGTCATGCAGTAAACGTAGCTTTCTTGTGCCTTGTAGCAGCAAAACATGGATTGGAGACAGCCAAATACCATAAATTTGCTAAAGAGCAAATTTCATTTATGCTTGGAAAGCTTGGTAGCGGAGGAAGAAGCTACGTTGTAGGATATGGTACAAATCCACCTCAAAGGCCACATCACGAATCAAGCTCATGTCCAGATGCCCCAAAAGTTTGTGACTGGAGCACATTCTCGTCGTCTGAACCAAATGCACACATTTTGTATGGTGCTTTAGTTGGTGGACCTGGGAAAGACGGAAGTTACGCAGATGTACGTAGTGATTACATAAAGAATGAAGTCACATGTGATTACAATGCAGGATTTCAGTCAGTTCTCGCGGGTTTGGCAGATATGCCAAGCAAAGGAAAATGTTAGATTTCTTCATTGAAATTGATGAAGTACTTACTTTTGGTGGATTTACTTGTTTATACATTCTTTTTTTATAGTACCTAGCCGTCTTAACAGTTGATGTAAAACTAATACTTAATTTGAGTACAAGCACCTATCCATAAATTCAGTGGAGTAACCATTTATACCAACAGACATTAAGGAGAGAAGGAATGTCCTGTACAAAGACATTATATAATCAAATAAATAAATAAATAATTTGAGCTTTTAAAGTTTCACACATATTGTTTTTAGAAGTAGTGTTAGTATTTTTCCTTACTGGGACAATCAAAATTTCTTATGTATTTCAGTAGCAGACAGCGGGTATTTTACAGCTGGCAATGTCCAACTATTGAAATTCCAATCACACTCGGCCGAGTTTCTTTAAACAACTTGTATTGAATGTAGTAGAGGCATACCGTGTTAGTTTTTTCAGGGTTTTCGTTTTGTATTTGGCTGAAGAACGAATTTTTTCTATTTACTTTATCTTGTAATAATAAAAAACAGATATCGCACCGATCTGTTGGAAATGAAGACAAAGCTTCACGAAAATAAAGTCAGATACAATATCAGTGTATTTTGTAATTACATGAATATTGTTGAAAAAGCTGACATCCTGCCCCCACCTCCTTTCTCAAAAATTCATTTGGTGGCTATGTCACAAATTAAAAGATGACTAATGTGAACCAAGATAATTTGAAAATATTAGGAAAAATAAGAACAAAATTATAAGATGCGTTGCAGAGAGTTCGAATTACTTCCTAGACCTTTCATGGTCATTTCCTCTAACACCTGATCCAGAGGCACAAATTTGTAAAGCATATCATTCTTTGCAACCAATTTGTCTACTTAATGCTAGTGCTAGTGCATGTGAAAATGACAGCCAAAGGTACCAGTTGGAAGATGGTGTGGTGCACAAATATTTTTACTTTCTGCTAATAAATAAATAAATATATAATATAAATAAATAATACAATGGTATCGTATAGACTTCCATTTTCTTATCGCTTCTACCCAACGTTTCCCAGCATTTTTTGGTAAAAGCTTTTACCTATACAGTTAGCATCTGCATTGGAGAAAAGCCCAGGACAATCTTCTTGGTAACTAAAAAGAAATACTGTCGACCTAGCACGTATTTATAAGTCTGTCTTTCTAATATAAGTACGTGGCTCGAAACACTGAACTGCTGAAAATGAATTCATCACAATGCGGGAAAAAACACTCGTAAAATTACCTGTGCAAGTCTTAGAGTGTGTGAACCTTTGTCATTGTATTGTCCACTTAATAGTCTTCACTCCTTTCTCAAGTTCTTATGATGGGACATCTCATCCAAAACCTTCCAAGTAGGGTTGAATCTTCTTCATCATAATGGTATCTCTTCCAAGGCAAGAACAGATATGTACTTACCTAGGTTTTTCTGAGTTATGGTAGTCACTAACACGGAGACACTAGAGTGCGTTTCTATTCCAAACGAGCAAGTTCTTTTTCATGAAGGCAGTGAAAATAGGAAAGATGATAGGAGCGATTTTGGTTTTGATTTTGATTTTGTTCTACTTCCTTTGAAAAAATGAGCATAACCATGGGCACTGGTTTAAAACCAATTCATTAGATATGATATTGCTCGTTAATTTTATAAAAATAATAGCTTAAATTCCACCGAGTTTTGTTATCAATACCATTATTAAAAAGTAAATGAAGTAGAAGACAAAGCTGGATAACGGATGAAATTTTGGATCTTATGAAAGAAAGAAGTTTAAACATAATAACATACTAAGATGCAAAGAATTAAACAGAGAAATGAATATGAAATGTTTTGCTGCAAAAGAAGGATAGATAAGTGTACCGTGTGATGAGATTGAACAGTTAGCAAATAGTAATACTCAGATGATGTAAGAAAGAGTGAAAAAATTTACTGGAAAAAAACGGTTGCTCACGGAGGAAGTAATAATGAAGAAGAATAGCAAGTTGGCAATGGAACAACAAGAAATACCTGGTAGATGGCCAGATTACATTCAAAACTTGTTCTGAGATAAGGGCTCAGAACAGTTAGAACTTTAGAACGTTAGAAAAGGATAATGAGATTAGTATGAGAGAAGAAAGGATTACCTGTTTGTGTAAGAAATATAAATAGCACAAGATAATGAAGATAATTAAGTTTTGATTGCAGGTGCACACGAGAAATTACAAAACGTTTTAAGAACAGTGAACAAGACGAGTAAAGAAAAAGTTCTGTATACAAATGTAGATAAATTAGAGGCGATTGTTATTAGGAAGAGGTCACAGGTCTTAAGGTGTTATGTAAGAGTAAACGACAAGAAGATAAAGAAAGAGAGAAGATTCGGTTACATGGGAAGCTTTGTTACAGAAGGTGGAAGATGTAGAGAAGAAATTATAAGAAGAATGTGTCAAGCAAAGAATGACTTTGAGAGGATGGCAAATATGCTTAACAGCTACCTCTCAGTAAAAGCACGACAAAGAACCATTGAAACGTATGTATCGTCAGTGTTACTGCAGAGATCAGAAGGCTTGACATCGAATAAACAAAAGGAAAAGAAGATAGAAGCATTTAAAATGTGGTGCCGGTAAAGGCTTTTGGAAATGTCCTGGGCATAGTGGATATCCAATGAAGAAGTATTAAGAATATTAGCTAGTGACAGAGAGCTACTGCTCAAGATAACAGCAGGATTATGAGCGTAGTAGGTTATGTCATGGGGGAGAGCTAAGATAGAAGCTCTAAGCTTAACANGATAAAGCTCTACCGCCCGGTATGGATGATCATAATGGTCAGGTGGATTCAGACTGTCAACAAGTGATTGTACAAAGAAAGTAGGAAGACTAAGTCAAAAACGCTATCAGAGAGATACAGGAATGAAAAGCACTTGGCAAAGATGAAGTAGCAGTGGACATGCTGTGTGTTCTTTATAGTTTTAATACCAAAAAAGGTAACAAGTATTGAAAACAAAATTTACCAAAGTAAGTAAGGTCATGTACCAATCAATATTTCTAACTATTTCAAAGAAACCTGAAAATTTGGTGTGCAATAAACGTAGAACTCAAACTATAATGAATCAAGTGTGAAAATCATCTTAATCGTTGTATTGGAGAGAATGAGAGAAAAGATAAAAAGGGAGATAGAAGAAGACCAACACCTTATGGAAGGAAAAGGAACGAGAAATCCGATATTGATACCAAGGTTGTTAAATGAAAGAAGTATACAGATGCAATAATATATCTATTTTTGTTTCATGGATAATGGTAAACTTTAGATACAGTTGTTAGAATGACAAATTACAAAACGTTTTAAGAACAGTGAACAAGACGAGTATAGAAAAAGTTCTGTATACAAATGTAGATAAATTAGAGGCGATTGTTATTAGGAAGAGGTCACAGGTCTTAAGGTGTTATGTAAGAGTAAACGACAAGAAGATAAAGAAAGAGAGAAGATTCTGCTACCTGGGAAGCTTTGTTACAGAGGTGGAAGATGTAGAGAAGAAATTATAAGAAGAATGTGTCAAGCAAAGAATGACTTTGAGAGGATGGCAAATATGCTTAACAGCTACCTCTCAGTAAAAGCACGACAAAGAACCATTGAAACGTATGTATCGTCAGTGTTACTTCAGAGATCAGAAGGCTTGACATCGAATAAACAAAAGGAAAAGAAGATAGAAGCATTTAAAATGTGGTGCTGGTAAAGGCTTTTGGAAATGTCCTAGGCATAGTAGATACCCAATGAAGAAGTATTAAGAAGATTAGCTAGTGACAGAGAGCTACTGCTCAAGATAACAGCAGGATAAATGAGCGTAGTAGGTTATGTCATGGGGGAGAGCTAAGATAGAAGCTCTAATCTTAACAGACAAAACCCCAGGCTGTAGAGCAAAAGGAAGACAGAAGGAGAAGTAAATAGATGAACTAAAAGAACAATAGGAAATGGAAGCAAAGCTGCAGATATATTTCAAATGAAAAAAAATAGAGGAATGTGGCAGTCCATAGTCGCCAACGTCTATAGGGGCAAGGCACTTCGCTATAGATATGATCTATTCCATGCGAGGATGAACTGTGGCTTTGTAGAAGTAAAAGATGTCCTTTGGAGTAACGTACCTCCAAAATGTACTTCGATGAAAACTTAGATTAAATTTTCCTGCAAGCCTTTGTTGTATAGGGTATGTATGAAAATCCATGATAAAACGTCATAAAACATTCTCCAAAAAGCATATATTATAACTACCTACATAGAAAATAAAATACAAGCCTCCTAATTTTTCAGGAATGCAATGAGAAGAATTCCATAAAATATTTATAGCAAGATCAATGAATTAAAACGGCCTTTTGTTTACAAAGAATTTAGTTTTTATGCTAGATGACCAATAGGGAACATTCTTTATTGTTGTTCCTAAGTATGTCACACCAAATGGTCTGATATCAGCCTTAAAGGGAGGCGTCTGAGAATATTTCAAGTTGTTCACAGTCAGTGTTAATATCACTTCAAAACGCTGCGATGAGCAAATATTAAGAACCTCAACACCTGCTGCATGTATTGCGTTCTTTTCTCCGTCATATTCCCTTCTAATAAAATATAAACAGGGGAGACTAGGTTTGTGTTCAATCTTAATGCGTGCATTCATTAAAGCTGTTTGACGATTAAACGTGTCTCCAAGGAGAATGCGCTTATCAAGATAAGTTGAAACCTCACCGTTTGTAATATCGCACACACATAGTTTTACGTCAACACCTTCATCAACGCAAGAGTGGTATTTTCCGTATTGCGAAATGCGATCAAAATTTAGTAGTTTTAGCTTCAATGAATTGGACTTTGGATGGGTAAAAGACTGAATTTCAACATGAAATATATCAATAGCTTGACCACTTCCTTTGCCAGCAACAACACTAAATTCCATCGTAGTAATTAAATGATCGCCAGTATTTCTTTCCCTTACATTGTAAAAAGATATCGGGACCAGTCGCACACATCGATTACTAGGAAAAGGGTTAGATTTTCCTGCAGTATGTGCTTTGTATTTTTGTTTGTTTATCATATTGTTTAAGCTACCAGCTGCAAAATCCAACAGACCTATGTGGCTTGTATCATTTTCGGTTGCAGTATCCCACCCTTCACATACACAAAGATTTGGAAGATTCATTTCAATATTATCACATGTCCTTGTTGGTGAAATAAGGTTCCAAGATACCTTTTTCCCTAGATGTTTGCCCCTGTGCTTCCAAACCTAGCGCTCTTACCGTATTATGAACATCGACCATCGTAAAAAGCCTATTTTGATTCAAACGAAGAGTGTTTATCCTTTCATCTCTAAATACTCTAGCGACATTCTCTGGTATGAGCATAAAGAACGAAGGGTGAAACATTTCGAAGCGTCCCTCAAGAACTGCGTGCGTATACTTTGTGTATGTGTTTCCGTGATCTGCCATTAGTATTGTTAAAGTATTGCTAGATTTGCTTAAAACCTCAAGAAACGAAGCTAAACTTTGGTCCAATGTTTGAATTCGTAGACCAGTATAATCATGTGCTGTGTCTATAACTGTAAAAGAAAGGCGTGGTGTCTTTTGTTCAACTAGATGGTTCTCGTCGTAGAATTTTATGAGGTATTCAAACAAGTACTGGTGATGAAATTTTCCATTGTAGCAAATTTGGTTATTT
>RDPX01000294.1:1688388-1737282 GCA_003991215.1 Morbakka virulenta | reverse complement strand
CCAGAAAAACAACAACAACAATAACAATAATAACAAATCAAAAAAGAACTTATGACAAGAATTAGTTCTACATTTCCCCAGCACTGGCTATATTTTCATTTGTTGTCTTGCACTCAAACAGTGATGTATCCTCTTTTGCTTTGTCTATTGTAATGGGGAATGATTCAGTGCTGGACGTCAGTATGTGGTTTGTTGAATGCTCAAAGAAACCTTCCCCTTTCGCTACCAGCGTAGACGTATAGGAAATGTGAGTAACAACATTCAGAAGGCATCCGGCGAATTCCTTCTTATTTTACTTTTTTCTTTACTGTATTTAGGATACCGCAGTCATTGTACATTTCACAATGTATTAAATGCTTGGTATCACATGCATGGACACCTCAAGCTGACAAAAAAAATTCATCTGGGTGACCATTCATTTGTACTTTGAAACTTAATCATATTTCATTTCATGTCTTTTGTATTAGTTAATTAAGCGTTAATCTTCTTATGTAAAAAGTAATCGCTACTTTTGTTGTCAAATTCCAATTTTTGTTTTCGTTCTAAGGAAACTAGACCACCAAAACCCAAGAAAATACTATATAAGCTAAAGGGTTTCTTCTGACAGCGCAACAGATCATATTAACAGGGGGTGAAACGTTGGGAAAATATCAGCCAGACTTTTTACACGTTGTCGTCAAAAAAGATGGTTATTAAAATATTGGCAAAATTACTCTTGTTTCAACACTTATTTGTAAGTTACCTTATACATAATTTCTTTTAAAAAATTTACATTTATCTAAGCACATCTTACTAGTAAATTTAGCTTTCAGATTTATCCTGTTTTCTTTTGAAAAATTTGGTATTCTAATAGTTGTTATTGAAGCCTTTTTTAAGAAAGAAGGCACGTTAGTTTTAGATTAGGATAATTAATTTCAAACCTATTTGCATCGCTTGGTGACTCCAATATACCACACACACACACAGACACACACACACAGACACACAAAAACCCACTTTAATTAAGCTAGAGGCCATTCTCAGGCGAATTTTAAAAATGTTCAGCTCCGTTTTTCCATAAGTTAGATTGTCACAATATCAAGAATTATTATGGATAAC
Source organism: Morbakka virulenta (assembly GCA_003991215.1). Classification (NCBI taxonomy): domain Eukaryota; kingdom Metazoa; phylum Cnidaria; class Cubozoa; order Carybdeida; family Carukiidae; genus Morbakka; species Morbakka virulenta. The sequence continues at coordinate 1,736,184 of RDPX01000294.1, read as the reverse complement.
TTTAGACAGAATGTTTACCGAAGGGGGTTAGTGTTGCAATGTGTTGTAGGTTACAATTTTTAAAAAAACCCAACCTCCTGCAGCCCCTTTTAAAATTTCATCTTGAATTGAGAAGTTGACGTTTGTTTTCGTTATTTTTAATGGTTCTAAATATGGAAGGAAACAGGAAAGCTGCGGATGTTGTAATATTTGCGCTCAATAAATAATTGAATAATTCATGCGAAATTGTGACGATTATAAAGTTCTCTTTCGGGCTTCTTCCATAAAAATAAGTTTAAGGAAACAAGGGAATTCTTCTTGAAAATTCTGAAAGTTATGGACTCAGAGGAAGCCACATATGTAAGAGCTTGTCATGTCATAGATCGTGACTGATGCACTCCAGCAACTAAATAATTTTTATTTTATTGGGATGCCAATTTTTCATTTGTCCCTGCAAAAGCCAGACCACGTTCAGCAAGGATAAAAATAACAATAATAATTGTAATAATAATAATAATAATAATAATAATAATAATTGTACGCCTCAATTAAATTCTCCAGAAATTGTACTTTTCGTTACTTTGTTCTTCTTGCTTTTGTGATAATCCCAAGCCTTGTCTACGAGTTACACTTTTTTACACAGAATCTTTATGAGTAGCACTGTTTTCATATTAATGAAGAATACTATGATTTCTTCAATAGAGGAGCCATGGCTAAATGGATAGTGCAGTTGCACCGGACCCAGGAGGTTCCGGGTTCGATTTCCCGTACAGGTGAAAATGTTTTGCACTTTTTAAAAGAAAAAGCCATTGGTTGGCGTCAGGAACGGCATCCGGCCAAGACATTTCTCACTCCCAAAACGAAAGTTCCTGTAAAGAGCACCGTCTGAGTCCCAGTTACTGGGATAAATGACGTTAAAACGAAAAAAATGTTAATTCTCCAATCACTGAAAATTTTAATGCCAGAACATGCAGAAGGACTTGCAGTAGGCTTATGAAGAGAGTTACCAGATTAATCAGTAGCAAGTATGCTACATGCACCAGCTTGTGAAAGCTGTGATTTTTCGTTTGTCATCGAAGACATCATGATGTTCAAAACTTGAAGAAAATGAAGGGATACTGGCACAGTCCGAAATGACCATACAAAAGATTTCAATATTGGCCCATATATATATATATATATATATATATATATATATATATATATATATATATTCGTAGACTCATATATATTCATAGACTATTCATATAGATTATGAGTCTCTAAATCTTCTTATAAATCGTCACGACGAAGATATTATAACTGCTTTCAATAAAATATAGATTTTCTCCTTCAAACTCTAATCATAATTTCGTTCATATTCTAGTCCAAAATCTAATCGTTGGATCCCAAATTATGACCCCTATTTATACATACGTTGACATGTAAATCCTAGAAAAGCTAATTTTAGAACAATAGATTATACGTGATAATACTACCTTATATAGACATTCGTCGTGTTCTGAGGCACATTCCAAACAACACAAAATCGATTCCTGTCATGTGGAACTATGTTTATACAAAGCGAGAACATCCAGGACCAGGAGCAGCTTATGAAACCCTGGGTGCAGCATTTTTAGCTGTCTTCCAGCGAACCCGTTGTAACCGAAGAAGCGCTAAATGACATTGATTGTCTGGCCATGGTGGAGGAACTTGACAGTGAGCTAACACTTCAAGCGCTCAACACAGCCTAGATCTCCCTTGCATCTGCCAAAGCGCCAGGGAAAGATGTTATCCCCATTGAGGTCATAAGGTGCTGCAATGGGGCCATCATCACTGAGCTCCACGAGATATTTTTCCTCTGCAGGAGAAAAGGAAAGGTACCATAGAACACGAGGGATGTACGTAACGTTATTCTGGACAAGAATAAGGCGAGAGAAGTGACCGAAACAACCATCGCGGATTCTCTCTACTTAGCATTGTTGGGAAGTTGTTTGCAGTGAGAGTCTACCCAGAATTCCAGTGTGGTTTCCGAGCCAACAGGTCCATCACTGATATGGTGTTCTCCCTCTGGAATTTTACTGGAGAAATGCAGGGAGCAACGAGAGCCACTCTTTATTACCTTCATATATCTGGCTAAAGCACTCAACTTGTTCAGCAGAGACGGTCTTTTTAAGATTCTCCACAAGATCAGATATCCATCCACGCTTTTCAGCATCATCAGATTCTTCCACAATGACATGAAGGCTACTGTTGTCTTTGCGGCTAAACACCCTTCTGACATCCAAAGTGAAGTGAAGCAGAGCTGTGTCCTTGCACTTATTCTATTCGTAATCTTCTTTTCTGTCCTGCTAAAGCATGCCTTTGTAGCTGCAAATGTAGGCATCTATCTCCGGATTAAAACAGATGGAAATCTCTCCATCCTAAAAGCAATGCTCAGAGTTCAGCTGACGTGCCTACCTGACTTCCTCTTTGGTGAGGGTACAGCTGTCACTGCCCACTCGGCCAAGGACCTACATTAGCTTATAAATCATTTCAACAAGGCCTGTCAAGACTTTGGACTGTTTATCAGTCTAAAGAAAACTCATGTCATTGGTCATGACGTGAACTCACCACCCACCATCACAATCTCTGAGCTTAAACTGATGGTTCTCCATGATCTCGTGTACCTTGGCCCAACGATTTCTCACACCCTTTCACCTTCTCACCCTCTCACCCTCTCTCGTTTCCGAGCTGAACAAGCACATTGACAAGGCAGCCACTACTATGTTCAGACTATCAAAGAGAGCGTGGTAAACAAGAAGCGGAACACACTGAGGTCCAGGTATAAAGAGCTTCCACCTTCTGCACACTTTTCTATGGCAGCGAGTCCTGGACGCTTTGTGCAAGGCAGGAGAGCCGCTAAACACTTCCTAAAAGCGCTGCGTAAGATGAATACTCGGCGTTACCTGACAGGACCAAGTCACAAACAACACAGTTCTGCAGCGAGCTGATATTTCCAGAATAAATGCACTCCTCAAACAAAGACGTTAGCGGTGGTTTGGGCATGTTTCGAGAATGGACGATGGCAGGATATCAAAAGACCTTCTTTATGGAGAACTTGTACAGGAAAAGTGCCTCAAAGATAGACCACGGCTATGCTACAAAGATGCCTGTTAGAGGAACCTGAAGGCCGTGGGAATCGACCTGAACAGATAGGAAGCCTTGGCCTCCGAGCAAACACTGGAGACAGGCTGTCAGAAAGGCCTTTCTCAGTTCGAAGGGACACTACCCAAACAGACTAAAGCAAAGCGAAAAAGGAGAAGAGTACGAAGTCATTGAGACAAACCAGTGACAAACTATACTGGCTCTCAGTGTGAAAGTGACTGTCACTTCCGAATAGGCCTTTCCAGTACAATTTCAGAGGGCGACACCATAGTCTCTCAAGGCTGACAGAATGCCCCCTTCTTTTACCTAGTAAGATCTTCAGTTATACTATCCACAAGAAATTTTATAGAATTAATTTACTGTTGCCCTGAAAAAAATGTAGGAAATAAATTTTCTTAGTTAAAAATGGGAGTTAGAAGTAGACAAAATCTTTTAAAAATTAATAAAAAGAATACTAGTAAATTTGAAAGAAAATATCATGCCTTAGTTCAGATCTCGAGACTACCTTAAAGTATTTTATTCTCTTGCCACATATATGATCTTTCACATGTAAGCGGATTTGTTAAATTTTCTATACCTTCGACAGCAAATTTTCCACGAGTTAAAGACGCATTCGCCTATAAAAATTGTTTTCACATAATGGCTTCGTATGATTTTAAAGCTTTGCTTGGACATATGAAAATGGAGCAAAGAAGTACTATTATTTGAAAAGAGTTTAGATTAACAAAAATTCCCCAAACAATAATATAATCAGACTGGCATAAATGTTTCTTTGAAAACGTCCAAATATTGATTGCATAGAGTCTGATTTTGATGTGGCATGGTTAGCAATATCGATAAAACTTAAAGAATCAGTATATGATTTGTGTGTGTGTAATATCACCAAAGAATTGAAACGTTCAGCCAACATAGTGGAACGCAGTCATAATTTTGTTCGTCTTGCTAATGAAAATAAACGTCATGCTGTTGCAGTGGTGCCTGGATTAACTAAATTAGTTAACATAAGCTAATAGTGTCTGATATCAATAATAATTTTATCTTGGGTTGAGATTGTATCATACCAAAATGTCAATATAGCTTTCAGGCATTAAATCTTTGAATTAGGTACTAAGTATGTCACCTTCTATGGCAAAATTTGCCATGTCAATTTGTTGTAAGAATATAACAACTGAACTGAATAGAGTCAATAACAAGAATAAACACCTGAGTGAGGTTTTTATTACGACTCAAAACCACTACAGAAGTCAAAACACGAAAATAAAATATGGCGGCGTGAGGATTACAACACAAACAATATTACATCAGCAAGGGAGAATCCAATCCAAGGGCAGGATTCTAAAATAGGCCAATCACAACACAGCATTCCAAGTATAGGGGAATCACAACATTCACCACCCCCCCCCCCTTTAACAGAAAGCATAAACCTTAAAGTAATACATTAAATGTCTGTAAAAACAAGATATATCTAATGTTCATGACCTAACTTGTAATAAAAATATGTAAATGACACAACCTAAGATTATACTGGCTGGTACCATTTTACAAGGTTATTGAAGTGTCCTTTTTGAAACTTGACAGTAAGACAAACTATAAATTTAACCGATCTACTGCTTTAGATACACGACTTGAGCGTCTCAAATGTCGAGTGATATCAGGTGGTGTAGAGGGCTGAATATCAGAATCGTTGTCAACACCACATGGCAGAGTTTCATTCAGGTCTGATTCAGAAGGTTGTAACATATTCGGGTCAGAAGTGGTATCATTAGTATTCAAATTGGTAGAATCGCTAATGGGGGTAGAAGTATAGTATTTCGAATCTCCCATAGGAGCAAGATGCCTAGTTGAAACTGTAAGCTCCTTTCCAGCCTCATTGCGCACAAAGGCATAACCTGGATTCGCGTGAATAAGTTCTACTTCCTCAACAAGGGGATCTGCTTTACTAGAACGTGGAAATTTCTTCAGAAGAACTTTATTACCGTCACACAGAAAACTGGGGACTGAAGGGCCCACCGATGACCTTCTTGAAAACTGGAAAAAACGTTCATGTGGGGTACAGTTAGTTGTTGTGCACAACAGAGATCTAAGAGAGTGCAAAACATCAGGTAAAACACTTTGCCAATGACTAATGTGTAGGTTTTTCGAGGCTAAGGCTAAGGTAATAGCCTTCCACACTACTCCATTATAACGTTCTGTAATCCCATTTCCTTGGGGGTTGTAACGGGAAGTTCTACTTGTTGCAACTCCTTTTCCATTGAGATACGTTACTAATTCCTGACTCAAAAATCCTGAACCCCTATCTGAGTGGACATATGAGGGCATGCCCATCATTGAAAATAATGGTGATAAAGCTTGGATGACTGAACTTGCACTAGTATCCTTGCATGGCACTACAAATATGAAACGGGAATATTCATCAACTATATTTATAAAGTATTTATTGTGATCAGTGGATTCTAATGGTCCTTTAAAGTCCATATTTAATCTTTCCCAAGGTTGAGTGGCCTTTATTATGTGTAGATCTTCAGTTTTATGAAACCGGGGTTTATGCAAAGAGCATAGTTTACATGAACTTGTGACATCTTTCACGTCCACCAGAGAAAAGGGCAAGTTTTTCTGCTTTACAAAGTGATACATCCGAGTTACACCGGGGTGGCAAAGTGCCACATGTAAGTCATTCAAATTATTTTTATTCGTCAATGAACAAGAAACACGAGTCAGGGTGTCAGCAGTTACATTTTCTACTCCAGGTCTATATGAAATATCATAATTATACGTAGATAACTCCATCTTCCACCTTAGGATAGTATCATTCTTAATCTTGGTCTTACTTTTAGAGTCAAAAATATACATGAGAGCTTTCTGATCTGTAATTAATCTAAAATGTCTATTGGCGAGATAATGCCGCCAGTGCCTGATTGCTTCTATTATTGCTCGCGCTTCCTTTTCGACTGAAGCATGTTTGATTTCAGTATTATTCAAGGATCGGGAGTAGAAAGCAACGGGTCTATCATTTTGAATCAAGGTAGCCGCAATGGCAAAGTTGGAGGCATCTGTCTCGACAGTGAAAGGTGAGTTTTCATCAATGGCTTGAACTACAGAGTCCTCCACTTCTTTCTTCAAACTTCTAAAGGCATGAAGTGCATCTTCATTTAAAGGAAACTGAGAAACTTTATTGAGTGGACGAATTTTATCGGAAAAGTGCGATATCCATCTGGAATAATATGCAAACAGTCCACAGCACCGCTGTAAGCTTTTATGATTAGTTGGTGGTGGAAGTTCTCTCAATGCCTTAAGGCGAATAGGGTCAGGCCTGATGTCTCCATTTTCGATCACTGCACCCAGTGCATAAAGCTTAGTAACTCCAAAATCACATTTCTTCTCATTATAAGTCAGTGAACGTTTCTTAGCAGACTCATTAAATTTGAGTAATTTGGCATCATGGTCAGCTTTATCATTACCGCAAACATAGATATTATCAAGGTAAGCAAAAGTTCCTTCAAGGCCATCCACTTTAATAATATCATCAATAGCCCGCTGAAAAGATGAAACACCATTTACAACGCCAAACGGGATTCTTGTAAACTGGTAAAGCGCGTTTCCTCCCTGGAATGCTGTGTAAGGCTTATCTGAGTCTTTTATGGCGATTTGATGATAAGCGCTTTTCAAATCAATAGCACTAAACACCCTGAATTTTGCAATATCGTTCAATAAATCATTTAGATTTGGGAGAGGGTAACCATCCAAAAGCGTGAACTTGTTGATTGTTTGTGAATAGTCAATGGCTAATCGTTTTTTTGAACTGTTTTCATCGGTCACGACAACAATCTGTGCCCTCCAGGGTGAGGTACTTGGCTCGATTATTCCTTCTGCTAGCAATCGTGTTATTTCGGAATCAATAAATTCTTTATCAGCCTTGGAGTATTTACGTGAAGGGGTAGCGACTGGGTGACAATCAGCAGTCAAGTTAAGAAATAGATCAGGGGTACTGACATCAAGTGTTGAAAGTCCACAAATGTTCAAAGGTGGTCTATCACCAGAGTACTGGAATGTAATACTTTGGTGTCTACTTTGAAAGTCTACACCTAAAATCATGTCACTGCATAATTCTGGAAGGATTAAAAATTTCACGTTCGGATATTCGATATCCCCAATCATAATGTTAATCTCCACATAACCACATGTTTTCGCTGTTAAGGATGATTGGGCCATGTTTATAGGTTGAGAATGAGGAACAACCTTTAGTTTGAGTTGAGAGGCAAACTTTTCACTTAAAAAACTATCCGTACTGCACGAATCCATCAAGGCATTAGTAGTAAATCCATTAATTGATACCTTCAGACGGGCCTTATTCAAAGTGCTAGGTATAGCAGCAGATAATGTGACAAGTGTAGGATAAATACACGAAATCTGGCTGGGCCGCGAGCCACGACATACTTTGGCAAAGTGGCCCACTTTCTGACATTTGTGACATACTGAATCCTTGGCAGGACATTTTGACCTTGGATGTTTCCTATTGCCACAAAAGAAACATTTCTGGCTATTTGATGAGTATGAGGCAGTACCAGAAGATTGGTTTGAAGAAACTGAAGCACTCATAGCTAGATTACCATCTACCTGATTCACAACACTATCAACCGAAGAATGATCATCTTGGAGGAGTGAACCTTCCTTCCTTTGAGTAAATGCAACTTGGCTGTTAATGTTGGCATGGAAAATTTCACTATTTTTCTGTGCAGATTCAAGGGAACGAGCTTGGGTAAAAATAGTGCTCAGATCTGGATCAGAATTTTCGAGTAAACGTTGGCGAATATAGTTTGACTGGATTCCTGCCACAAAAGCATCTCTGATATATTCTTCACTATACTGTGCTGCAGAAACCGATGAGAAATTACACTCCTTACTCAGAGAACGACGAATTTGTAAATATTCATCCAGAGACTCACTTGGCTGTTGTCTCCTGGTGGCTAGAACATGACGTGCGAAAAGAGTGCTTTTCTCTTTTACATATAACTTCTTCAAGATAGCGATTGCGTCATCATAGGTTTCACTGTTTTCAATATACTGATAAATCCTGGGGCTTACGTGATTCGTGATAACTACTAACTTATCGACAGGTCGAGTCGTATCCGTGAGGATTACAACACAAACAATATTACATCAGCAAGGGAGAATCCAATCCAAGGGCAGGATTCTAAAATAGGCCAATCACAATGCAGTATTCCAAGTGCAGGGGAATCACAACACAGCATTCCAAGTATAGGGGAATCACAACACAATTATACCACTATAATGTTCATTCATAAATGCTACCTCCTCGTCTATATCTTGCGAACTGACAGGCTTTAAAAACAAATACTCCAAAGAGTAAGCTTCAAAAATGGGCTCAAATCTTTCTTTAATTGATGTGATCAAAGCATCTAAAGCAGCATAGCAGATTCTTTGATAATGATATCGAGCTTTGGTATCCATCAACAGAATGTAAAAGCGAATAACGTTAAGGCAAAAAAATTTTATAGGACAACATTTGGAAGTTAAACGGACTGATGCTGATGATTGATTTGCCATGATCGGACTGCGTGTCTCGAAAAATGGTCGCTGGATAGACCGGAGGGAGGTGTGTCTGAATAACGCGCGCTGATCGGCTGCGCTGCCAGGAGTCAATTGAATGGTGCAGTCAACACTGAATCGGAAATTCTATTTTTCGTTAACATCAAAAAGCCTTGCAAACTCTGTATTATTGAATTAATGTTGGAACAATTTCAACCGCAAAACAAAACAACAACTGAACCTTTTAAAAATTTTTCTTGAAGTTTTACAGTATTGTTTTTGTATCCTTGAAAAATCAGGGTCAGAATTGGTTTGTTGAAAATCTTTGAAAACATTATCAAGTTTCCAAATGAAAGCTCAAAATAAACTGGAGAGTACAAATGCATACCGATGAGATGAAAAGGCTTGGCACAAAAACAATGTGAAAGGAAGGACACTGAGTGTGCACAGGCATTTGATAGTCAATGACATGGCGCCTTGCTTTGAGAAGTGACGAATTCTTTGGTGTCTGCTTGAAGTGTTTGTTGTCAGAAAAGAAGGGATAAAGTCGCTGGAAAACCCTCGTGTAAACAACTGGTCATCAATAGTTTAAAAAAATAACATAAAATTGATGTACACAATATCATTGAAAAGCAACAAGTAGCGAGCTCAGTTTCCAGGCCCCTGTGGCGCCATGACTTCAGTTCTACATCAATCCACAACCATGTTCTATATCATAATTCTACATCAGTCTACATATACATTGTATAACAAAGTTCTGCGTTAATCTGCAGAGATGTCGCACAAGACATTGCTGTTAACACCAAAAATGTTTGGATGTTGATTGGTAAAATAAACAGGCAATGCAATTTTGACCCCCTTTTGTTTCATTCCATGATAAACAATCGTGCTTGAGAACTTGGCGTTCTGGTGTATGCCACAGTAGTTACTCTAATAAACACGTATTTTTCACCATTTTTTCTTAACTGTTACACAGGCTTATTTATTATCAAAGTGTATATCAGATCAATGGAGCAATTGGCTGGTGATGCTTTCTAAATTGTCTTTGTGAACGCCAAGGTCTTTTGCCGTTGCGAAAACATTGTCATTAATTTAAAACCGTTTGAAGGCCTGTTTCTCAGTGTCAGCAAAGCTGGTTTAGTAATAGTGCTCCCATGATTATAATAGATTAATTATAAAAATAGTAATAACAATAAAAATAATAATATTAATAGATAAAACAACCAAAACAAGCAACAGTGTAGGATATACTTTGGATGCTATGTCATACATGCAGGATTTCCTTCAGGAACATTTAGAGATGGTATTTTGTACAAAATCTATGTAAAGGCTAATTTATTTTATATCTCATCAATCCACTCCCCATCCCACTCTCTCCAATTTTGAGTAATATTTAGATTTTTGTTTTTGTTTTATTTTGAATGGTAAATGTTTACCCAGCAATAATTGACGTCTTCCTTAATCACTTTTATTAACTGACATAAACATTTATTAGGAACTGGGCCACCAGCTCAAGAGACTAAACTTAGGCGCTCTTCTCGTCAAATAAAGCCACCATGTCGTTATTGTTGGTGAGAAGATATGACTTAAAGTCCAAGGAACATTAACATTATTATTGTAATTATTACTTTATTAAGTTGTTTTAGAACTCACGTGTTTACTACATACACTGAATTTCCATGTTAGGGAGGAAGAATGATATAAACATTTATTAGGAACTGGGCTCCCTGTGCCGAGCCTGTTTTACTTTGGTCAGGGGGTTTGACTTGGCATCCGCCATCTTGTTCGTTTCTCAAACGTTTTGTTAGTTTTAATCACTAGCAATGTTTTAGTTGAATAAAACAACGATTTAGGTTTACCACAATTTATTCAACTAAATATTTAAAGTACAATGGACACTCTACTCAAACCTGCAAGGCTCAATTTGGATGCAAACTCACCTACTGCATCTAAGGAATGGAGACACTGACATCGTACATTCACCAACTTCATCGAAGAATGCGGGGACAAGGCTCCAGATAAGTAACGAACTCTTATTAACTATGTGTCTCATAATGTCTATGAGTTTATAGAAGATTGTACCGACTATGATTCTACTATCTTAGAGTAAGAACGTGTGTTTGTCAAGACACCGAATGAAATATTTGCTCCCCATTTACTTGCGACCAGGAGACAAAAACCCGATGAAACTCTCTCGGAATTTCTTCAGGAACTCCGTAGACTTAGTAAGGATTGCAATCTCAAAAGCTTCACTAGCAATGTTTTAGTTGAATAAAACCACGATTTAGGTTTACCACATTAGCATATCATTGCGTTTGACTATAATTTTGTCCGCATTTATCCAAAAGGTTTGAACAATTAATCTGTTAAAAATGAACTTAAATGCCAAAGCTTTAAGCTACAATATTGCAGGTTTTTAGTTGGGACGGTTTTCTGAAATTGTATAAGGATTTAAAAGTCTTCGTACCCCTCTCCTTGGCGAGGCCAACAAAGGCTACCTGAGGCATGGTCAAAAGAGAGCTTATTCAAAGCCACAGTTTTTTTCTTATTCTTTTTCATAGGATTACTTCCTGGTTAAATATTACCAAAGTTTATTGTTTCTGGTTTCGGAAATGTAGACTTCACTCTTCTTCAAAAACGTCCCCAATGTGCTACCGAGGTATAGTTTTTTATTTGACATCGAAATGTTTATTTCCACCTCACATTTTGGATGGCAGTGGCGTCGCTATGCTTAATGTAAAAGTGATAATTGTTTACCATTTCTGGACATGAAAATTGTACGCCGTGGAACAAAGCTATCAGCAACTTGGTACACCAAATATACGGATACGGGACTTACCATGAATCTTCATTCGCTTGCCCCCAAAAAGTACAAACGCTCAGTTGTATCGGGGTAGATTCACCGAATTCATCGTGCCTGTAGCAGTTGGTCAAATTTCCATGTAAGTGTTGAAAAGGCCAAGTCGATATTAGAAAAGAACCAGTATCCACCATCGTTCTACGAACCAATTATTGCGAACACACTGTGTAAGATCGTTGAAAATGGTAAACAGGCAGAGAGCTCTAGTAATGATGACGTCGAAGAAGAAGAAAAAGATGAGGAACAGGTGATTTTTTTTGCAATATCGTGGCAAATTGTCTGAAAAGTTTGAAAGGTCCTTAATTAATATTAAGGCACCCTGTAGAATCGTGTTTACACTAAAGAAGTTGAAATCTGTGCTACCACCGTTAAAACCATCTGTCGAGAAATGTTTCAAAAGCGGTATTGTTTATCAGATTACATGTCCACGTTGTAGTGCGTGCTATGTCGGGCAAACGAGCCGACATTTGCAAAGTCGTGTTAAGGAACATAAAAGTAATGGTTGAGTAGCTGGTCACGGGAAAAGTTGCAATTGTGAACTTACAATGGATGACGTCACGATTTTGTGGGCGTATTCAAAATCAATTTATCATTTAATGACTCTCGAGGCTCTTTATATTGTAAACATCAAACCGTGTCTAAACACAAAAGATGAATACAGAAGTAGATCGTTGGTAATTAAAATCTTATTACCTGCGATACTTTGCGCATGTGATTTTTTTGTATGTATGTATGTATGTATGTATGTATGTATGTATGTAGTGCGATATAGATGATGGAATTCTTGTACAGATGTATATTTTTTAACTGTTTTTAAACTTTTTCTTTTATTGCTTTTAGACCTGAAGATGGATTAAAAAAATCCGAAATATATTGTCAGAAAAATATGTGCTCATTGTTGGTTCATTTATTTGAAACAAATTTTGATATGCCGCAATGTTGTTATCATACAAATTTTCATAAATATTATTAATGTATATGCACCTCATACACAAAGAATTAAAGATGATTCGACAAAGATTTTTGAACTTTTAGATGAAGATGAAATTAGATTATGCAGAATTTTCCTTAGCAAAACAACGATAGCTATCAAAGATGATATAAATGATAAAAATGATATTTTTGAAAGCAATATTGGATCTCCACAAGGCGATGGCATAAGTGGAACATTTTTTAATGTTTATTTAGAAAAGGAATTAAGAAAAGTTAGATATTTTATAAACAGTAATACATTAAGTCATGATCATAATTATATTAAATATTCGTCTTTGTCAACTGAACTTGTCTATGTTGATGATATTGATTTTGTTACAGATAGTGAACACAAATGCAAACTAGTCACTGATAATGTTGAGCGGATTTTAAGAGAAGGGAATTTGAAAGTTAACCCAGATAAAACCGAACAAACTATAATAGAGCGAGGGGATAAGACAACAGAAAAGTGGAGAGGAGTAAAAAAACTAGGAAGCTTGTTAGGTGATACTGAGAATATGATTATATATATATATATGTATATAGAAGATGATATTATAAATGCTAACAATGTGGATCCCGAGTTATTGAACATTGAAAGTTTCAATTGTATTGATGATTTCAAAAATCTGAAAGAAAATGGCACAGGACAGAAAAAAGTGGCAGGATATTGTAGGGCTTATCTGTGAATCTGGGTAAAGCAAGGAGTTGTGGAGCGACCCATGTACAGACTCCTTCGGAATTTGTGATTCCGAAAGGGCCTGTAAATGGTTCACTCTACCCCGCTCTTAGCTGATAACCTTATATATATATATATATATGAAAACTTATTTTAAACATTCCCCAGGTTCCTATCTTTTGAAATTTCATCCCACTCTATTGAAACAGGGCTGTCACTTTGCAGACAAACGAAAGACTGTTTTTAGATCAGTGGCATGAAATGCAACATTCCTTGCCTGCATGTGAGGTTATGATTGTAAATTTGTGAGGAAGGAATGTAAAGAATCTCGTGGAGACTTTATTTACTCGGCACACATCAAATGTTTGAAATACCACTATTCCGTGGCAAAAATGACTTGCGTGTCAAAAATGACAGTGTACGTCACATTATTTATTCGACCAATGGCAGCCTGGGGATACATCCTTTCTGTTGAATTGATTAGTGACGTAATCCATTTTGAAATTCTATTGTTTTCATAACCGGGGGTAGTATTTCTGGTGATCGCCATTGATGTTTAGACAGGTTAAAACAAAAAACTAACCTGCAGATTTAAAGGACTCCTTTCAAAATTGTTGCATTATACTATTGCTCTCCTTCACTATTGCAACTCGTTTCCACCACTGACTTAGGCAAATGTTTTCGTTAAGGAAATTTTCGATAATTTGAGGTCAACCTTAGGAGTTCAAGAGTAACTCAGTTCAAACGATGTTGCCCCCGTTTTTTAACAGAAATAATACGAGACTGTGACGTAGCTGTCATTTCTGCCACGCTAGTCATTCCTGCCACACTACATACCACAAGTGCAACATATTTTAAACTTACCATAGGCTCTTATCGTTTGAAATTTCATCCCACTCTACGCATATCCTCCTGTCACCTGGAGAATGACGATTTTCTTTCCAAGACATGCACATCTGATCCCAACAAAGAAGGCAAGAAGGAAATTACAGCGATTTTTTAAGCAAACCGGATAATGTAGAACCAGAGCTAACATGTTAATCAAACCGTTTAGGTATTTTCCATAAGATGCTCTCTTCTTTTAAAAGTCAACAAGAAAAACAATAAACACCCCCATAACTAATTTATATATTAATTAGGTCCATAACAACTGAAAAAAATATTAGTTTTAATTTAAGCAACTTTGCGACCAAAATGAAAAATTTCTGTTTCCAACAAAAACATAAAAGTTACTTCAATAATCAAGAAAATACTTTAAATAATTTAAACTTTGCATTTATTTGGCTTATGAAAAAAGGTAAGAGTTGTTTCATATTTGTTTTCTCTTCGTAGTTACGTTGTGCTAGTAAGAACCTGAGTTGTATGGGTTGCGTCGGTGGTCGTACTACCTATGATGTATCAGCAGCTTTATTGGCTTCGGCCAATGGCTGAGTGCATGGGACCTCCTCTCGAACACCCAACTCTTACTACTGGCTCCAAGAAGCTGTTTGTGCAAGACGACAAGGATGTATCCTGTCTAACTCCTTTGCTCTATCACATGCTCTTTAATCTATATATCAAAGGCACCTTACGCAAGGCAAATATGGAAGGTTTTGATGGAGTTGAAATTGCATGAAGAAAGATTACTAAACTTAGATATACTTACGACACAACTCTGATGGTAGAAACAGAAGGCTAATTGAATAGGTTGATTAATTGCTTCAAGAAAGTTGAACATGCAGGACTGAAACTGAACATTAAGAAAACAAAGATAATGACTAAACAAATAGCACGGAAATTAAAGTGGGTGATTAAGAAAGAATTGAATTAGTAGACCATTATGATCTTCTTGAATTAAGAGTAGATGTAAAATGGAACTGTCAAAGTGAAATACGGAAAAGGCTCATTATTAAACGAAAGCCGATGGTCAATTTACAACCAGTGATGAAAGACAGTGACCTGATTCTGAACACGAAGCAGATGTTAATGAGAACCCTTGTGCTCCCCATTGCCATGTACGGCTGTGAGTCATGGACACCCCTTAAATGTGACCTGACGAAGATTGACAGCTTCGAGATATGGTGCTGGAGGCGCATGTTACGAATACCTTGGTCTGCCAGGTGTACCAACAAATCCATTTTGGAAGAGCTAAAGCCAGCACTACCCTTGCAAGCCTTGATCCTGCGACAGAAATTATCGTATTTCGGTCATGTTATGAGGACAGATGGTGACATTATGGAGAAGGCGATTTTGTTGGGCGGTTGTGAAGGCCACCAAAATGAGGAAAACCATGCAGTAGAGGGTTGGATGAAGTCACAGCATCGACAGGAAAGACTCTGCAACACCTGAAAGAGCTTACTCGCAATTGGAACGGCTGGAGACAGGTCATCATGGAAGTCACCAGACGTGGAACACCGCTTGATGGAACAAGGTAACGAGGTAAGAAAGGGACAGGAAAAGGTGAGGGTGGGACTAAATTATTGTTTTTCTTTGGATATTTAACCGGAGGAAGATAACAGTGATAATTAAGGGGCTATGTGATTAGTGTACTGTGTGTTCCAAAGACTCCAAATGTCAAAAAAAAGACCGTAACATTTCACAGTGCTTATCACAGTGCTTTCTTATCATTTTAGATAAAGCAAAAGAGAAAAATTTTGGTAGTAAACTGGTAAAATTATTTTAGGGTAATCCCCTAACAGAAGCAGATATTTCTTTGTGGCTTAATCACGGGAAAAACGTAGTTTCGATTTTCCTCAATTTCCTTTCTTTTTACCTAAATGGGTAAGAAGAAGACCTATTATGAGATAAAATTGTAGAAGCGTCTTGTCGTAATCGACTAAAAATATTCCAGCATAAAAAATGCTGCAAATTTTGTATTTAGCTTTTGATCTTCTTCTCTTTCTTCTTTTTCTTCTTCTTATTCGTCTCCTTTGGGACCATCGCTCCAGCTGCTTTGCAGGGCTGACCGCGTCTTGGTCCTCCTTCTCCAGTTATGTCTTTCAAGAACATCTTCTGGTCAAATATTAAAGTGAATTAAGTCTTCTTTCACATTATTTCTCCATCTCTTCTTTGGTCTTCCTCTGGATCTTCTTCCTGGTATACTTACGTCAATTGCCTCTTTCGTGGGATTTCCTTTGGTCATCTCTCTTACATTTACATAGCTCTTCATCTGTTTGAACAACAAATTACATTTTTGTAAACTTATCGATTTGATGGTAATGTGTTTTTTTTCTTTTTTTTAGTTTTTAAGATCACTCTTTTCAAGATTGCCTGGTCATACTCAAAAACAAAAATTGTTACGCAGAGAATGTACCATTCGAGATGTGTCCAAGTATAACACACACTGATTTTTTTCATGTTTATTAACCTCCCAAGTGCCAGAGTCTCAGATTTGGCTTCAAAAAAAGAAATATTTTTAAAGCATTACCTTCGGGTCTATTTTCATCCTGGTCTTAAGTTTTTTTAAACTTCTCTAAATAAACAAAGTCGACCGTCATAACGCGGCAGGCAGTAATGTTCAGAATGAGAGCTTTCTGTTATGTATACTCAGAGCAAGAATAAATGTGTTGATACGCTAATTACTATTTAGGAACTTCCGTCACCCTCACGTACCCTCTCAATCCAGACTCCATAGTTTTTTTTATTTGAGCGGAACAGTAAAAAACCACACCCAATCAATTGATTTTGACAGAGGATAGAATATCAGGGAAAAGTCGTTTTCAAAAGGTTGACCCTGTTCCGCTGCATTAATTCTGCCTTAAAGGAAAAGAAAGGAAGAGGAAGGAAGTAGAGGTAGTGAAATGTCATTTTGCAAGATGGTTGTTACTTTATGTGGGTGAAGGAGTCTCTTCATCAATACATGTGGCAACAAATTTCCGTTGCGTTTTCCAACAGTAAAAACCGAAATGCTTCGTAACCCCAATTTCTACTTTGTGACTCTCCATATACTTTTATTTAAATAACGAAAAAATTTCCTTGTTTCTACCCAAAAGAGACAAAATTTGGATGTCATTAAAAATTGTAGAAGATGACAAGGAAAGAAACAAGAGCACAGAGATGAGATTTTCCCAACGCTATGGAGGGAACAATGTAAGAGGAGATATTCTGGGATCTAACCTCATCAGAGAAACGCATACTTTCAACAGAAAAAATAAGTGTCTGTTGATAATAATTAAGCTAGTGGACGATTACATCGATGCCACAACAGAGTTCCAATATTTTGGTATACAAATCGTTTTCACATTGAATTTGAATTTGCACTTCAGTGGTGGGTTTGACAAAGCTGCCAACGAACAGAAACGGCTTGGAAAATTACATCACCACCTGCCTTTCAATTGTGTCCAATCTGAGGGTATGGAAAACTACGTAAAGGGGGAATGAACAACCTGGAAAAGGAATAAGTAAACCTAAGCTAGGCCCAAAACATACTTGGAAAATTCCCCATCTTAGCCGTAAACAAAAGAAAGAAAAATCCCAATCATGCAGGACTCTCGCCTGTGACGTAAAAAGACAGTCGGACAACAGCTAACGAAATGCACAACAGAACAAAGGGGAAATGTTCGAGCTTTGAATGGGCTGACGGATATCTAACCAAAAACTTCCTAGGTATCCTTAAAAATCGCTACATGAGGTATTTTCCTGAAGACTTTTAAAGGTGTTTTCCAAAGAAACCAAAATTTATGCTTTAAAAAATCATGGGGCTACTACATTTGAACTTGGTGCTTCTATCAAGTAAATGAAACAGCTTTTTGGTGTCAATAACATTAAAATTTCAGTTTTTCAGGATACATAAGTACTGGCGAGCGAAGCAATACAAGAATACCAATAGTAGTACTAATAATAATATTAATAATAATAATAATAATAATAATAATAATAATAATAGTAAAGAATAATAAGAAAGAAATGGAGAAGGTAGAAAAGTATCAAGGTCTGAAAAGAGGGATAAAAAGACTGTGGAAATCGAAGAAAGTAGAAGTGGTACCGATTGTGATAGGAGCTCTGGGATGTGTGACAAAAGGATTTGAGAAGTAGATTGGCAAGCTTGAGATTTACTGTAACTTAGGAGTGCTTCAAAAGACTGCGTTATCAGGAAATGCTGTTAGCCCACGCCTATCAGCATTAAAATGCGGTGATAACAACAGCCAGACACATATTGTAAAAAAAAAGATATAATAATAATAATAATAATAATAATAATAGATGCCCTTTAACATACATAACAACATGGCTCTTTTTGCCTGTGCGTTGTTGTTTTTGTCACCAAACTGGGCAATAACAAATATCCAGTCTGAATTCAATGCTGCAATACCAGACTTAGTGCTTGTACTAAGACATCTTTCCATGTATTGTTAGCTATCAGACTAGGAGTGGGGAGTGCTGTAGTCATGAGTTGTTGTCATACAACAACAACCGCTTGAGCAATGTGCCTTTCCTCACTAGTTGTGAGGCGCCACTTACAAGGTTGAAGTGATGTTTCCATTTTTATTTGGNAACAGCCAGACACATATTGTAAAAAAAAGATATAATAATAATAATAATAATAATAATAATAGATGCCCTTTAACATACATAACAACATGGCTCTTTTTGCCTGTGCGTTGTTGTTTTTGTCACCAAACTGGGCAATAACAAATATCCAGTCTGAATTCAATGCTGCAATACCAGACTTAGTGCTTGTACTAAGACATCTTTCCATGTATTGTTAGCTATCAGACTAGGAGTGGGGAGTGCTGTAGTCATGAGTTGTTGTCATACAACAACAACCGCTTGAGCAATGTGCCTTTCTTCACTGGTTGTGAGGCGCCACTTGCAAGGTTGAGGTGATGTTGCCATTTTTATTTGGTAATTTTATCTCACTCTTGTGGCTACAGTACATGTGCCTGCATTCAACTTTCCTGGCTTGTTGTTGGGCGCTGAATGTGGGTTTTTCACCCATCCATCACTAGATGGTGTGTAACCACTCGATAATAACAGTAATGATAGTAATAATAATAACGCAATTAATTTGAAGAATTTTTTAACCTGAAGGCAAATCTTCATGCAGTAAGTCGAGTGAAGCAGAAGAGGAAATTATCGCTTCTAGAAAAAAAAAACAGTTGCAGAAATGTTTGGAAATCAACGTAAGAATCTGCCACTCGAGAAGCAAAACAGCATTGACGATCAGATTAATTATTCCTTGTACGGGAAAATTGCTTGCTAAACATTATTTTAAGACAAACCAAAACCTATTAGGTTAAAAAATTTCCTTTGTGGTAAGTCAGGGAGAGCTAATGGATTGAGCTATATCAAGCAAAAGGGATTAGTTTTTCTCAGGATTTCACTAACTTGGCCCTTGGAGGCTCCATAGTGATAGGGCTACTTAGGATTTTCATAAAGCAATAAAACTTCACAGTTTTCTATCATAACAATTTCACTAGTATGAGATTAATACAGACCGGGGCCATCCATTTATTACGTTCGCATGAAATTGGCCATTTTTCGACCCCCTTTCCCCCTGTTCGCACCTCTTCGCAGGCAAGTAACCCACACGCGAACGTACGTTACACTTTTTTTGACCGTCGTTGGTAGTTGCCATTTCGATAAATAAGTTAAAAATTATATCATTGATTCTTCTTTTATGGAAGCTCGCGTGCTTAAATTCGAAAAGTAAAAAATTGACGCCAGGCTATTATTGTGAAAAATGAAAGCAATTATAATTAGATCAACAAGCTGAATACAAACGAAAGTAATTCCATATAAACAAGCAATTAATGTGTAAAAACAGATAAGAAAAATGACACCTGCACACCTGTCTTTCGCTGTCACTTCTTTGTGAAAATTGTAAGCAAAAGGTTTTTTTAATGTGAAGGTTCTTACCTTGTGAACCCCACTTCCCCTGTTCGCTTTTTAGGATACCCCCTCCCCCAATGCGAACGTAATAAATGGATAGGCCCACCTTGAAGTTGGCTAGTAGCTTTGGTCTTGGAGTTGTCAAGTCAAACAGAATAGAAAGCTGCAGTTTAAAAAGCGAAAAGGAATTTGCAAAGGAAGGGAGAGGTACAAGTGATAGCAGAGTTTTCAATCAAGGTAACCTAGCATTTGTTAGACAGCTAGCTAATGGTGTTGTTAATAAGCATTACGTGTTGTAAGTATTAGGAATAAAGATACTGCAAAGCGCTAGATTGCAAGAAGAAACATTTGGAAGAGCCAAGGCCAGCACTTATAATGTACAACGAGCGTATGGTTGGAGTAGACAAACGAAAAAAACGTGAATACTCACTGCAGAAACACGGAGAAACACCGTAATCCCGGAGATGTGGTTTTGCTGCCGCATGCTTCGAATTTATTATGTTGACAAAGCCACAAATATTGAAGTCCTACAGTGAAGGAGAGCCTTGCTCAAAACAATCCAAGTCACGTCAATTGAACTGTCTTGGACATTACATCCAAAAAACAGAAGCTGAAGGATCTTTGCCTCATCGGCCGAGTTAACGGAAACTATGCTCGTGAGAGACAGAGGAAAAGTTACTGCAGAACTTTAAACAGCGTTTGAAATCCAGTAGAGACCTATAGGATACTGTCCGACACCGAGAGTGAAGGCGGTGCATTTCAATGCAATAGTGGTTTGTCTGAGCTTGTTTCAAGTTAGCAACATTAAAGAGAAAGTAACAACTAGAAACTTGGAACTACCAAAAATCGTAATTTTGTTATTACTACAAAATTACGATTAGAGTTATACATTCTACAGTGTCTACAGAAGCTGTTTACCTGATTACTTTAGTTTGCTTGCAGAGGATCTTGTCTTTAGTTGTTACAGTGGGTTTCTTAACGTGTGACTTCTCGTCTGCTATTTTCTTCATTTATTTGTTTATCTGTAGTCCCTTTGGTATCTAGTTCCTCGTTATCTATGAAGACCCTTTTACTGGACGGTGTCTTTTAAGGCTATGTACCTGAGTTCTTTCTCGCCATTGTGTCTGGCGTAACACAATAATCACGTTAGTACCATTTAACTTTTCTTCGAGTTTATTTATTCCTTTTGTACCGTTTCTATTTCTTTCTTTAGTATTTCAAAAACTTTTATGCCCTTTTATTTATCTACAGTGCACAACGAATTTTTATGCCGTCCCTAAACCCCATATCCTTGGTATAGTTTGAGTACTCGGTGCAATTACATGATGAAAAATTGTCACTACAAACACGAATCATGCCAAAATATGATGGAATTTTATCTAGTACTTCTGTGTAGGCTTTTGAAGATGCTAAGGAACAATTTTAATATGTGGATATCTAGAGCACAAACACTTTACGGCTGATAAAATCTGTTCTCTTCACAAGTGTTTGTAAAATCTTTCTCAAGTGTCTCTTGTTGAAGAGCCTCCATTGTCTCCTAATATGGTTTACAATGTCCAATTTCGTGTACGAGCATTACTTTTTTAATGTCAGAATGTTTTGAAAGTAGGAATTGTTTTGTACATCTGCTGGCCTGGCGATTTTTGTACACTTGGGGGCTTATTTGTTGTGTGTATTGGATTTTCATTTTTGATTTGTGCAGGAGGAATTCATTACAACCCGATATTTTCTGAAACATTTTGTTTATGTGTTTCTGCTAGAGTTTTGGTAGCCTTTTTTCTAGCTCAGGACAAATTTTGCAACTGTAGTACGTTTTTCTGGCAATTAACTTGCCTTTAATGGTGACCGCCAATCGTTAATAATTTTCACAACAACCTGCATTTACAGCTTTACATCATCATTCTTATCTTATTAGGAAGAGTGTGTCTTGACTTGTGGCCCACATGATTTTTTATCCCCAGAACACAGCGTAGCTCCGAATTTTAATTTTGTGAATTGGTGCTTGCAGGCAAGTCGCATTACGTCCTTGTTGCCGCAGCAGCAGAGGGCTGTGCTTCATTATTATGCTAAAAAGTGACAGCCAGTGAGCCAGTACTAACAAATGTGATTGTTTTGAGGTCAAACTCGGCCGCTGAAATTCTTATTTCTATCCGGGCATATCTTGATTAGGAGATCTGTTGTACCATATATTTTATGGAACCCCAATGTTGTTGTCTCACTATTTTGTTCCACTTTATGTTTTTTGATCGGCTAGCAATGTGTAATGATTTTTAATGAATAATTTATATTTTTTTTAAATTAGTGTTAAGTTCTCTTAAATTTAAATTATCCACGTTGCATTTGCTTTCACTTTTTTCTGGTTTTGTAGTTAGCCTGTATATTTATCTAGGCCCTGCTTGGTTTTGATCGTCGGTTATTTGGAGCAGAAACGTGAACTCCGAATCCAACAGTTCATGGTAATTTTTGAGAATTATTAATTAAATGTGTGCATAACAATCTATGCATAACAAATATGTTAAATATTATTTTTGATACTAAACCTGCATTCAAATATCGTCAGTTTATCGAAAAACCTCTAAATTATCATAGAACATTGTACTGGAACACCTTTTTCCTCCCCAAGGCTCGATCCTGGAGTTCTCTTCCACTATCCAACTCTCCTCTTCCGTACGATCTCCAATTCTTTTTATACACATCGTTATCTGTCTTCCACATAACCTATGTTATTTCTCTGAAGTTATCTATACCTTGAAGTGATAGTAAAACCTTGTAATTAGCAAATCCGTTAAATGAATAGTAACTTTCCATATCTCTGCTACATTTTGCAGCAAATCCTTAAAATTTTCCAAACACATGAAACTGTATAAAACAGGGCTATCAAGAGTGACTCTGGAGGTAATTATCCCTTGGATGCCCAGGTGCGCTGTGTAGCGAAACAAACTTGTGTTATCATGAGAAACAGAATGTTATCATGAGAATAGGACATTAATTCGCAAATAGGTTATCTTGGTAAAATAAGAAGCAGCCTGCTTAAAATGTTGGTTCATACTACTTCGTTCAGCAGTGTGAAAAGTCGAGGAAAAGTAACCAAGGAAGGTTATCAAAATTAGCTTGTATTTGCACAACTTATGTTTTCTTCGCGAGCGTCAAACTAGGATGCTGATCTGTCTAAATAATATTCATGAGACTGAAATATTGGTTGTATTCACCAATGCTACCAGACAAAGACTTTATCACAACAACTTGCCTGCTCGTATTGTTTGTAAACAAGTTAAAATCTGGCTCGGACAACGATATCGAAGGTAGGAGAGAGGGTTGTCCGACCAATAACAAAATATTAAAAATAATTAGATTTAAGAAATGCCTCTAACTATCATAAAAAACCTTTGAATAATTTTCTTGTGTATACTTTCTTTATACATTGAGAAAAAACATTTTTTGACTTAGAAAATGAAAGAGAGTAATTGGAGATCAGGGAGTTGATCTGTTAATCAAAGAAAATAATATAACATTTGACAAATCCAGAGACTATCATAAAAAAACAAATATGCATAATGGCTCAGGAATACTGACCCTGAGGAACACCACAGAAAATTTTGTTTCACCAGCCTATGTGAAAAAAAAAATTAAATTCGCAAAGAAATGTAAAACCAACCTTGAAAATGACTTTGCATACAATGAGAGGGTATCGAATCGTGGGGAAGTGAAAAGCTTATTTGCAGCTAGTTTGATTCGTACTAGTGTCTGTGGCTAGGCTCATGTTCTTCCATCCGAGCTATCGGCGCTCATTTTAAACCATTTTTACAACTAAATATTTCACTAGGTCCAAATCACTGGACATCTCATCCCTACCAAGCTTACATAGTTTGGCCTCCAACAGAACAAATATTCCTTTGAAGGTCAGATCAACTGAGTCCAACATACACGGACAGTGAAATTGTGAATATAGTATATCAAATATGACGAGGATATGGGATGCTCTATTTTTTTCAGAGTACTTTATTGTTTTCTTGCGGCAAAAACATGAGACACAAGTAGACGCACTCACCAAGGGCTGGTCCTATTGGCTGCCTGATGATGTGAATCACTGATTGCTGTCGTCAGCATGATTTCACACAAAGGTTGCGCAGCTGAAATACTGAAAACGAGACTACGATAAAAGCTTCAAAGTCTCTGTTTGACACAGCGTGCTACTGTTGTTTTGTTTTGTGAACTGAAACGTGCTAAAGGAACCTAATTGGAACTCAGTGCAAAAAAAAAAAGATATTCCTGTTGTTGAGGCATGTTTTAAGACGTGAAGTTAATGAAAGCAGAAAAACTGACCATTCTATCTGATACTATAATGTTATATAAGGAGAAGAATATATATGGAGTACAGTGAATCCCTTTCCTAGCCATGAAAACAAAGGATGATCTCACCGTCATCTTTGAAGGCACTCTCATCAAGTCGCCACCAGAGGAAAAATCCAAAGATATTTCTAGGGTATGTTTATTATTTAATCTATTTCAAATGTAATTAGGATACTCTTTACTTGATAAGGGATTAAGCTGACAGGATAACAAGTGCCATGGTTTATTCTAGCATCAAAATAGGTCTTGTGAAGGTGTAATGTAACGTAATTAACGTTGGTATGAAATCTGTTTTCACACGTCAGAAATGACTTCCAGGTACTTTGGGAAGTTTTACAATCGGACTGCTTTCTCAGTAAAGCTGGAAGAAGAGGTTTTCAGGCTATCCAGTAAATTAACTTGCTCTACGGGAAATGTATATCTGGTCAGCCTATCAGCCCAAGAGCTTTCAAACCCCAACGTTAACTTTTAATGACAATGCAGAGGCGTATTTTTTGCCGCCTGCTATTGCAACAACTACAGAACACTGGTTAGAGATTTATCCCTGTCTCCATCTTTTCCTCACCCGTGGTTCGAAATGAATTCGGGGCACGGAAATGCAGACAGCTGGAAAATTGATAAACTAACAATGTTGCAAAAGGCATTTCTTCCCGCACTTTGATTACAGTTTATAATTTACACCTAATCATAATAATTACATCCCAAAATTCATGCCTCTGCAGATCTTTGATATTCAGGATTTCTCACTTGGCTCCTGCCAACAAGTTGATCCCTTTTAAAATACCGTCAAAGGTGTAATAAGGTTCACTCAGGATCGTATTTGTATGTTTACCCGAAAAGGCAACAACAAGGATCGTCAATGAAGTGACAAGAAGGGGAATAAGTAATTCAGTGTGTTTTAATAGCGATCATTAGATGATGAATGTTTGTTGTCAGTTTTGAACGAGAAATGTAGTTGTGCAGAAGAACTAATAATAACTGGCGTTTCACGCCTTGATTTAACAGCGTCGATCGCAGCTGTTTTTAAATCCAAGTTCACAACGAAACACTTACTATCATACCACCCGTTAAGTGATCTTTGTCAGAGCAGTTTTGGAAGCAGTAAAACAATTCAAATTCTCGCCGGAGCTTTAGCTACATTTCTGCATTTTTAATTTGTTAGAAACTAGGCAGTTGAGGAATTGATGTATTTTTATTTGTGTTTTCCTAGTCGATCTGTTGTTGTTTCTGTATTAAAATGATCCAAATGTTATTGTGTTTCCCACGAGGTATGTTAAAATGTCGAGACCGCATCATTTTTTTGAAGACTCAAATTGGGGACTTCAGTTTTCTATTTGGGATTTACATTTATTGAGCATTTTTTGAATTAAGATATTTTTGTCAGAATTTTGGCATTAGTTCAAGTAACAAGTCACAGTGTTCGGAATATTTTTATTTGGGGTTGATATGAAAAGGTACTGAAAACTAGATATTTTTTATGCACGAGAAAAATTTGAAATTGCTGAATCGAGAATGTGATTTTATTTTACCTTCTATTTATTTATTTTATTTGATCGTGTCTTGAGCATCCAACATAGTTCTAGCTCCATACAGGTATCATACGTTTGGATAAATAGTCATTCCTTTCAAAACACTAGTTTCCATCTCCATTGAGGAAATCATTTTTTTATTCGGAAATATTTACTAGCCTTTATGCTTGATTAATCCAATCTTGACTTGTAAACAATACTGGAATGCAGCGTGGGAAAGGTCGTGGTTTCAGGAGGTAACCTCAGGAAAGGGGTTCATTTCGGAAGTGAATTTTTAGTTATTTATTGGGATTGTTTTTGAGCAGGAAAAAAGTCGTACTGAAACTGTACAAGCAGCTGAATAGGGTGTAACGAATATGTGATATGACACTACTTTTTGAGCTTCATCGCCATGTCAGGAAGTACTGCACCCAGATAGATGATGTAATGGTCAACTTCTTGAGAACTATATATCCACTAAAGTGGCATATTTTTTTTGTGGTATGATAAATCCAAGTTTTGAAATATATACTTACAACCTAACTTGCTATAAATGGTGTGAATTTTTTTTTGGTGAGGAAAAATTAAGGGGAGCAAAATGTACTTCCTTAAATTTGTTGCCAAACGTTTGTTGGTATGGCTTATAAATACCTTTAAAAGTTTACAATATTAGAAATCATCATAATAAAAAATTAGCAGGAAGGATATAGTTTTGGCTCCATTCATATATCTTATTTTTACATCAATTTTCATTCCTGGGAGAATTATGTCATTTTTTGCCAAGATCCAATGATCAAAGGCTTTTTGCTCAGGTAATGTTGGAGCATAGATTTTGCAAACAGACATATTTCATACTCTTTCCCAAACACGTGCAACGTTAATGCTGCAATCCATCTAATTTGATAGATTAATTTGATTTCTTAGTTGAAAAAAACCTATTTGTTTACCCAACAGCGTGAATATTTTCCATGACTTTGGGATATAAGCTTTATCCTGGAATGACCTGACACTTTGTTGCAGTTGCTCAGTTTCATGCTATTCTGTGATCATGGATTGTAATATGCATTTTATAATTTGACCTTTTCATATAATTTTTGTGACTATATACCTTTTACTTATTTCAGTATCATTCAATGGTATTTTGTATTGTTATCAGTCATGTTAGTAGTGCAATTTCCCCACCCCAAATTTAGGTAGTGTGAATTACTGGGCAAGAGGTGATAAGTATCTATTTGATTTTGCTGGTTTTTTTGTTTAGTTGCTTAATAAGGATTGTTAGGTCAAATTTTTATAGACACAATTGGACATAAAGCATTTGTAATAGTTTTTATCAATACTTTACTAACTTAACTTTTGTTTCAGCATTTTGTGTGTTTTTATTCTCACTCATTTAATCAATAGTTCTGAGGGTTATTTTGCTATCTTAGCAATAACATAAAAAGTATTTGATGTTATGACTTTTTATTCTGGTGTTATAGTATAGTATGTTGTGTTATTATTAATCATTTTATCAATTTTAATGTATATGATTGTCCCATTTCATATTAAGCAGTCCAAATAACCATACAAGGGATGATAAATATGAAATTTGTTTCACTTCAATAGTCTTTTAGTATAAAATGAAATAATTTAAAAACTGTGCCTTTTACAATGCAGAGTATTTGAATTGAATAGTAACCTGCACCAAAAATGGTTTGAGTTATTTTACCAGCATACACTGGTTTCATTTTTTTAATACACTTGCATTCATGGTTTAAATAGTTATACGAAGTACATTACTTTCTACCAAGTGTTTAATTTTTCATTTGGCTTTGCTGTCTTAGTTTTGGTTGGTTAACAGTTAGTTTTTTTAGCTTTTACAATTTATTAAGCACAAATTCGTGCCCAGTGTGATAAAATGCTACAGATTCTTATTTATCTGTTGAAACAGACAAAAATATACTACTTGATAAGCCCATAATGTTCCTAATGTTCATAGTCATAGGCTAAACTGTAAAAGAGTATTTGTGTGTGTGCATGTAGTAGTAGTAGTAGTAGTAGTAGTAGTAGTAGTAGTAGTAGTGGTAGTGCTTTGTGTGCATTATATTTGGCTATTGTTTCTGCAGTTGACCAATAGAGTGTTGTAATGAAAAAACAAACACAACCTAAAATGGTTTACATTTTAAAGTATTTATATCTGTATATCAAAAGTAAAGTAATATACAAGTTAAAGACTTGTATGTTGCATTAGTTTTTTTTCTTTACTTTATGTCTGTGTTGAAGAAAAAACAACAAGAACTGAACCGTGTATAAATAACCCTACATCTGGTCTGACCAGATATAATTATATTTTAGGATTGGTATTGTGATTTGTTTACAATGTAGGTGAAAATTTACAGTCATTTATTGTATGGCATTTCCTAGTGTAGTAACTTAAATGCAGGGATATATGGTTTAAAGTTTTGGAACTTAACTCAGATTGGAAAATAAGGTTTGAGTGGATGTTGGACATTGATGCACTTTGTCTTTTTGAAAGGCTGTAAATCAGTTTAATTAACATTTATATAATGGTTGCTACTAAATCACAGAGCCCGTGTAATGATGCACTTATTATTGTCAAAAAACAGTTATATTTTGAAAAAGAAGAGTATTGTGGGTGATTGAGTAGATTCTGTACCAAATTTTATTATAGAGTATAAAGCTGAAGTCCTTACAAGGCCTTCACATCAAGTACTAATAATGGAGAACATTCCATCAGAATCAGCATGAAAATGGATGCATCTATTAGCTTTTTTATCTTTGATTTATTTATTATATTTTTGGGTTTTAACGTCATTTTCCCCTGGTAACTGGTGCTCAGATTGTTCCCTTAAAAAAGAAATTATTTTGATCTTTGTTTGTAAAGTCATTGAATGAACAAACAAATTTAAAAATCCCAGATATATAATAACTTGCCCAGAAGTTGTGTCACTGAAAGTTGGGATATACAACATCTTTTAGGACATAATGCTGAAGGAGTGACAACATTATCTCCAAAGAGTTGACAGGAAGAGATCATCTGTAGAGTAGACATGAAGATGCAAAGGTGAAGACAAGACATCTCACTGAGATGTAAAAAGAATAAAAAGAGGTAATACAACTGGCAAGAATCAAAGGCCAAGAGATGTCTGGCTGTGTTAATTTATTCCAGATAGAATCCAAAAGACTTTGTACAAAGCAGATGAAACATGCGAAGAATGGTAGACCAGCAAAGAGTTGCAGGGATGTATGAAATAAATATATGGAACAAAAGGCAGAGGTGAAGAGAGAAAGGTTGAGAAAAAAAAGTTGCTGACAATTTTTTTCCTGGGAAAGAAAATGAAGGTAATCCAAATAGAAATTATTAAGTGCTGGCAGAGTTTCAATTTGAACAGATTTTTTATACTGGAAATGTATCATGTTGATTCCATAAGAAAACAGTATGAACAGGGAGCTAAACATTACACTGAAAGTCAACTTTTTAAATCTTATTAAAGATTTTAAAAGTTTTAGATAATTTATTCTGGACCTTTCTTGACCTACTTTCTTAGAACACAACAGGGCTTCAAGTTACTTAAAATTCTTGATTAATGAATGTAATTATTGGCTATTTTTCTTTTTGAACAGAAATTGTATGTGTGTATAGTTTAATTACCTGTGTAATGACTTTGTGGGTATAGATGTGTTTGTGAACCATATTGTGAATCTCTCAACTATATGCCTTTTTCTCTATTGGTCATATATTATAACTACCAGATGGTTCAAGCAGAACTGTAAAGGTGGAAGTCAGAACAGGTTTTACCAAATATTTAAGTAGTTTTATTAATTCTTAGGAAAGCCAATAAAAGTAAAATGTAGCAATTCAGAATTACTGCAAAACCAATATTTGACAAGAAAGAAAAAGCATTCAATTGGTTATTCTTGTGACCTGCTTAATTCATTAAAGTAAGGTTTTAAAATACAAAAAGATCATTTTTAAATGCCCAAGTGTATATTTGTTTGACTTGAAAGGGTGTATCAGCACATCTACTAACAGCATTCAGAGCAGTATTTTCAAATACCAGAACTAAAGTTATATCAGCAGATGGGATTACTGAGGAGTTTTGAACCACAGATGGAGTATTCTGAACTGAGACATCAGCACCTTGCATTTTTATCACAGTTATATACTATCCTCTTAGAAAGCCATCAATAATCATAAAATGGACCTAGGTTTCACTATCACATCAAGATGCTTATCAAGGTCTTAAACTTTACAGGTTTTCCTACCATCTGGTACTGCAAAGCAGACCCAAAAACTGTTTACAAGTGCTGAAAACCAATGTTCAGAAGTAAGGTTACACTTAAGTGCAAAGAAAGTGGAATACATTGTGGTTATTGTTCAATCACCAAATCATCCCCTAAAACCAGTGGACAATAAAATATTCAAAGAACTGATAGACTTAAAGTATATAGATGGTAAAATAAAATTGGCTGAACAATGTCTTAGCATGGCAGCCACTAAATAAAATGAGATATATAGGAAATCCTAATTACCAAGACAGGTCAATTAGCATTCTGTACAACAATGATAGAAATAATATTTTTATATGGACTCCAACAAACAGGCTAGAACAATTTATTATTGGAACATATACATGAATGCTTAGAACAGCATTGCACTTAAATTGGGAAGACTAAGTTCCAAAAATAATTCTCTATGGGAATTTACTTTTAACCAGTTACAATATTGCTGCTAGAAGATTGGGTGTATCTGGGCACATCTAATGGCATCAAGAAATCCAAGCAAATTTGGTTCTAACATGGTACGTTATGCATGTGCAGAAGGATGCTAAAGTTAGCTCAATAGAAGAGCTGAAAACATGTCTGTAAGGTTGAATTGACTGGCACAGGAGGCGGTAGGCTCCGGTGCAGGTGGCCTAAGTAAGTAAGTTGTACAAGAAAAAAGAGAGATTTATAAATGGATTAATTACACATGTAGAGTCGAGTTTGATACATACCTGTTAACCTAGTGAAACATCTGAAAGTAATGCCAACTGTATGTCACACCTCAGGTTGGTGTTGCATAGTATCACACAAAATGACTTGAGACGGCAGTAGCATTGTTTTTGACAAAGTCATTCAGGGAAAATAATATTGTGTAGGATTAGTTCTACAATTAATAAAAGGGTGGGATAAGAAAGTATCTGGTTAAAAAACTAGTACTAATAAGACAGTTGGTAGAGTAAATGGAGATGTAAAACATGGGTGTTGCTTCAACTCAGTTTGGTATAACTTTCTTGTACCAGTTGTTTTTGCTTTAGTTTTGTATAAGTATAGCTATAAAGATTGTAGGTTTTCAAAACTTAGATATTCATTTATTATTATTTTGTATACTCAGAAGTGTTTGTAATGAACCAACTATATAACTTGTATATACATAACCAACTATATACTTATATAACTATATAACCAACTATACAACTATATAAACCCACAATAACTTGCAAAGGTATACAATTTAGCATACATTGTTGTTGGTAGCCATATTTTTCCAATAACTAGGGTTTGGTCTGCATATACAGAGGTTAAATATTTGACATTAAATCTTCTTTGGTCTTGTCTATTATATATAATAGTATCAAGCACTTGCATGCATGCAGTAAAATTATTACTATTAATAAGGTTTAATAAATTATTATTAAACCTTAAAGGCCATACCTGCCAACTGATCTGTCAATATTCAGCTATCAACAAGGCAATTCTTTTGAACATGAAATGTCTCCTGTTACGTTGATTCCTACAAAAAGGGATTAATGGCCTTCGAATAATATGGATGCTAGATCTAATAAAGAGAGAGAGAGAAGAATTATTGAAGTGTATAAGAAAGGTTAAAATCTATAATAATACGTTAATCTGGAAGAATTACTTGTTTGGGGTTTTTTTCTTAAACTTGTTACTTCAAATAGTATCATTTGACTGGTATGACACATAATGTGTTGTCATGTACTTTTGATAAGCTCCATGTATATTAGTTTAATTAATGGCAAGTAAAGCTTACACATTTGTGGCTTCTTACCATCCTACCTTCTTGATATTATTATGAGATCTGCCATGTTGTTTAGAGGACAACTGCAGTTATTGTTTACTTTGTGTAACTAGAACAAAAAGGATTTTTTGCAATGGAATTAGTACCAAACTGTTGAGAGGTGAGAATGTTGCAATGAAAGATATAGGAATTTTATGAAGAAATTTTTTTTTGCATTTTCAATTCCAACAAGTAAATGATGGATACAACATATTAATAAAAGACGTTTTATTTGCCATCTACAAATTAAGATTGTTCAAATGGAAAATTTCATAGATTGCAGCCTGAATCTATGAAAAAGTTGTTTGTTTACAAGTGAGTAAAAATGCAACAGTAGCTAACCAGTTTAGGTTTTTTATCCATTCAATTAAAATGGAAAAAAACCCCAGATGTAAACAGTGAGAATTTATTTTCCAGAATTTGCAGGGGATGTAGGAATGGTTAACATGCTGTTTGTTTCAATGGGTTTTTTAACCCAAATAACTTCTTACCACTGTTTTTAGGTTATGTGACACTTTCCAAAAATGTTAAGCTTGCAAAGTAGAGATGAAAAGCATGCTTATTGGGTGTCCTTCATATTAATTCCAGTAAGAGTAGTGGAATATTTTCCAGAATCCTTAATTTGAAATATTTCAACTGATTTACCTACCATTACCTACCAAAGGTAGAGTCTACCAGACATGTGTACGTAGCACAATGATGTATGACAGTGAAACATGCCCAGTGAAAGCTGAAGATGTCAGCCGTATGGAGTGGAATGATATGAGAATGATAAGATGGATGTGCAACGTAAGTCTAAAGGACAGGCTCAGTTCTAATGAACTCAGAAGGAGGTTGAATCTGGACAGTATTGACAGCTGTATGCAGAATAGGAGGCTTCGTTGGTTTGGTCATGTGGAGAGAATNAGAGGAAGACCAAAGAAAACATGGGAGGAAGTGATAAGGATGGATCTGAAAGAAAAAGGTGTCATCAGAGACCTGGTGAAGGATAGGATAACTTGGAAGTCAATTTCAAGAAATTGTCCAACACATGCTAGCATGTAAAATGGACATTAAACCGAATATGATGATGATGATATTAAGAGAAGCCATCTTAAAGAGTCTGTTTACATTCAGGCATGTTTCAAAATTCACTCCCTATTCATAAATGCAAGGCAGTTATAGTGAAAACTTTTGGCCGAGTGTATAGTGACAATATAAGGGGGGCAACACTTCATACCTTGGAATGAGTAGAAAATTACAGTAAAAGCCATTAGAAATAAATAAAAAAGTTTGAATACATCCATGTTGTTACTAAAGGAATTTAATCAACCTGAGCACATTGTCAACTCTGGCCTGCAGCTAGTAAGGTAAGTAAGTAAGAAAGTTTGTTATCATTTACTTTACCCTAATTTACAAGCTGAAAATAATTGGTTTCTATCAAGGAAAAGAGATTTAAAAAATAAAACAATTGAGAGAAAAAATACAGTAAAATTATAGATGAAATAACTGAAGTTTGTACACATTTATTTTGAGACCAAGCAATTTCATTAGTGTAGATAATTGCTTAATTCATGCCAATAGTGTCAATTACATTTAAACTGCAAACAGAGTTCACATTTTTAACTTTAAAAGGTTTTGGAAACTTTTTCTCAGGTACCAAGCTTACCCAAAAAACCAAGCAAACCACCAAACTCAGAAAGGATGTATCAGTTACACTGGCCGAAATAAAAATATAATGAAACAGGGGTCAAAATGACCTAATGGAAGAAATATTGAATTGATACGAGTTGGCTGCTTCCAATTTTTGTAACACAATGTATAACTCTGATTGGGTTTTAAGTCATTTTTTGAATTACATTGAACTTTCAAAGAAATTCCAGCTTTCTTGGTTTTGACAAGGGTTTAGAAATCAAGAGCATAGCATCAGGAATACTTAATTTTGTTTTTTTGTGTTGTACTTTGATGCAGGCAAAGCTGCTGAAAACTGGCTTTAAGCAATTTGTAGGATTCATAGACCAAATAACACCTTCATCCATGCTTAAACATAGTTGTTGAAACATTGGTTTAGAAGCACTTTAAGTTCAAAGAATGTTGGTTGCAATTTTTAAATCAGAATTTATGGCATTTAATGAAGCATGGCCTTAAACAAACAATTCATGTAAGCATAATGGCTTTCCAGTAGTGCGTAAAGATTACAAGTGGAAAGGATTTAAATGTGATTTTAGGGGTCTTGCCGAGTAATTTCCTAGAGTCAGAGCTTACAAGCTATGTAGATAAGGCTATTGTTGAGGTATGGTATGGCTCCACTTTGATTTGTTCAAAATTCTTTTGAAATTAATTTTTTTTGACACTTGAATTGTGCAGTTTTAGAAATTGTTTGACTAAAAAAAAAATGATTATTTCCAAATTGGTTAGTAAAGTAGGTTATAAGGCTGTTAAGGGTTTTAAGTTAAGGCAGTACGTTTCCATTCAGGTAAATTTATTTGAAAAACCCCAACTTTTGAATAACAAGTAAATAAAAGTCCTTCATCTTTGAAGGATCCAGAAACCTGTTTCTTTTTTAACTTGTTTATTTTTTGAGATCCAAGAAGGGACTTTTTATTGTGCATTCTGTACTAAAAAGTACACATCAAAAGCTGGTCTTAATCATCATGCCAATTTACAACACAGAGAAAGGAAAATGGCTAAAGCAGCAGCTCAAGAATTTAGCAGGGATACCCTTGTTGATCTTCTGCAGGCAAGCTGTGCAATTAAATTGGGATGGAAGATCTGTTTTACTTTTAAAGTTCATCCATTCTCATTTATTTCAAGCCATCCAAGTGAAGACCAAAAAGCCATTATGGATGAAATTGCTTCACAATACACCTTTTTAATTGATAACGATAATGTTGAAAATTTTTTTCATAGTATTTTACTTAAGAGTAAACCCCAAAGCAATAGAACTTTTCAACCAACACAATGGACAAACAGCCACTCTTAAGAACAAACTAGCTGAAAAAAAGGTTATCTTTAATCAGGAGATCTTTAGTTACAGGAACAATTTGCCCACAGAATTCCTTGGTGGAAAATGAGAAGGCTGCTTTGCAATATCTGGGTGGTTATGTACTGCGCAATTTGTTCAAGAACATTTTCAGATTTGTGCACTACAAGAGACCTTTTAGACAACATGTTGCTGTTTGCCAAGCAAAGTATAGCAGTGACAGTGAAATGAATCAAATATTGCTCAAGTTAATTGTAAAGGATTGTGGAATCTTACTTGTATTTTCAAAGCTCAATTTTCATGCCCATCCAAATGCTTCTTCAAAAGCCATCAAACTCATCACGATGTGGGTAAAATTCTCAATGACCAGGAAGTTCAAGTCCTATTTAAATCATGGATTGGATAGTGTACAATTCAATTTGAAAATAGTGTCAGTATGGACCTTCTGAAAAGCATTTATCACCATTTGTTAAAGCAAGATCTTTCTCATATGCTACTGATGTGTGATGAACAAGTTCAAATTAACAAACAAATAAGGGAAAACAAGAACTTTGAGGAGAAATTGAAAGTGAAAAAAAAAGTCAACCAAAGAACTTCAATTACATGTTATAAAATCAACATCTTTCAACACTGTTTAATGGTTAAGTTAGAATCAAGTTACTCTGAGGCTGGGTATAAATGAGAGGTTATTAACTGGAGGGTCATAGCAAAGTCCAAATTTAGTCACCATTTATACACTGACAGTAATAAATCTGTTCAACCATCAAGAAGATACAATAGTTTGAAAGGCCAAAATAGAGTCCCCCATAAATTAATTTTTAAAGCAATGTCAACCCAGAACACTCTTCTACTAAGCCCCCTCCCCTTACTAATGGTCAGAGTATTCTTCAACTGAATGTTGACACAATTTAATTGATAATAGAAACTTTGCACCATTTTGAAGTAGGAAACAGTGGCAGTCAAGGAGAAATGCTTATTTTTAGACCCTTATATGTTTGGCAGGATATAACCACTTTTACGTTTCATTAAATAAATCTTTTATTCTGACTATCCTTTCTTGCTACCTAGCAAAATACCGAAGTAAATATTTCTCTAAATATTGTTTTAGTGAGAAATGTTTTGGACAACTCCTTTGTTTGATCTGGTGTGTACATGGCCACACTTCAGTGACCACAGGATAGAACAATAGAGACAAAAAGCCCTTTCTTCCCCGTTCCCACCAAGATTTCAGGGCAGTGTTCTTCTGTTAACTTTAACTTTAATTTTTATAGGGTTTGTAGTAACTCACTCTAGCTTGGCTACCATCTTTAGTAATTATGCAATCTTTGGTTTATGCTTAGTCAGCACTTTTCTATATACAACATAGATTCTCCAGCAAACAAGAAACATGGTGTAATAAAACTGAAAACTATTGTGTCTTCGGTCTTTAGAAATCGTAACCATTAGCTAATAGCAAGATACTACAGGAGAATCTTTACTTTGTGTCTAGTACTAAATTCAACTTCATTGACCAATATTTGTGGGAATGATTTACCCTCAATAACTATATATTGAAGTGATAACACCTATTTAAGTAAAAGCTAGGCTTTACACTACTTTGAACGCTACTACAAACTGAAACATGTAGGGATGACCACCCTATTTGCTATATCACAAAAGCTGTCCATTATGGCAACTCTATAAAGGGTATGGTAACTAAGTTTACAGCACAGGGCACAAGTTCAGTTAACACAACAAACTATCATATCATTCTTTCCCTCTAGAGAGGAAGATGTGTTAATCAAGTCACTGCATTGTTCCAAAAATATTTACACATAGTTTCAAGATTTTCCTCGTAATATTACGGCATGCTATGTTTCACTGATTTTTTAAAATTTTTCTTTCTTGTTCTTGGTAAGTGGGAACCTTTTCCTTACTCAGAAGCAATAGTAGAGAAAGCATTACTTTTAAAGAATATAAATCGTAGGCTGTTATTGTAGGGTTTTCTGAAATAGTTTCCATTTCTCAGTTTGGAAATAAGTACATGGAATAGTGACACGGAATGCAAAGGAGAATCCACTCATTTTAGAGTATTTCAAGCATTTCTTTTAAAAGTTTTTTTTTCTACTTTCACAGTAAGCAAGACTTGTTTAGGCACTATCTAACCGGATGCAATGGTTACTCGCCTTTGTTTTCCGGAAACGGTTCAGAAATAATAAGGATTAAACGACCAAAGTAGCAAATGCCGACAAAGGTCACTCGTTTATATACATTGTTGACAATAAAAGGTGAAGAAAGGTCGAGAGACTGTCAACGCACTCTCAAAATCGCGTATTTCTACTTCCAGAAACAATATCAAAGGAATTTCGAACTAAATTACTGCAAAATCAAACTGTGTATTGTAAAAATAACAATGTATTAGAAGCTTTGAAAATACAGACCGTGTGGCTGTGACGTTAACGGAAATTTACTCAGCCAACATATCTTCCGACGCAACATTATTAAGCGAGCCATTTTTTTAAGTGAAAGAGCTGGTTCCACAATCGACGTGTTTAAGAGCTGTGCAGCAATAGCTCAGTTTTTAAATCAGTCGTGAATGGTACGAGCATTGGTTCAAACATAATTCGCTTCATCCAATATTCTGCTTCCATTTTTTTTAAAGGTCGGTATTTAATACGCTTCTTGTTCAGAGTGGCGATGTCACTGAATATATTGACTGGATCATGTCAAACTACGTCAGAACATGCTCTCTTTTTTTCCTGATTATCCTGAACATCGCACCGTTGACGTGCTGTTTCAGTTCTTCTCCTGACTGCAGGAAAAGGATATGTTGTTTTATTTTTGGTACTTATGATCTGTGGTTTTATAAATCATGCCAGGGGAAACATGTTTTTTATACACATGTAAACAGATACGGCTATTTACCCCAATTTTACACTCGTAACGACGACAAGGTTAAATGTTTTCCTTTCTTTATTTTATTATTCATAGTGGCGGAAGAGGTACTTCAGATTGTTTTCAAACAAAACATTGGCTTATTATAAGGACAAGAAAAGTAAACACTGCATAAAGAAGCCTATTGATCTTAACCAGTGCCTAAGCCTCGATTCTAAATTAGTGTTCAAGAAATGGGACTATGTGTTCAGTGTTAACACGAGGAGTAGAGTTTACTATTTGGTCGCAGATAGTGAATATGTTATGAATCAGTGGTTAACAAAGATTTGTGATTTGTGCAGC
Source organism: Morbakka virulenta (assembly GCA_003991215.1). NCBI lineage: Eukaryota > Metazoa > Cnidaria > Cubozoa > Carybdeida > Carukiidae > Morbakka > Morbakka virulenta. The sequence continues at coordinate 1,698,111 of RDPX01000294.1, read as the reverse complement.
TTCGCAGAGGATCCAACAAGTAAGTTTCTCATATTGACATGACATTGGTATCTTTTGGTTTTTCTGTTGAAGCATTTTACAATAATTCTTTTGTGTGCTCCAGCTGAAACAGAATTAGATGGTTGGGAAATTGCCAAGAATATATCTCATGTTTGAACTGTAGCCCGCAAAGGTATTAAAGCCTGATATATGTGACGCTTTGTGCCAAGCCTTGACAGCAGCAGTGCATCTTTCTTGCATAATTAGTATCAAATGTAATTTTGGTTGCAACATTGACTGTTGTATATCCCATTTACGTTTGTTTGGTATTTATGTTGTGTTGCAGACTGGGCAAGTTGCTAGATTGACATTAATTACAGTTCGTAACTCGTTCACCTACTTAGCATTACTGTCTCGGGGGGTTACTGTTATGGTAAATGCTTGTACTTGCAGGTTCGATGAGATGAGAGTTAGGGCAGAGGCCTAACTCTCATCTCATCGAAAATAAAAGAGAAAACAAGACAAACACGTAATGAGGAGAGAACATGACAATATTCTAAAGGCAGTATGGCAGGCACCAGTGACAGGAAGGAGGAGCAGAGGACGACAAAAGCTTAGACTGAGGGACGTCATGGAGCGAAACATGAAAGAAGTGGGAGCGAGAGAAGGAGATAGGAAAGACCGAGTAAAGGGGAGAAAAAGGTGTCGAGCGGCCGACCTGACAAACGTCGGATGAAAGCCGAAGAAGAAGAAGAAGAAGATGTAAATAGGGTTATAAACAATAGAGCAGAAAATACTTAAATAAATACCAAGATTAACTGACGAACAAATCTGAAATGATTTTATACTAATGTTACTACTACTATACTACTACTATTTAATGTTACTATAGCAGGACTACAAAACCACATGCTTATATTTTGTACTAAGCATGCGTATTTCCCGACAACTGTATAGCAGCAACCTATATAGATAATAGGGGGTTCATAGCTTTTTAACGATTGTTGGTTCGTAACATTTGTTTATGTGTTTACATGGTCAAGGTTATTTGCACGATGATTGCAGTAACACATTTTTTGTTCACGTCTCTGAATTATAAAAAAGAAATTATTTTTCAAGTTCATATTGAAACGCGAAGCGTAAGAAATAACTGATTTTTGAAATTCTCCAGATGCCCCTTCCATCCCGAATTTTTGTTTAAGGGAAAAGAAAGATGAAAGAATTTGAGAACTGCACTAATTTTACTATTATTATTGTATTATCTCATTTAAGTATTATTTTGCCCCGTTACATTTATCGTCGGTTTTGGTGAAATCATCATTAGTATTGTTACAGTTTTTTCATTATTTCTTTTCGTTGATTTTTAGCAGCTTTTTTAGAGCGGTATCTCTACAGATTAAATGTATTAGCTTCTTAATTTTTGTCGTGGAGCACTCCTTGAATCCAGTGATGGTTCCCCTCGGTCAGAATGCAACACCCAATCCTTGTGTAGTAATTTGAGCACACTGACCCATCTGAAGGTACTCATGTTCAGTACTGAGTCATAATATTGACTGAATAGCAGTTGATATTGGGAGTCCTTGCATGGTATAGAAACATTTAGGTAGTTCCAAACTCCAACGATGAGGTGTTTTCAAAGTAAAACATGTGACCGCAGATTAAATTATATGATATCCTTGTACAGTACGAATATGAACCAATGGCTGTCATGAAATACTAAATAAATCAGTTTAGTTGCCATATTATCGTAATAATATTACGGTACCAATAACATAAGAAACATTAAAATATTTCTTATGTTATTGGTACGGTAATGTTTTGGTTTGTGCAACTATTGTCACGCATCCTTGTGATAAACGTAGTTTGCATTACATTTTTTATTTGGGTATTATTAAAAAGTCGCAAAACTGAGTGGCAGTTGTATTCTCGAATAATTAATCAATTCAGGCTTAAATTCCGGAGAATTCCACTGTAGTAAATACAGTAATGTTCACAAATATGCTTGCGTGATCATTCTTGGAGACTATAATTGTAAGAGGTGGAAAAGATAATCACGAAGGTTACTCAGGTTAGCATATTGATGCTAATGTTGATTAATACGTGCCAAATTCCAACATCGAACTTTCTTTTGAACATGTCAGTAAAAAATAATTCCCTGGTGTATTTTTTTTGAACTCAGGCGACCGACCAAAATGTCTTGAGGTAATGCATATATCAGCGACGGCACGTGGACAGCAAAAAATTTACAATTGTCTTGCAGGTTATAGTCTCGTAACGGCTTTTAAATCAAAATCCGTTCGATACAACGCAGCTGCGTATTATCTTAAAAGTGTTGCAACCGTTCAGAGATAAAACTTCATAATACTGCAATTTTTATGGAGTTAGTGTTTTGACAGCAAATTTCAAGTCGAAAAATTAAATTAAAAAAAAAAAAATTAATAGTTTCAGCAGTTGTTCAAATGTACCCATCTCTATCTAATTATAAGCACATCATTCTGTTTTGGAAATACTATTATCTAACCACTTGCCCGAATAAAACATTGGTGAATACGTTCTACATTTATGAATAAATACCGTCTATTCCAGTTATGTTTTTTCCATTACCTTTGGTGTATTGTTTACTTTCCGTCCGGCCATAAGGACTTTTCATTCCCGCCTGTCGGATGTTTTGTAGGCGAGGTAGGGATAAAAAGTAATTGGTAAAAATTATTTTCTCTTTTACTCTGCCACATTAAGGGGAATGCAAGGATTCGTACCGAACGACCTTGTCAAAGGAAAGGTCATTTGAACGTGTGTATCGTGTACGTTGTAATGTTATCTTTTTCAGGAGGTAATTTACCTGTGCCCACAGAACAATAGATTGTACAGATGAAATAAAAAGAAGCGATTTGGACCAGGCCAAGATTGCAGGTGAACATCTGTTTGTTAGGGTTAAGAATCATACATGACTTAAAGCCGCTAATTCTACGAATCTGCTATGAAAAGAGAGAAGGAGAGGTTAAGTCAAGACATATCACCTGACCTTAGACTTACAAAAGTTCAAGTCATTTGATGAAGAAAAACTCCCAGAAGCCAATGAATTATACAGTCCATTCGTCCGAGGAAAGAAACTCCATTTGTAGAAGGGTTTACTGGAACGAGAAGCAGTTGTTGTATAAGAATGAAGATGTTGAGAAAAACGAGTCACACAAGATGCAACAAACTCCACTGGCACCAGCTAAGAAACCTTGTAAGAACACCTTCCGTAATATTACCTAAATAAAAGACTAAGAGAAACAATATTTCGTTGACGAGACAAAGGTTGAAAAGTAGCAGCAAGACTAGGACCTATTAAATTACAAATACACCTCTAAACTCGATCAACAACATCAAGATAGGGGGGAAACGTATCCAGATGTAACAACAGTACTTCGTGCAAAGGAGGATAATAGATTTGCAGAAATACAAAATGGGTTCATGTGTATGGCACTCATTAGCATAAATCAAAGAACCAGTCAATAATGGATTGAATGTAAAAGCACCAGAAAAGATCTGAAGGGAACGACAAACCAAACATACAAAGTGATAAGAATTCCGGAAGAGAAGAATCAACCTTGCTAGGGTTAATACCAGGATAATCATTTAAGAATATGGGAAAGAGATAAATATTCGGCTTTTGATTGATCGGCATCAGTTGCGTTTTTAACACTTAGAAAGGAAATCTTCCTTCCTCATTCTTTCACACCCTGCAGGCCAGACACCAAAACTTCCGAAAGTTCGACTAGTGTCATCGGCATAGATGTGAAATAATTGAAGCATTTTACCAGGAAGGTCCTTGATGTGAAAAAGGAAGGGAGTTGGACGAGGAATAGAACCCTGAGGAGCGCCAGCATTTATGGAAGGCTCGTCAGACGTAATTCCATCCAGCGTGACACCCATTTTGTGATCTAGGAGAAAGGACTTTTTTGGTACCAAAGACCTTCCAACCAATACCATAACCATAAAGCTCTTGAAGCAACTCTGCATGCCTCACTTTATCAGATGCCGTCGAGATACCCAGAGCTATAATGTGTTCTTTGCCAGACATCTGTAAATCTATAGATACGTTACCTGATAACTGTCAAAAGGTCACCAATTTCGCGAAATCCTCTGAACTAAACATCAACAGAACGATCCAAACTCAACAAAAATTGGACAAGTACGTTGTTGGTAAATCGTTCAAAAACGTACTAATTATTTACAGATTGATACCGAACAGGGTGGTATGGATTGTATGGGTCTCATTGTTAAACAGGGAGCTCACAAGCACACTTTTCCAAGACAACTACTTTTCTTATTAATCTTGGATGAAATCACTTTTTTAGAAACATTGTTACCCCGTCCTAATGAAACATGAGATTGGTCAGTACCATCACGTTAAAAAACAGAGATGATTGGTTTGAGTAGTGGTGAAGGGATATTAAGCACTGAAACGTGGAGAAGAATGAGGTTCGATCTGTAACTATGATAACGTAGAAATGTTTCAATGCTAACCTGAACGCGTTTTGTGAATTCAGTTAAAACGTTAGAAGCCTATTTTCTTAAGACTAAATCCTAAGGAATTTCACCGAGAAACAGTCCAAATCCATTTCAGTTAGTTTGACCATATTTAAAATGTTTACGATACTATGGCTAGTTGTGAAGATTTAAAACAGTTGCCTTAAAATCTACATTAACAACCACATGATCGGAAGCTTGAAAAGAGGGTCAAGATGAGATTGTCCAATCCTCAGAAAGAGATTCAAAGGAGATGGCTCCCCTGATTCTTGATCAGAAAATCTTGTCGGAAAATTAACAATCTGTACAAGATCATTTGTAAGAGTGAAATTGTAAGTAACTTCTCTATAGGTCAGTTAGTCTTATTACAGTGAGTCAGTAAGGTCATGTTACAAGAAACAAGGTCACCAAGAACAATGGTGTTTGCAGTGTTATGCTTGTGCAGAGCCTTATTAATACTCTGATACTGTCACAATAACTAAGAAAAAATCAGAAGAGAAAGATTGATAGAAGAAAAGACAAACTGTATAATGTTAAATGCTTATTCTTAGATTCATGTTCTCGTACTCGTAACACCCGAGAGATCCTGACGAGCACAAATAGGAAGGCCACGAAGATGAATTATAGAGTTAAGTCGAAACGTAGGTAAATAGTTATCAACATGAAAGTCACTGAACAGGAAAGTTTTCACAGAAGAAAGAGTGAAACAGAGACCTGTGACAAATCGAAAAGAGGTTTTTTTTTTAGGTTTGGGAATCTAAAATGTTCACAGACCATAGTATTTTAAAACTTTTTAAAATTAACATGCATCATAAAGAATTACACAGAGCCTACAAATAAGGGGGTACAGACGAACAGGACGCCGAACTTTTACTCTCGTAAGCTTGAAAATTCTGAAGTTTATGGACTCAGAGGAAGCCATACATGTAAGACCTTTATCATGTCATAAGTCGTAAGCTTTTTCCGAGGTCGGAAAAAGCTTACGACTCATGACATGATAAAGCTCTTACATCTTTTACTCTCGTAGTTGTTAATCCCTATTTAATATTCGATCAGTTATGAAACTGAAACGAACAGCCTTTTAGTTCTCTCGTCTCCTCCTAGCCCACTACATCCCCTTCAAAGGTAAAAAAGCTGCCTTTCATAAAAATAAAAACTGTTTGTCCAAATAAATAAGGATTAAAAGAATGTAATTAATGAGGATGAGTCTAAAATATCCCTCGTCGAGTCATTGTGAAATAAAATTAGTAATTGTGTCAAGTCTGAACTTTGAAGAATTATGAATTTTTATGATGAAAAGTAGTGGGAGTTGTTATGACGTTTCCAAGACATATGTTTGAAAGTGAAAAATACATTTTTGGAAAATAAAAATCACCCCGACTTTTAGGAGACAGGAAACTTAAAGGCTTTAAGAAGCCTAGTATTTTCAAGCCTGCTACGTCCTGGCGCCTCCTCAAGGTTTAATTAAATAGTCATGGGTCTCCCATCCTGTTCCATTCCTTTCATCTCCTTTCCTTTCCTTCCCATTCATTTCCATTCCATGCCATTTCATGCCATCTCATGCCATCCCATGCCATCCCATGCTATCCAATTCCATTCTTGAGTCTCAGGAGAAAATTTAGGATGTGTAAGGACATTATTTCCAAAGTAATTTTTACTTTTTTTTAAGGTTCCACCCATAACATTGTACCAGTAGTCGTTGAAAAACGACCGGAGCCATTTCGCGAAAAGCAAGAAAATGCAGTTGAAAGTCAACAGCTGCCAGATCGGCCTAGCCAAGACCCACCGCTTCCAGGCGAGGCATCAGAAGTGCGTCAGGCGTCTTCCTATGTTCTGTTGGGCCAACAAAAACAAAGCGATGAGGTAACCAGAAATGATGCGAGAACCAGNTGCCATCTCATGCCATCTCATGCCATCTCTTGCCATCCCATGCCATCTCATGCCATCCCATGCCATCTCATGTCATCCCATGCCATCTCATGGCATCTCATGCCATATCATGCCGTCTCATGCCATCCCATGGCATCCCATGGCATCTCATGCCATATCATGCCGTTTCATTCCATCCCATGCTATCCAATTCCATTCTTGAGTCTCAGGAGAAAATTTAGGATGTGTAAGGACATTATTTCCAAAGTAATTTTTACTTTTTTTAAGGTTCCACCCATAACATTGTACCAGTAGTCGTTGAAAAACGACCGGAGCCATTTCGCGAAAAGCAAGAAAATGCAGTTGAAAGTCAACAGCTGCCAGATCGGCCTAGCCAAGACCCACCGCTTCCAGGCGAGGCATCAGAAGTGCGTCAGGCGTCTTCCTATGTTCTGTTGGGCCAACAAAAACAAAGCGATGAGGTAACCAGAAATGATGCGAGAACCAGGTATGAAATATGAATAATTAAATTTTGATTTTTATAATTCTTAGTGTATATAAGAAGACGATCTATGCCTTATGACCAGTCTTTTAAAAAGAATACGAGGCTGCGAGTTAACAATTTCTGACGCCATTGGTGACAGATATATCATTTTGCAAACCTTTGTACCGCCGCTATGAAAAGAAAATTAAAGCATATGGTAGAGTTTTATGCATCTAGATAAAATATGCTGTTTTTTTTACTGTGAATACTATTTACAAGAGGAGACTGCGAAAGACCTGTGATGATTACCAGGTATTGTCAGATATTATCAAATGTCACTAGTTGTTATTGTGTGGTTGATATTTGGGGTCAGAAGTAGTTAGTATTGACACTTTCATCCCTATCGTAGACATTACTTTGAAGAATAAAGTCAATTTAAAGTTCATGTGCCTGCCAACGTTTGTAAACTTTTATCACATGAGAAAATATGCATACAGCGTGATTCTTTGAAGGGTGTAAGATCATAGTGGCGACAGAAGGTACAAGTGGCTGTAAAGTTCTTCTCGATTTGTTATCAAAACAGTTTCGATCAGTCGAAAACCCTTAGCAGGCAGTAAATAGATAAAGCTAATCGTAATTAAAAACTATATTTATCCGAAATCTATTTATGTTCATTGCTTAGTGGACAGGCACGTTTCACCCCTTGAAAACTCATCAGGAGTATCTGGAAGATTATAGATACCAAACCGCTTGGTAAGATAATGAAAGCAAGAACCATGGACTGAACCTTATAGAAAAGTGAAAAATGTGTGTGGAGTGAATTGGAGTCGAACCAATACCTGTGGGATGTGAATGGGTACATGCGTTCCAACTGAGCTATCGGCGCTCGTTCTTAAACCAGATCACTTTTCAACAATTTTGTATCCTCTCAATTTATGTTATGTTATTTTCTGAACTGAACCTGCAGAAAAGTAACAGGAAATTACAATTGTTGTTAGACTTTTGAGGACACTAGTATGAGGGTGATAAAAAATATTTCTACAATTAACGACAAGGTGTTAAAAGGTTCTAATTAAAAATAGTGTTGGTTGACCTACCATTCTTTCACATTGAATGATTTGAGTAGAAATATAGACTATCTTTACTTAACCCTTGCATGGAATTTACTTTGCAGACAGATAGCAAAAAGACATACATACGAAAAACGATATGACTGTAATTGTAAAAAATTTTTTGTTTTTAAGGTTTAAGTTATAGTTTTTCTTTTGTTTTGACTGCCTTTGGAAACGGTATGAAATCTGAACATTTCTCTTGATTAAGGCTGTTTACAGGTATAATGGCCTTGTTTTTTTCTTTTTTCTTCATTTAAAAACACAGGAAATGAGAAAACGTAATTGCAATGATGGCAGGAACTTGATTTTTTTAAATATAAGTCTAATACATGTTGAACGGAAACTCTCACAACGCAAATACGTTTCATCTACACGTATTTATTTTTATGAGAACAACTTTATGAAGGCTCACAGGTGAAAACCAGGAAAATAGATAAAGAAATTTAACTAGTGAATGCAATCAATGTAATTAAATATATCAAATGTGAGACTGAATAGATGTTAAACGTTAAGCTACCAGCCATTATTCCCTGTAACATTTTGTAATATTTATACTAGCATCGAAGTAATTGTTAGCTATAGACAGTACTCAATAATATAAGAATATTAGAGCTATCATATGGTGAACGTCAAAAAAATCAACAAAACCAAGTTTAGAACTGACAGTTTCATGTTTTCACAACTGTCACAAAACAAACAAACAAGTTGTTTTTTTGTTTAGCTGACGATTGTGAAAACATGAAACTGTCAGTTCTAAACTGAGTTTTGTTGATTTTTTTTTGTCGTTCACCATATGATAGCTGTAATATTTATATAATCAGTCAGAAAATGTACAAGAAATAGACATAGTCAAATAATTGGAATATAAACGCAGATACGTTGAATATATGGGCGCAAAAATCTTTTACGAGCTTCCTTTTGATGTAATTAAAAGAAGGCTTTGAGCCTGACTTTGAAAAACATCTAAAAAATTATTTTTCCAGTAATATATTCATTTGCTTTATTTACTTCTATTTTTTATTTGCTTCTTTAATGCAGTTTTTATACTTTTATTTTTATTTACATTAAACCATTTTATTCTTTTAGTCTATTTCATGCACAGAACACTCATTAATAACAGCGCTGTTGTATATATTGCCAAAATGTTTTTTATCCTGGATAAAGATTCGTTTAAGTAACTAACCAACTAACTAAATAAATAAATAAATAAATAATTGAATAAATAAATAAACAAACAAATAATTTAAAGTTTTTAGGGAACTAACTGGTGCAGGACCAGATCAGTTTGAGAATAAAATGAAGCCGGAAACGTTGTTTCCTTCTCGCTTGTAAGCATGCAGCCTCGCAGTTAAGAAAGTAAAAGAAATGACATTTATAACATTAGAATGATTTTTTGACTTACAAAGTACTTTTGAATAATTTTCAGTATATTTATTGAGATTCTCTTGGGCAAGTACAAGAACCTTGGGTGAAAGAAACCAGAGTTAACAACGCTGGTTTCTTTCATCATAAAGTTGCGTTATTATTATTATTATTATTATTATTATTATTTATTATTATTATTTACACATTTTCTTTGAATTGTTTTCTTGAAATCCAGCACCGGGTCACTACCAGTGACCTAGGGTGAAGGAAGTTTTGGTAATAAAATTAAATAGAGAGAGCTCGTCTAAGCAACTGAGCATTTCCGTTCAAAACAATTTTCGTTACTTCTTGCAAAGAAGGCCCCCCTGGGATTTGTTTCAAAAAGTTATCTGTTCCTTT
>RDPX01000294.1:1632827-1670074 GCA_003991215.1 Morbakka virulenta | reverse complement strand
TCCGGCCAAAAAAATCCTCACTGCCAAATCAAAGTCCCTGTGAAGGGCACCGTCTGAGCCCCAATTGCTGGGGGAAAAAAACGTTAAATCTAAAAAAAAAAAAAAAAAAAAATTCCACTACCCTGTCATTTCGTATTTTTTCGTCCAACACATGCTAGCATGTAAAACGGACGTTAAACCGAATATGATGATGATGATGAATGATCATAATTTTAATACCGAAGGCAAGAGTGGCAGCTTTTGCAGTTGAATATAAGATATAGTTGACGTATTATATCATATTATATCCTCTATCTTTCAAAATAACCATCAGGGCAACGTTAAAAAGTTTGTGGGTTTTTTTCAATTATGCTTTCTGAAATATGGAACCATAGATTGCCACAATTTAAGATTAAAATCCGGACTCAAATGTACAATTTGAGATTTCAAATAGTATTGAGTTCTAGTTTTTGTTATAATTTTTTGTAAACTAGAAACACGCAAGCCCCAGCCGCTCGTCGAGTTCTTTCTGTATTAGTTTGAGTAAGTCGTTGTAGAATTCGTGTTTTCAGTGTTGCAAGCCTCAAATTTGTACCCCATTGATTCCATATCAACAGGAAAAATGAAAACTGAGGCTTCTTTTTTATTTCAAAGAATGTGCCATAACGTTTTGACACCCTGTTTGTACTACAGCCAGTTTTAACGCTCAGGCCGGAAGTTATATGGGAGGGCAATATATATGCTGTTTTTAACAACTGAGTTCCCAAAGTATTAACAACAGGAAATTGATATATTATTTCCTGACACCCTATTGGTTGAAATGACAACAATAACATTTCCCTGACTTCTGTTTCGAGAGAGTGTTGAGGCCAGATTCTAAACTTTCACATCTTTTCCTACCACCTCCTTTCAAGTTTTCTTGGGTGTGTCAGGCTTCCAGGCACTAACAACAGCCAATTCCGATACCATCTTTATGGCACCATCTCATTTCTGCACATGGCTATACCAGCATAGTCTCCTCCCTCTCTCATGATAAGCTGTACATCCTCGAGACCTAGCCGCCTGTTTCACAGATGTTGTCACATTGACATTCCCTGTTTTGACAATAACCCTGATCTTAGCCCTGTCAATTCGTTTCACCCTTTGAAAGATCAGCTTTAGCCCCAGGCCGCATCACACTTCTGACACACGCAGTTAGGTGAGGGATAGTCAGATGATAAAACCTTTTGCAAGTTGACTTTACCCTAGTAATGACTACCAGACCACCCCCTGGTATAGTACAACATCTGGCTCTTCCGAGCCAAATATCACCGATTTCTGAGCTCTGTTATCTGTTGGGTGACTTTCCCCTTTGGAGCGTTTTATCTATGGAGGGGATCTTCTTTTAGCCTTCTCAGACTGATATGCTGTATTAATAGACTTCAAAGTGTGCCACATTATCTGAAAAGGGAGGGCTATAGTCGCAGAAATGGGATACAGTCCAACAACGCAGGGTCTCTCCTGTCAAGGATCTTGCTCCGGTGCAGTAAACTGTCGGTCGTGAGGCATCCCTTTGTTGCTTTGGTTATTCTATTGTGTACTAGGTTGTCATGAAGTCGTTTAAATTTGGGTGCATGTTTAAATACCTCAATGGTCTGTTTTTTTGTCGAGTGTAGATTCGGTTTCTTTCTTCTTTTTTTTTCCTACGAGTTTGCGTGACACCAGTTAATACCCTGAAACCTTTTTTCTGGAATTTGGAAAACATACCTTGTTTGCTGTTGGCTGGCATGCAAACTGGGGGATAATCGTTTTCTGGAACGATTGGTCTCTGTCTGACCTAAAACTTTTTAATACTGACTGGTTTGCGGCCTGTACCATGCCTAAACATTTTCCTGAGGAGACATAGCCACTTCTTTTGCCCTTCCATGGTATATTTATCAAGTTATTCTAGACTCAGTAGCAATCAAAAGATGCTCCAAAATATGTCACGGTGTCGTCTCCGCCCAGGGAGTGCAGTAATGGAAAAGGTTGTCTTGCGTTCACAGATTCTCACCGAATATGCCGAGCCACATATTTTTGTAATTTAGAGTGACTGGTTTGTACCACAGCACGGATTCGTCTGCGTAAGTGGCAGCTGCGACTTTCTACCTTATTTTATCCAAGGATAATTGACGGCAGTACTCCCAACTTATGGTAGGACCAGCTTACCTGTTTTCATTTTGTTGTGTTCGACTTATGATTGTGGAGATGTACATACCCCAGCTATACAAACTGTTGCAAACATTCAGGACAAAAGCAGATTAGGTGATCCGGTGAAGACCCACCCTTACAGGAGAGCAGTTTTCTCTGGTGTTTTTTTTTACAACATTTGCTCTTCGTTGTTTTAGCCAATTTGTTAAAACGTTTCTTTGGAATTCTTATATATTTAACAGGTCTTATTTTGGGGGGAAATTTTTGCAGTTATAATGTGGTACTTATTCTCAACGTTTATAGTGAAATAAATGCAGTTTCGGAATAAAACACTTTTCCGCCAAGTGCTGTAGTGTTAAGGTTAGTGTTGTAGATTATTTGTCATTTCATAAGGGGGAGTGGGGCATCCTGTTAGTCTTAAAGAGACAATAGTGTCGCGCTCTAAAATTGTTTTGGAACAGCGTCTGGAGTGGTTTCAGATGCCAATTTGGAGGTGACAGTGCCTTTCACACCGAAAGCAGGTGTGGTTTGCCGCTGATCTGTCTCTTTGACCTCCAGCTTTCCCCCTTTCTCGCTTTGCCTCAGTCTGTGGACAAGTGTCTCTTCGAACTGGAAAAGGCATTCCTCCAAAGCCCCTCTCCACAGCCTCTTTCCACAGCATCTTTCCACAGCCTCTTTCCACAGCCTCTTTCCACAGCCTCTTTCCACAGCCTCTTTCCACAGCCTCTTTCCACAGCCTCTTTCCACAGCCTCTTTCCACAGCCTCTTTCCACAGCCTCTTTCCACAGCCTCTTTCCACAGCCTCTTTCCACAGCCTCTTTCCACAGCCTCTTTCCACAGCCTCTTTCCACAGCCTCTTTCCACAGCCTCTTTCCACAGCCTCTTTCCACAGCCTCTTTCCACAGCCTCTTTCCACAGCCTCTTTCCACAGCCTCTTTCCACAGCCTCTTTCCACAGCCTCTTTCCACAGCCTCTTTCCACAGCCTCTTTCCACAGCCTCTTTCCACAGCCTCTTTCCACAGCCTCTTTCCACAGCCTCTTTCCACAGCCTCTTTCCACAGCCTCTTTCCACAGCCTCTTTCCACAGCCTCTTTCCACAGCCTCTTTCCACAGCCTCTTTCCACAGCCTCTTTCCACAGCCTCTTTCCACAGCCTCTTTCCACAGCCTCTTTCCACAGCCTCTTTCCACAGCCTCTTTCCACAGCCTCTTTCCACAGCCTCTTTCCACAGCCTCTTTCCACAGCCTCTTTCCACAGCCTCTTTCCACAGCCTCTTTCCACAGCCTCTTTCCACAGCCTCTTTCCACAGCCTCTTTCCACAGCCTCTTTCCACAGCCTCTCTCCACAGCCTCTTTCCACAGCCCCTCTCCACAGCCTCTTTCCACAGCCTCTTTCCACAGCCTTTCTCCACAGCTTTTCTCCACAGCTTTTCTCCACAGCTTTTCTCCACAGCCTCTCTCCAGGCCATCTTATGGAAATCACCTAAACAACCGTATCGTTTTGACGACCTTGACATAATTAAAGCAGTTTTAAAAGTTTTGTTTTGTTTTTGGCTCTTTTAAAAAATTTGAAAAAAGCGTCGCCCCTTAAATAAGCACCGCATTCGGTACCTTAAAAATTAAATAAGCTCCGGGAGCTCTTGTAAGAGTAAGTATGGTAGGAGCTTGTAGCACATATGTAGAGAGAGCAGTTTATTTATGACTTGGTAAACCACTCAAATAAGAAGCTTACATCATCATCAAAGAAAATTTAGACCGTACCTTCCTTTTATCAGCAGCTTTTTTAGCATCTGTTTGGTCGAATAGAGGAGAGGATCGCCCGGTTCTTTCTTCAAAAAATATTTTGTGTCATTTTTCTTCTTTCATTAATTTGTATGCAAGAACATGACACATTCGTATATAAATGAAATAATTTTTATGATCTGATTGATTTTTAGTGATTTCAACGACATGACCCAAGTTGACGAAAGAAGAACGTGTGATTATCGAGCTGAAGGGACTGGTTTGTGCTACGATTACGTTCCTCCACCCAAATCTAGTACAGAGAGCCGTTTACAGTGTACACAAGGTGTTGCAGATAGTGATTCCTGCGATGGTTCTAGTGCTTGTTACGATATTGTGCCGCCACGACAGACAGTTAGTTCTTGTCAGGAACTTCAAGATGTATGTCAGTCGCCCACCACTTGCATTATCAAGGATAGCCGTCATTTTACGCCGATTGATAGCTCCAGTGATGTTGGACCTACACACTGTTATGATGTCCTTCCACCTCTACATAATGCCCAACCTCTGTATGATACACCACTGCGTTCAACAAAAAATGTTGAGGAGGTATCTCCAGCATGTACAATTCCGCATCGAAGAACAAGTGGACCTTCAGATATTTATGATTTGCCTTCATGCTTTAAAGGAACTCAAGCTTCAATGGCTACATCCCTCCCTTCATATCTAGATGACCCCCATTTGCCTCCAGGATCGGAGGGAAAAAACATTAAAGGGGAAGTGGTGGAAAAGTGTTATGATACCTTGCTTCCATCAGCACAACCACCTCCTCGGCCTCCCAAAAATTCGATATCTTCAAGCATCGGTGGTTTCTCTGACACTAGCCGTTTAAGTGATGCTAGTGCCTCTTCAGATGAAGTGAGTAATAGTCTGTATGATGTGGTACCTTCGCCGCGGTCACAGGTTGTTCCGAAGAGTCCGTCACCTTATGGTGAACGAAGATATCAAACAAGAACAATGGCAAGAAGACAGGAAACCAAGGAACAGGCACAAAATAACTGTTACGATGTGGTTCCACCGCCACAGCCCTCACCACAGTCCTCGCCACAGCCTTCACCACAGTATTCACCACAGTATTCACCACAGTCGACAAGGAATTCTTCAGTAACAGAAGGAGGAGCTGTTTATTCCTATGATATACTTCCACCCAAAGGGGTAGGGAATAGGGAAATTTCGGATAGTAAATCCTTGTTAGACCCGACCCTTCCACCCTCTGATTTTAGACCTCACTCGGATCTTGGATCTTATGGTACGCGAGACATGGATTCCCAAGCAATTCAGTATGGCTTGGTTCCACCCGTCCGTTCAACAAAAAGCCGTCCCAAACAACAAACGCTTAAAAGAGTTCAGTCTGTCCCTGTTGACTCAGGAGGTACCTTACTGGGGTTCAGCCAGCGAGTAGCCCAGAAATCTCCCGTAGTTTCAGACGGGTACGTTGAAATGGGTGCCAATCAGAGCTCATCAAATCCATACTCCAACTACGATGCTGTTCCGCCTTTACGACAGACGTTATCGCCAGATTTGGATTCTAGCTATAACACCGTACCCGCCCCCATTCCTACTCGTCAGGATGATAGCTATGTACTTATGGCAGAACCAAGAACTCTGAAGTCGATGATTGGTGATAAACCATTACCTCCAGTGCCTTCACTACAAACTTACCTTGGTATAGATAAAATCCCGTCGGTAACGCCGGAAAATTCAACTGTCAGAGAACTCGACGAGATATATGACAAAGTTCCCGTAAGGCAAAAGGAAAACAGCTCTGATCCTATCTACTTAGTGAATTCCAGTCGTCACAGCACACTTGCACCGCTACCATCATATGAAAATTCTGATGAGGAGAGTGAGTATCAAGTTATTAGTTGTTTCGCTAGTGTTCGTATTTGCCTGACTTAGTACTTTATCTGGAGCTCCAAATGTGAAATGTACTTTCAAACAGCAGCTGTCATGATAACATACGCCACTACATTAACAGTTCAATTTTAACAATGCCTTCGTCAACTCCATTTTTTTCCTTCTCGGTTTTCATTTTTATTTTCATTCTTATCACTATTAATCTATTCATTAGTCTTTACACTTCCAGGGTGCTTTAAAGCATTTTGACGTTAGAGGAACAGAACTTTTTTTAAACAGTCATGCTGCACCACGACGTGCTGTTCTTTGAATGATACCTAATCTGATCTCAACTCCAATCCTCCATATATATCAAAGAAATCTTTCTGGTATGGCTCCTACTGCAATAATCGGAACTGATATCAGATATCATTGTTCACAGTTTTCCCATCTCTCCTCTCAGCATTTGATATTTGTCTGCCTTTTCTTCTGGTTTTTCTTTAGCCCTCTAATGACCTGAAATCACAATACTTCTGGTTTCTACTTTCTTCTATTTACCATGACTACTATTTTAGGTGCTCCAGCCTCTATCGTCCCATCACACTGTATCATAAAATTCCATCAGATCTTTAAACCCGTTGCTCTGCATCACCTTTCTGTCATATTGTTATTACTTGCCATTGTTTTCTATCCCCGCATATTTATAGAGTTGTCAGTTAACTTGCAGCATTATTTGCCGTCATATGTATTTTACAAATTTGCCAATTAGATAATAAAAGCGTGACCCGTATTCAAACATCCTGAACCAAGGTGAATCAACAAATGATAATAGAGAACATAGTTCATATTCAGAGCTACTTCCCCGGCATTGCAACTAAGTGCTTCTTTGGATCCTTTGAGATCCCCTTTCATTAGCTATCAGCATACCTTGCCCCATTGAGTTCCTTGAGTCTTACTTACATTTTCCCAATGTATTTGCTTTTTTCCATGTTCATTTTCAACTTCACGCTTTCAGTTGTTTTTATATCGTCTTGCCCTTTCTGCCCAAGCCGTTAGTAAGGTCTTTCTTTCACCAGTTTTTCTTATTATTTCTAACAGTTTTCGCAGGTAATACGCCATATGTGGCCTTTCTTTCGTTGCACTTAAAGTGTCACAACAGAAAGGCAACATATATGAATAAATAAATAACAATGGTAATAGTAATTATTTTTTCTATCGATTTAAACTCTGATTAGACTATGGCTACTTTTGACTTACAGTTAAACCTTCTCAAATTGAAAACGCTTCCAGTAGTTCCAAATTGAAAAAGAATACCTACATCACAGTGATGAAATGCATATGAAAGCATTGCAGCAGAGAATGTGGAAAAAACTGTTGTTGCTGGAATGACCCCTTGTTTAACACCGGTATCAGTTGAGTCTCCTCGAGACAGTTAAAAAGAACATGAGCTTTCATGCCCTCATGCAACTGCTTGAACATGCTCACAAAGAATAGTGGACACACTAGAATCCCAAGTATTATCCACAAAGCATGGTGGTTCACAGTATCGAAAGCCTTTGTTAAATCAACAAAGGCTTGATACAGAGATCCCGCTCAATGCCTTTCCCTTGGAGCTGACGTGTAGTAAATATCATGTTAGTGGTGCCTCTGCCATGTCTAAAGCCACTCTGCGATTCAGGAATGGTAGTCGGACAGATGTCTTCCATTAGCCTGTTTAACAGCAGTCTCGAGAAAACTTTCCCCGGAGCTTCAAGGAGTGTAATACCCCAATACTGATCACATACACCTTTCTCTTCACTAAGATACCATCTATCCAATCCCTGGGTATGGTGGTGCTGTGCCAGGTCTTAGTAATAGGATTGAATACTGCATTGGTCATATTTTCACTTCCAATCTTTAGAAGTTCAAGTGGCAGTCCATCTTGACCAGGTGCCTTGCCAGCATTGATTTGCTTGAGAGCGATTTCTACTTCTTCACGACTTGGTAGTCGATCGATTCTAAGTTTAACAGCACATTGTGGGAGGTTCTGTATGACATTCATATCCACTACTGAAGGATTATTAAACAGGTCAACAAAGTGCTCATGCCAGCACTGTAGAATCTTCTTTGGTTCTTTGATAATGTCCCTGTTGTCTTTTGACTTTAGAGGAACCACGCAAAATTTTGGAGGGCCAAATACTTCACGTATCAGACCATAAAACAGCTTCATGCCCTTAGCGTCATGTGCTCTTTGAATTTCTGAAGAAATCCCTGACCATCATTTATTCTTCTAAGGTCGCGTTGCAAAGCTGCTTTGTGTTCTTTGGAGACCGTCACTGTTTCAGGATGAACTAAGTTGGTATCTTTAAGTATCATTTCATACATCTTTCTTTTACTTTCTAGTAGCTGTTGGGTTTTGTGTCATTGTCATCAGACCAGTCCTTATGCTTTCCAAGAATTTTTGCTTCCACTGAGTACACTTGGTTCTTAAATTCCTCCCACGTTCCATCAAATTCAATCTGATCAGATTTGGCTTTCAATGTTTTCCACACATCCAGGTCTTTTAGTTTGACGTCGGTGCGCTTTGGAAGTTTTACCCCATTTATCCGGACTCTTTTACGGACACACAGTTTAAACTTTATCCGAAACATTTTATGTTAAGTGTCACATTCCGCACTCTGCACCACACCTACATTACACACATCACAACGGTCACGCCTCTTGGTGATAATAAAGTCGATCAAATGGCCACGTTTCAGTCTCAGATCTGTCCACGTAGCCTTGTGCCTAACTTTCTGGTGAAAAAGTGTATTGCCTACGACCAAATTAAGCTCGAAACAGAATTGAAGCAGCTTCAAGCCATTTGAATTCATTTTGCCAATGCCATGGCATCAAATGGCATCCCAAGTTTCAAAACCACTACCGACTCGAACATTGAAATCACCCATAATAATAAGTTTCTCATCAGATGGAGCAAAACTGACAACATTACGCATATCCACTTTTTAGGTCATAATGGCTTCTTCACTAGCTTGCATTGTTGGAGCATAAACTGAGAAAATGGTTGAATATCTACCACAAGTGAGAGGAATTCGAAGTTTCATTATGCGGTCAGAAATGCTGCAGGGGTACTCTACACATTCCAATAAAGTTGTTCTGACTGCAAAACCTACACCACCATCACGAGGTTCACCTTTCTTCTTGACAACCCAGAAAAGTGTGAAACCAGATGTAATTTCAGTGAGCTGACCTTAACACAGGGAGATGCGTCTCCGACAGGGCTGCAATATCAATGTTTAGTCTTTCAAGTTCTTTCGTCACAATAGTTGTTCTTCTTTCTGGTTGATTAGATACTTTTTGGTCCAATAAGGTCCTTACATTCCAACAGGAAACACTGAGTTTCACTCGATCTTTTGTTTTACTGTTTCTTTCATACATACATACATACATACATACATACATACATACATATATACATACATACATACATACATACATACATACATACATACATACATACATACATACATTATCTTGTTTGTAAGATGGTGTTGTTGGTTATGATGATGATGATGATGATGATGATGATGATGATGATAATAATAATAATAATAAAAATAAAAATAATAATAATAGTAATAGTAATAATAGTAATAATATTTGTAGTAAAGGACTAGTCTGAAAAGATAGTGTAAACAAGACGGTGAAGTGAAGAGAGTTGATTGGATATTATTTAAGAAATATATCCTGTGTCCTCGTATGTAACCCCATGAGCATAAAATGAATTTTGGTCATTTGCCATTTTTTCATTTGGAAAATTAGCTCCATTTTATAAGCGCATGGGGATATATAGCTATTCAAAGTAAAGGCAATTTTTTTTCTTAAAACGTATTTAATTCAACAAAGGAGAAATAATAAATTACAACCGAAAAATGGTNATACATACATACATACATACATACATACATACATACATTATCTTGTTTGTAAGATGGTGTTGTTGGTTATGATGATGATGATGATGATGATGATGATGATGATGATAATAATAATAATAATAAAAATAAAAATAATAATAATAGTAATAGTAATAATAGTAATAATATTTGTAGTAAAGGACTAGTCTGAAAAGATAGTGTAAACAAGACGGTGAAGTGAAGAGAGTTGATTGGATATTATTTAAGAAATATATCCTGTGTCCTCGTATGTAACCCCATGAGCATAAAATGAATTTTGGTCATTTGCCATTTTTTCATTTGGAAAATTAGCTCCATTTTATAAGCGCATGGGGATATATAGCTATTCAAAGTAAAGGCAATTTTTTTTCTTAAAACGTATTTAATTCAACAAAGGAGAAATAATAAATTACAACCGAAAAATGGTAAATTTATTCAACGTTGTTTTGATACAAAGAAAGAAAGAGAGAAAGAAACAGCAAGTTCGGAGGATGAGCTCCCCCGAGGATGAGCTCCCCATTAGGTGTAGTATGCAGGGCTCACCGGCTTGTGGACACCTCCCAACACACCAAATTGCTCACCCAGGAGTGGGTTAGAAATCCCTCACTGCCTTGTGCTTTAAGCGGTGTGCCTAGCCTTTGGTAATCCAATGCCTATTGGATTACCAAAGGCGAGGCACACCGCTTAATACTGTGGTTGGTATCAGCAAGGGCATGTAGCTGTAGAAGAACCTGCCAAACTCAAAAGTTATGCGGATCATAAGTCATCAATACATATCAGATCAGCCGAGGCACGGGTTACCACCAACTGCCAGCACCACTGACCAGCAGGGCGGTGCAGGAAAGTATACTACTGCTGAACATCGATGAAAAGGAAGAAAAAGAAGAGGAGGCAAGAAAAGGAGAGAAAAGCATGTAAAAGACAAAGCTAGGCAAACCACATTGAGGGTTGGTACACTAAATGTGGGAACGATGAATGGAAAAGGACGGGAAATTGTAGATATGATGAAAAGAAGACACATTGATATACTGTGCGTCCAAGAAACCAAGAAGGTAGAAAAGAAGCAAGTCCAGACAACTTGGGAATGGATACAAGCTAATATTCCATGGAGAGGACAACAAAAGAAATGGAGTAGGAATTGTGTTTGGCCCCTGCTATACAGAACGTGTGCTGGGAGTAGAGAGAATCTCTGACAGAGTGATGAGCTTGAAATTAGATGTAGAGGGCACAATACTGAATGTGATTACTGCATATGGACCACAGACGGGTTGCATACAGGAAGATAAAGACAAGTTTTGGAGAGACGTGGACACAATATGCATAATACCTAGAGAAGAGAGAAGCGTGATTGGAGCGGATTTCAATGGACACTTTGGAGAAGGGAACAGAGGGGATGAGGAGGTGATAGGAAGATATGGCTTTGGAAGGAGAAACCAAGACGGTCAGGTGCTAGTGGACGTTGCAAAGAGAGCAGAAGTGGCAGTGTTATATACATACTTTAAGAAGAAAGAAGACCAGAGAATCACCTATAACAGTGGAGGAAGAAGTACCCAAGTTGACTACCTAGCTTACAAAAGAAGGCACCTGAACGAAATATTTGACTGCTATGTAGCAGAGTGTGTTGCTGCACAGCACAAGATAGTAGTATGCAAGCTAAGGATCAAGAACAAGAGGAAAAAGAAAAGGAAACTTGTACCAAAAATAAAGTGGAGGAAGCTGAGAGAAGCCGATTGTAGGAGAAGTTTCAACCGGGAGTTGCTAGAGTCACTGAGTTCAACCACAGTTGTGCTTGAAAGCTGGTCTGAGCTTACTGAGAGAATTAGAGAAGCAGCCAAAACAGTCCTGGACGTAACATGAAGCTATCGAAAGCTGGACAAGGAAACATGGTGGTGAAATGGTGCAGTATAGGAAAGTATTCAAAACAAAAAGAGAGTATGAGACTAGACGTAAGGAAACGAAGCAAGAATTGGCCAAGGCAAAGAAGGAAGCCTACAGAGGTCTTTACGACAGACTGCAAACAAAGGAGGGTGAAAAGGATTTATTCCGTATTGCAAAGCAGAGGAACAAGGCATCAAAAGATATCCAGCATGTTAGAGTGATCAAAGATGACAATGGAAGGCTTTTGACAGGAGAAAGAGAGGTTTTACAAAGGTGGAAAAGCTATTTTGAAGTGCTTATGAATACTGAGAACCCCAGGGAAGCCAGGATTGAAGAAGCACAGAAAATTGAACGTGAAGTTGGAAGGATAGATAAGGCTGAAGTCGAGAGCGCATTGAAGAAAATGAAAAATGGCAAGGCTGTAGCCCCAAACAATATACCTATCGAAGCATGGAAGTGCCTCAGGGACTTCCAGGTGTAGAGATACTCACAAAGCTTCCTGGGATGTGAGGAGATGCCAAACGAATGGAGGAGTGTTTTGATTCCTGTCTACAAGAACTAAGGAGATGCACAAGAGTGTGACAACCACAAGGGCATCAAGTTAATGAGCCACACCATGAAGTTGTGGAAGAGGGGTTTTGAATGCAAGGACCAGGCAAGAGGTAGATATCAGCCAGGAACAGTAGGCATTCATGCCAGGAAAGAGCACAATGGAGGCAATATTTACTCTACACGTTCTAATAGAGAAACACTGAGAATGGCAAGAGGAATTACATTGTGTATTTATAGATTTGAAAAAAGCGTATGATAGGGTGCCAAGGGAAGAATTATGATATTGCATGAGAACATCCAGAGTAGCAGAAAAGTATGTAAGGCTAATAAAAGACATGTACAGGGACATTGAGACAGCCATAAGAACAGCTGGAGGGATGACTGATTGGTTCCAATTCAGGGTTGGACTCCATCAAGAATCAGCCTTGAGCCCCTTTCTATTCGCTATTGTTATGGACCGAGTCATGGATGAAGCATGGAAAGAAGCACCATGGACAATGCTGTTTGCTGACGACATTGTGTTGTGCAGTAAAACAAGAAATGAGGCTGAAGAAGAACTGGAAAAATGGAGAGATGCCCTGGAGAAAAGGGGAATGAAAGTAAGCAGAGCAAAAATAGAATACCTGGTCTTGAATGGAAGAGAGGATGATAAATTAACCATGCAAGGATCAGATATAATGGGGGCAGAAGACTTCGAATACATGGGATCAACAGTACAGTGTGATGGAGGGTGCGATATAGAAGTTAAGAAGAGAATACAAGCAGGTTTGAATTGATGGAGAAAGGTAACAGGCGTACTATGTGACAGAAAGCTACCACCAAGAGTGAGGGAAAAAATATATAAGACAGCAGTGCGGCCAGCTTTAATGTATGGGCTTGAGTCAGTAGTGACACCAAAGAAACATGAAGCAGAGAGAGGTGGCAGAATTGAGAATGCTGAGATGGGCACTTGGAGTCACACGCCTGGATAAAATCAGAAACAAATACACCAGAGGTATAGCACATGTTAGGAGATTGAGCGAGAAGCAAAGGGAGGCAAGACTCAGATGGTATGGGCATGTGAAGAGAACTATATCGAGAGGAGAATGACAGACATAAATCTGCTAGGGAGGAGGAAGAGAGGAACACCAAGGAGACGTACATTGATGCAATAAAAGAGGACATGGGGGGGATGGGAGTGAGAATGGAAGATACTGCTGACCACAGCAAATGGAGGCATATGATCCTCTGTGGTGACCCCTAACAGGGTGCAGTCAAAAGGTAAAGAAGAAGACTAGTTAGCTTTACCTAAGTTGATTCAAAATTATTGTTTTCGAGGTCTGCTTTTCCTTATATACTCAACCTCATTTCGTATGTAACATCTAACACCTCCTCCGGGCCAAGAAGCTCAATTTTACCTGACGTGTGTGTCCATTTATAGCAATTTGTGTTGTTTGTATTTTCACATAAGTGGATTTTTATAACACCGGATAAATTAATATTTTTATAAACACCTGAGAAAAAAATTTGTACTTTACCTACATTCCTCCTTAGTCTATTCATATTTCGGTAGACTATTTCAAAACACCTTTTCCTCGTAAATTTATTTATATCACCCTTGTTAACTTTCTGTGGTCCTGGACAGGTCTCTATGTCTCCTGACAGCAACAGTAATAAGGTGTGCGAAGATGTTGTGTTCCAGAAAGGGTGTCTGTTGACCATTCATAATGAAAAACATAGTTTTCTTTTAATTCCAAATCATCAATGTATGAAAATTACTTTCCAATTACACTATACAGATCATTACTTAAAAAACTTTTTTTTCCAACGACTATGCAAAAGTTATAGCAATCATAAACACCACATATCCGACCAATCTTGAGATGTAAAAAACTCAGGTTCCTTGTATAAATATAGAGTGGAGGGAAGAAAAGCATTTTATCAAAAGCACAACATGTAATAAGAGATATAAGCAAAAGATGGAGTTCAATTTGAAAATTTGAAAAAACTTAATTTAATTAATTATGAAACCTTTGCCATTACTGGACAAATGGAATAAAATTTCTAATGAAATCATTGAGGGAGTTTTTTCTGTAAACCCACTTGAAACTTGAACTTTGATCAAAACTGTTGAAAAATCCCTAAGACAAATTAGCACAATTACAATTTGCTATCCAATCAATTTCAGCTTTTTCACATTTTCTTGCTCTTCATTTACCCCAGCATTCATTTACCCAGTTAAATTTGATGTGCGATTTGATATACGATTTCATGTGTGATTTCATGTGTGATTTGATGTATGATTTGATTTACGATTTGATGTACTATTTGATGTGGAATTCCATGCACAATTTGATGTACAATTTGATGTGCGATTGGATGTATGATTTAATGTGGAATTTGATGTATGATTTGATGTATGATTTGATGTGTGATTGGATGTACTATTTGATGTGGAATTTGATGCACAATTTGATGTACAATTTGATATGCGATTGGATGTATGATTTAATGTGCAATTTGATGTACAATTTGATGTGTGGTGTAATGTACAGTTTGATTTACAATTTGATGTATCATTCGATGTACGATTTGATGTATGATTTGATGTCTGATTGGATGTACGATTTGATGTACTTTTTGATGTGCTATTTGATTTGTGATTTGATGTACAATTTGATGGACGATTTTATGTGTGATTTGATGTGAAATTTGATGTGTGATTTGATGTACAATTTGATGGATGATTTGATGTGTGATCAGTTGTGTAATTTGATGTGTGATTTGATGTATGACTTGACTTTTGATTTGATGTATAATTTGATATATGATTTGATGAACGATTTGATATGNTGTACTATTTGATGTGGAATTCCATGCACAATTTGATGTACAATTTGATGTGCGATTGGATGTATGATTTAATGTGGAATTTGATGTATGATTTGATGTATGATTTGATGTGTGATTGGATGTACTATTTGATGTGGAATTTGATGCACAATTTGATGTACAATTTGATATGCGATTGGATGTATGATTTAATGTGCAATTTGATGTACAATTTGATGTGTGGTGTAATGTACAGTTTGATTTACAATTTGATGTATCATTCGATGTACGATTTGATGTATGATTTGATGTGTGATTGGATGTACGATTTGATGTACTTTTTGATGTGCTATTTGATTTGTGATTTGATGTGCAATTTGATGTATGCAAACAAGATAATTAAAATAATTTTTGCTAAATAGCTTAATCATTATTTGTAACTTTTCAGTATTCGATGAAGAGCTGTTGTTGTAGTGCCTCACTTTCTTAGTACATTTAAAAATTGCATGCTTCTTGGGGTTTGTTGCTTTTAAGGATTTGAGGTTTTCTCGGGGGTGGTGGTGGGCTTTTTAGGCTACTTTTTTCATGCCATGTTTTTTTATGCTCAACACTAGCCACCTATTCATCTTCAGACAGCAGTGGTGAAGTATGCTGCTTCTTCCCTGTAAATACTAAAAGGCACTGCCTTGCATTTTATTTTATTTTTTACACACCTTCAAGGATATTTACTGTAGACTACACATTTTTTTGCTTAATGCAATTTTCTTTTTATTTGGTATTGATGCAAACTTTTGACAATTTCCCTCAAAGTTTGTTTATCTTTGCCATAATGTCAGCATAGTATACCAACATATGTGAGTTGTTTCAAATCTCTGTCATTATTTCTTTGAGGAAGGATAGCCTGCATGATCGCAGACAGATATTATACAAAGATTTAAATACCATCCCATTCACCACAGGGCTCAGTCGGCATCCTGTTGGTTTGCGTCTAGGTAATGGATTCTGACATCAATTCTGTTTTCAATTTTCTTGGACAATTTTAAATCAAACAAGTGATTCCAAGTACCCGGAAGACTTAACACTGGTCAGGGGATGCGAAAGATCTCTAGGCCCAAGTTACTCTACACCTGAGAGGGCAGAGTCGATATCTGGTAGTACTGGCTCTACATTGACCTGGAAAACCTGTAATCTTAAAAAGGACTTGCTATAACTCTGGATATTTCAAAGAAATTTTATAAGGTGTGGCACGCCGGCTTGATTAATGAGCTTTCTAGTTATGGTATTTGTGAAAGGATCTTTGGTACCATTCAGTACTTCCTTTCAGATCGTATGCATTGTCACATTGCATGCAATTACTTCTCGTAAGTATTCCATTAATGGCGGCGTTTGTTTATGGCCTAATTCTCATGCTTTAGTTAATCAACATCTATGCTAATTACACTACGTTGTACACTAGCACTGACGACAAGGAGGTTCAGCAGGAGCAAGTCAAACTTGCGGAAGATTTGAAGTCTGAACTTCAGGCTTGGAGAGAATGGGGAAGGAAGTGGATGGTTTCTTTCAACTCCGCAAAAAACGCTACTAATCTTGCTCAGTAGAAAGCTGAGCCACTATCTCCCTCCAGTGCCTATACACAGTCATGCGGATGTTAACCCTGTTGAGGTCACTTGTCATATTAAAGAATGTTCATCAATAAGGATGCTTTGTTTGTCATTTTCTTTTGATCTTTCATGAGGTTCTTACATCCAATCTATTGACAATTCTACTTCTAAAAAGGTTGGACCTTTATATCCTTCATATTACCCTACATCTGAGGCTATCTATCATTAGCTGTTGTATGCAGTACTACTGTCACATCTGTACTGGTGCTCCTACGTCTTACCTTGGTGTTCTTGATCATGTTCAGAGACGTGTTTGTAATTTGATAGCCCCAAATCTTGCTGCTCCCCTTGATCTTTTCTATCGATATTGTCAAAGGAAGTGTTTTAATGAGCTTTCCTCGCTGGTTCCAGCTCAGTTTGTTGCATTTCGTGTGCCTTGAATAATTACTCTCGCCGTCTTTATTCTTATCCAGTTGTTGGTCTAAGTTTTAATAAGTCTTCCAGGGAATATAGTTTCTTTTCTGAGACGGGCAGATTGTGTACGTCTTTACCTACCAACTGCTTCACCTCATCATATGACTTGAATGTATTTAAGGCTATCATCATCATCTTGCAGCCTCAGCCAAGATAGAATTCACTACAACTTTCCAGTATACCCTATCGGTCATAGCTGTTAGGTCTTCCTTGGCGATGGCAATGTCCCTGCATATGATGTCTGGAAAGGTGAGCTCCCGAGATGGCTTGAGTGGTGACCGGTGCCTTCATTAAAGAAACGACGACACAAGTTCATCTGAGGCACGTGTACAGTGTCCAGCAAACTGGACGCGTCTCCTTTGGACAAGGTTGATATCCTAGATAAGTCACCGTATATCATTTCAAGAGTTGGGTGTTTTTTCCATGAAAGATTTAATACTCTTCTAAGGAGACGGGTATAGCAGCCATCGTGGCGGCGGTGTTGTTTAGCGAAAAAAGTCCATGTTTTAGATCCGCAGAGTAAAATGGGTTCGATTATTACGCGAAAAATTCTGGTTTTAATCTTACGGTTGAGCTGGGATTTCCAGATCTTATTCCTTTTGTTACATGCAGTCCATGCCATGCCCTTCATGGTATCAAAATTTTTTTCAGAGTTTATTATCCTAGATACTTGTAGTCTTAAACACATTTGAGAATGTTATTTGAAAGAGTTTAAGGCTAAGGTTAATTCTTATTTCTTGTATTTTTTGCCCTATTTTGAGTTCCATGCACTTAGTGGCCTCATTTTTTGTATGCTACTTAACCATACAAAAGCAACAAAGTTAGATTTTTTTTTTAATAGAATTTAGTTTAACTAAAAAGAGTTTTCTAATTTTTTTTTAGAACTCTACGACAATCTCCCACCGCCATCAACGAAGATAGTTGAAAGTGACTGCCTAATGCCACCAAGAGTAGACCGAACTTTAAAACCATCTTCACCCCCAGAAACTGCACAGCAGTTTTCAAGGGAAGTTATAGAACCACCACCTGTTAATCGAGGCGTGAAACCATTAAGACTGGAAAACGACAAGCAGCTTTCACTTCCACAGGAGGAAAACTCTCAAACCCTTGGAATAAGGGACTCGTCACCACCGGATGAAGTGAATTTGATATACGATACTGTTCCGTTACGTCCATATGATGGAAGAGGCCAGCAGCTTACGTCAAATGAAGAATTTTCAAGGAATGGTTCTAGTAAAGACCCCATTAATGACGAGCCATTCTACGTAAACACTGATCCGGAGATGCGGAGAAACCTGGTGTGTTATGTGAGTAGAAACTACAAAAAGTAATTTCTCACAGTAGGTCTTTTTGTAGCCGTTAAATTTTTACCATATTTTTACCCATGTAAGCACTAATAGTCAGTCACATTGGGACCCCATTTAACTACACTGGTTGTGAAATAGGGTCCCAATCGCTTATGAGCAGGAAACCTCTGAAAAATGATACATTATTGTACACAAGGATGATATAAGTTTAAAAGAAAGAAATAGCATTCTTTTTTCTTTTAAGATCTTCCATTCTGAACAAGGCTTTGAAGACACTTTATCGCAAAGAGCTACTTTTGTTATTTGAGTATTTATCTTTGGTTGTTTTTAACCTTTTTATTTATTGATTTCTTCCCGCCCAATTTTCACTCCGAAAACTTATAAACTCAGATGTATACCACTGATAACGGAGAAAGAAATTGGACGCAGTATTTTCAGGGATGTGGCATGTGCTCGAGCCTCGTGCATTATAATATGTTAATTAACCACTCGGCCACTACTGCACTACATTTAAAGGTATTACAATTAAACTTCGATTATCCCAACAAGATCTTCCGGCCTGGGTAAATATTTACGTAAACGTGTGTTCTAATGTAAGTACGTGTACATGTATATCGAGTAAGGTGTCGTTTGTTTACGGATAATCAGTTATCCGAACAAATTGCTTACCACCCCTCTTGTTCGGATAATCGAGGTTCACTGTACACGTTATTACGTTACTTTTAAAAACTGGAATGTAACATGAGACAGTTTACAAAAGACAAATTTCAAACATAATTTTTTCTTTCCTTTCCAGCAGGGAAATGCAAAAGTTGAGAGAAAAAGTTCTCAGAAAGAAAAAGCTTCATATTCTCCAACTGCAAACAGGAAGCAACCACATCATACTCTACGATACACGGACGTATATCTGAGTGATTGTTTTATATCACCAAAGACAGCTGCGCGCACTGATCCTGATAGTAAATGTGTATATACCGCGATCGACCCTGATGCTACTAAGGCTGTTCAGGAAGCACGTCTTTCATTGGAAATATGAATTTCTGAATCTTCTCTTTACGAGTATGTTATCCTCATTGGAGAGGTGTTATCTCTGATCGTGGATTGCAACGAAACACCTTGCTAGTTATTTCATTTTGCAAACCAAGCAGAAATAATTCGATTAATTCTTTTTCGAATAAAGTACGTAAGAAAAAGGCACTCTAGATTATGAATGGGTAATGTCTATTTGGTGGAATGGACCAAAACTTAGTAGAGAAATGTTAAAGGACGAACGGTACACTGGGGATTTTTTAAATTGTTGATTTGTCTTTAATAGCCAAAGAAGCCCGTATTACACAGTTAGCAACCGTTTAAAATTTTTTCAGATAATGGCTGCCCATTGTTTTCCTTGCACGTATCTAGTTCCTTGTCTGGATTTTTTTCAGGATATTCATGTAAAGGATGGCCAAAGAAATAGTTTGTGCTGCAAATTGTGGTCCGTAGAGAAAACAATTATTTTTAGTTCTATTAAGTCACTTGTTGGCGGAGGTAACATAAGTTTGATATTCTTGGCTTTTATAATTTTGATATTTGATAAAATAAGTAGCGGTTGCCCATCGCAACGCTATGGGCAACCGCTACTTACGCAACTGTTTCATAATTCTCAAAGGATCGACACCACAGAAACTTTTGTCGCTTTTCGTCTTCACCATTCTTTGTTGTTTTATCCTTATTTTCATTTTTTCCCTTGCATATGGTTATCTCATTGTAGAAATAAAACTATTGAACACTCCACCAGGACCGACTCCCAAAAATATCCCAATGATATTCAAAAATATTCAAAAATATTCAAAATATAGAAAAGTCTAGAAAAGAATCTTTAATTAGGTTGCCATCGATTTTTAATCCTTTTTTTCATATGTGAGTTAAAAAGCCTATTTAATTAATTGTATATTGGTTATTGGTAATGCTATCCCGGTTTTTTTAAAAATTATTATGGCTAGGGGATCGCTAGAGGATCGCTAGAGGATCGCCTCAGCCGTTTTTAGGTGGAAAGGATGTTTAATGAGCCACTTCGGAGACAAAGAATTTTATCGTACTGTGGAAACGAAATAGCAGTGATTATTGATTATGTGTTATATTCTAGGTAATAACTACTTAGCGTGATAATAGCCCCAAATTCCGAAAATTTTGTAAAATATAAGTGTGTGTTTTTTTTATTCTCGTTGTGTGGTAGTATTGATTGTGTTTAGCAGAGATTTATTTAACGGTGATTGTTGCTTGACTTTGTAGAGTTTACCCAATTTGTATCTATTTATTGATAATCGCATTGCCTCTTGCAAGTGTGCAGTGCCATATGTGCATTCCAATAAAGTTCATTGTAAACTTGCAAGAAATCTTAGTTTTTAATTCATGGCTTGCTGGGACAACAAGTATTTTCATAGTAAATTACTTTTGAATAGCTGCAAAGTTATGTGTGGGCAGTAAATACTCTGTCCAACGCCGAAACAAAGAGAGCACTGAGCTATTTATCGTTTCTCATTTGTTCATACCAGTAATTTTTGCCCATCCTATTGACAAATGACACATTTTTTATTATTCGTAAGAGTTTGGATCGTCATTAGTGAGAGATTACAAAACTTGTGTAAGTGCATAACCAAAATTTAGAAAGTAAGTTGCGTTTACTTTTAGTAAACGTGTAAAGTTATATAATTATGTAATTATTTAATGATTAAATTATTTAATTATTTAATTATTTAATTAAATAATTATTTAATTATGTAATTATATAATTATGTAATTTTTTAATTATGTAATTATATAATTATGTAATTTTTTAATTATGTAATTTTTTAATTATGTAATTATATAATTATTTAATTATGTAATTTAATTATGTAATTATTTAATTATGTAATCGGTTTAGTGAATGGGTATTACATAATAACTTACTTTCGTCGTTTTTTAAAATGAAATTATGAAATCTTTAATTTATATTGTTTAGTAATAGTTAATTAATGTTAAATCCCCCCTCCTACCCTAAAAAATCATCAGAAATAATTCGTCATTTGTCAAGAGAATTAACTATTATTAAAATAAGGATAGCGTATTTTAAATTTTTTAATTTGTATTTGAAATTTGAGCCGCCACGGCTGTTATGCTGCGAAAGCTAGCCAGCTGCTTTTTTTTAAAGCCGAATAGATAGAACNTAATTATGTAATTTTTTAATTATGTAATTTTTTAATTATGTAATTATATAATTATTTAATTATGTAATTTAATTATGTAATTATTTAATTATGTAATTATTTAATTATGTAATCGGTTTAGTGAATGGGTATTACATAATAACTTACTTTCGTCGTTTTTTAAAATGAAATTATGAAATCTTTAATTTATATTGTTTAGTAATAGTTAATTAATGTTAAATCCCCCCTCCTACCCTAAAAAATCATCAGAAATAATTCGTCATTTGTCAAGAGAATTAACTATTATTAAAATAAGGATAGCGTATTTTAAATTTTTTAATTTGTATTTGAAATTTGAGCCGCCACGGCTGTTATGCTGCGAAAGCTAGCCAGCTGCTTTTTTTTAAAGCCGAATAGATAGAACGGTCAGTTATTTGAGCTGCCCGTTTGAGATAAAGATAGTGATTGATAACCTTAAATTGTACCATATTTTGTTTTTATTTTTATTTTTTTCTAGATACTTGGCACGAGATTTTTCAATTTTTCACTGACCATGGTATAACATGGTTTATGCAATTCATAGTTTTGAGGTGTAGATTTGTAGATTTGCATCAGAAGGCAGTTTCATGCCAGTTAGGTGGTTTTAGTCTGGTGATAGCTTTGGGATTTTGTCATCATATGAAGCTAGCAGAGTAGCTTATAATAAAAATAACGCATTTTTATCTTTGTATATTTTTGAATTTAGAAACGCTAACATATATTGACCTTATTTTTGGATGTAGAATATTTAGATTAATAATTAATATCTTAAAAGTTGTAATTTATTTGATTGTGGTAGAAAGGAGCAATGTTTATGGTAAAATGTTTCATTTTATTTGTTTTTTAGAAGTTGAAGAAATTGTTGAATTTTTATTAAAATTAACGAACTTTAAAAATCTCCTACAGCAACGTCATATAATACGTCTCTTCCTGCTTTTTCTTTGATACCAAAGGAATGGAATGTCAGGCACTCCTGAGTACCATGCCTTCATCTCTTTTATTTTGGAAGGTAGTCTTTTTACGGAAAAAGACTTCAGTAATTCTTATTTGGTACAGTGTGTTTGGCTTCCGGAAACTTGGTTTTCATACACTATTTACTTGATCCATTTAAGCATATTTCTCTATTGAAAATTCTTGATTTTATTGACTTAGTGGAAGCCTCAGAAAAATATCCTTATCGTGTCATGATTCATAAGCTTTTTTTTTCTGAGCTACGTATCGAGAGATAATTCTTCCATCGCCAGGCTGAAGATGGAAGCATCCGGAAAAGAACTTTATCGTGTTATGATTCATAAGCTTTTTTTCTGAGCTACGTTTCGAGAGATAATTCTCCCATCGCCAGGCTGAAGATGGAAGCATCAGAAAAAAAAGTTTATGGTGTTATGATTCATAAGCTTTTTTTCTGAGCTACGTTTCGAGAGATAATTCTCCCATCGCCAGGCTGAAGATGGAAGCATCAGAAAAAGAACTTTATCGTGTTATGATTCATAAGCTTTTTTTCTGAGCTACGTTTCGAGAGATAATTCTCCCATCGCCAGGCTGAAGATGGAAGCATCAGAAAAAGAAGTTTATCGTGTTATGATTCATAAGCTTTTTTTCTGAGCTACGTTTCGAGAGATAATTCTCCCATCGCCAGGCTGAAGATGGAAGCATCAGAAAAAGAAGTTTATCGTGTTATGATTCATAAGCTTTTTTTCTGAGCTACGTTTCGAGAGATAATTCTCCCATCGCCAGGCTGAAGATGGAAGCATCAGAAAAAGAACTTTATCGTGTTATGATTCATAAGCTTTTTTTCTGAGCTACGTTTCGAGAGATAATTTTTCATCACCAGGCTGAAGATGGAAGCATCAGAAAAAGAACTTTATCGTGTTATGATGCATAAGCTTTTTTTCCGAGCTACGTTTCGGGAGATAATTCTCCCATCGCCAGGCTGAAGATGGAAGCATCAGAAAAAGAACTTTATCGTATTATGATTCATGAGCTTTTTTATTAATAAAATTCTTTGGATAAGGAAGATATCATCTTTATTTAGTATTTGATGTCAATTTATTCGATTAACGCATTCAGAAGCCAACGAGTTCCTCAATCTAGCTGCTCGAGGAAAGAAACTACCTTCGCAGAAAGATTCGTTACAGGATGGAGCAACAGCTGTGTAAGAATACAAACGCTGAAAGGAATTAGTCACATTGACAGCACGAAACTGAGCTCGTATGAGCGAGGAAAGCTCATTAGATCACTCTCCATGATACCTATAAATTAAATAAAGACAAGCCACATTTCGTCTGTGAGATAAAGATGAAGGGTAGAGGAAGACCAGGAACTATCAAGTTACAAATACGTCTCTGAACTCTATCAAAAAAAATCAAGATGAGACGAGGGGAGATATGACAATAGTACTCCATGTAAGAACGGATGCAAAGTAACAACCTTTCTAGAAGCAGACTTACCAAAAAAGAAGTTTTTTTGTCTGTTAATCAGTATCTGATTCTTGGAAGAAACTGGTTATAAATTTTCTTTTTGATAAAAAACAACTAAGGGGAAAATTGATGGATCGAAAGCATGGAATCGCAATGATGCCATTCTTTTGTGGTTCAGATCATGTAACGATGCAAGAGTAACCTAAAGAGAAGAACCTTCTAGTATAGGCGATAATGATGACGATGGTAATGATGCTAACGATGATGATAATCGTTAAAAAGGTCACAAAGCAAGCCGGCATACCACACCTCCTCAACTGCCTTTGAAATAACCGGTTCTACAGCACGTCCTTATCAACGTTTATCCATAAACCTATCAATAAGTTCGGCAAAATCAAACCAATGACAAAAAGAATATATATATATATATATAGGTATGTAAAGGAAGGGCATCCGGCCAAGAAATTCCTCACAGCCAAATCAAAAGTCCCTCTGAAGGGCACCGTCTGAGCCCCAATTGCTGGGGGAAAAGACTTTAAAAACCAATATATATATATATATATATATATATATATAAATATATATTCAACTCTACAGGAGGAGCTTGAGCTCATGTACCGAGTAACAGTAACCATTGTGCCGAAATAGTAGGAGCCATGGGAACATTACCTCCTGGACTATTCGAAGCATTCGAAACATTGCAGATCCCTAACATCGCTGCAAATGCTTAGATGCCAGCACTTTTGGGCACCGCATCAATCTTGCGCCGTGTTTTGCGTCTCTGAGGTCCTGGCCCGGACTTGAGACGCAGACATACTTATCCTATGACGCAGTAGCGTGAAAAAAATAAATATGTATGTACTCTACTATTTATTCCTGTAGATATTTGCCAGGGTCAGACGGATCACGTGCATATTTGAAGGAGATAGGATCAAAAATCTCTAATAAAGGTGGAAAAGAAGACTCGGAAAAGAAGACAATGAACAATGGTTAAAAAGTCTTGAGAACAAGGAATACAGCTCAGAACCTTACTCTTTCAAGAGAATTACCGGAAATTGAAATACAGGCAAGAAGTTTTAGGTTGATTACGGTAATAAATAATCTAACTAACCTTGAATTTATATAAAAAAAGACTCCAAAATCTGATAAGTTTGAGAAATATACTCTGGCAAAGGATAATAGTGTCATTTAGCAAAGAATTGCGGTAAAAGAATCTAGCAAGGGGGTCAGCCATTTCCTTCGAGGGTATAGAAAACTGAACAACATAGAGAAGTTGAGAAATAGTAGAGTTGCCAGAATGCAAAGTACAATTGTAAATCTTCCAGAAATCTTGACTTCCAAATTTTGGGGGAAGAACAAGCTTGAAAAAACACTGAGCATTAAAGGATTTCATCAGAAATCACCTTTCAATAAGCACTTCTAACCCGTCTGAAAGAAACCTGAGGTTTAGCAGTTCCATCACCTTGAAACTGAACATAGATATGATTCCAAATACCAATCGTAAAAGAACATTGAGCCATGGAGAATAATATTTAACTTTGAACCCACGACTAGGTACTTACATTGAATTTTCGCATACCTTTATCCTGTTGGTTAAAATGAATAAACTGCAGCTAAATGAGCTCTTTCTGAATCCCTCATAGTCATGAAACTTGTCTTCCTGACTATTCCATGTTGGTGGGCTTCGAAAATTTTTTCTCATTGATACAAATATTTGTTGAAAAAATTCAAAAACAAATTGTTGATTTCGTTGTCACACATAAGTCATTACACATTTCATAGGTAATACCAAAAGCAGCTTCAAATTCCTAGAGCAGTTTCTTCAGCCAAAATGATTTTACGTGTATTGATCTTTAACTGGATGACAAAAATTAAATAAGTAAGTCAATGTATAAAAAGAAAGAAATAAATGTTTAAATTAACAAATAATAAATAAAAAGTTAGTGAGAAGGAAATTGAAAAGAATGACAGCTGTCGAACCGACAACGACATGAGTTCCTATATCAGGCCAGCTAGATAAAGACCCTGCGTTTGGTCTTGATAAAAGCAATGGAAACGGAGTCTTTTGTTGGTGGCGCCTCTGATAACATAACTAAAAAACGGAGAATAGAATACATCAAGGATACGAAAAATGTAAGTTACCAGCTCCACGAGATCCCAGTTTCGAAGCAGGCTTGCCTTGTCGTTGGTTCAGAGCCATTATGCTAAGAAGAATGTTAAGAATGGATCTTGTATGGAGCTGAAATTCCAAACCATTCCAGCTGTTGTTCAATAAACATCAAGCATTCTTCCCTAATTAGTAGCTAATTTGATCTTAATCAAACTTTAAGTGGTATTTGAAATAGTTTATTTGCTTTACAGTTGCATGTATACAAACACATGTATGTGTGATACATAGTTACTTCTACATTGGTGCAAGTCCGCGATACCCGATCGATTACAAGAATGTCGTGTATGCGGTGTTTTTTCAACAGCAGTTTCTTTCGATATTCTGTGAATACTGTCACTATTAGCTTATTTGAGTAGACTCAATGACGACGGTTACTCTCTGAAATAACAAATACTTCTTCAGGTAGATTGGAGTCGAACTTCTTATGGATCAAAATGGTGGTACGTTTATGCCATTGTTTTTGTGTGACATTATTTCTAAACACTTCAGCACAAATATCTAACAGAAATGATTTTAAGTATGGGCATTGTCCGAAACAAAGAATCAAATAGCAAAAATAACTAAGGCCAAATGTAGATTTTACAATGCAACATGATATATTGAGAAGTTACAAAACAACTTATGGATTGATTTGACCTGAATAATAATCGTTTCCCAAAGTTCTGAATATGTAAGGGCCTGAATGCAGATGCATCTTTTAAAATCTAAAACAAATATGAATTTATGATCTGAAGGTATAGTTTTATCGAGATATATTTAATTCAGTAAGGGGATTTCATGTGATTTAGTAATAATATCTTGTAATACGTTTAGTGTTTCCTTCTCAAAATCACAGATTGACTTGGGCCATTGGAGGAGAAAAGTCCATTTGTGGACCTTATAGTGAAAGCATCCTCTCCAAGCACCCAATTCTTCCATTTTTCATGAGTTTAAGTGACCTCATTAATATACAGCCAATCAGAATAGAGAGCACATCGAATAATAACAACAACAACAACAATAGTAATAATAATGATAATAATAATAATAATAATGGGGAGTGCTGTAGTCATGAGTTGTTGTCATACAACAACAGCCGCTTGAGCAGTGTGCCTTACCTTACTGGTTGTATGGTGGCACTTGCAAGGTTGAAGTGATGTTTCCATTTTTGTTTGGTTATTTTATCTCACTCTTGTGGCTACAGTACATGTGCCTGCATTCAACTTTCCTGGCTTGTTGTTGGGTGCTAAATGTGGGTTTTTTCACCCATCCATCACTAGATGGTGTGTAACCACTCGATAATAATGATTACATGAAATTGATTTGGAATATCAACATACAGTGTGATAATGTTATTAAGGCCAAAAGAGCTGATCTAATTGTGGTTAATAAGAAAAGCAAATCTTGTATCATTATTGATGTTGCTGTACCAGGAGATTGTAGGGTACATGATAAGGAACAGAAAAAGATTGAAAAATATCAAAACCTAAAAATTGAATTAAAAAGGCTTTGGTCACTGAAGAATGCACGTGTTGTACCAATTGTTGTTGGAGCTTTAGGGTGTGTAAGCAAAAACTTCAAGAAATGGACTGACATGATAAATATCGAGTTAGACATTGGTATAATACAGAAGACAGCCTTATTGGCAACAGCTAGATTTCTTAGAATAGTTTTAGAAATGTAAGGAGAAAGAAACCTCTTGGTCTTTGGCTGCTAGTTGTGGCTAACCCAAGAGGAATAAAGTGGCATTAAGAACAGCCTGTGCAAATGCTATAAACTAAGATAATAATAATAATAATAAAAATAGTAGTAATAAATGTCCTGGGTATGACAATAAACTGCATCTGGTTTTGGAGTTTCGACGTGGGCAAATGAGATTTCCCTTTGCCATAACTACCTCCAGGTCACCCTTGGGCAAGGTGTAGTACCTGTTAGCCTACTTCGAGACCTTGAAATACTGGGTTGATGTCCGGCGGAGTTACATCTGCCTCATGGGAAGGGTGGGCTCTTTAGCCTTGGCTGGCAACACTCCTAGTGATGGTATCGTGATTAAAAACACCAGGAAGTAAAACCTGGATAACCAATTACCCTATGTTTATGGAAAATAATCAAAGAAAATCATCCCGCATCGCTCGTCACGCGGTTAAACAAGGAGCGCGTTCCTCAGTGATGGACCAGGCTGGGGTCGAAAAATGTACACCTGGAACAAATTCCTCCAACCCCTAGACTCTAGAGGCTTTCCGTAATGAGAATAATACTCAAATAGGCCCTCTAGATTGCAAAGTTATGAGCCAAATAACACAGAATAAAAGAAAGTAATGGGCAATTGAGGAATACAAACAAGTCATGAAAGCTTATTACCAGGCACTTAAACAACCATCTCATGAAATTAACACAAGCCATACCTACCAGATATAGAGAAGGATGAATATTGACAACAGAACAAACATAGATGCAAACAAACTAGCAAATATAAGGAGAGATATATTAAAAAATAAGGGATTAACTGAAACTGAAGTAGAAAGAATAAAAACAGACATTGGAGGAAACCAGCAAAAAACAGACACGACAGAAAACGAAATCAGTGCAAGTACAGATAACACAGGAAATCCAAAAAAATCGAAAAAGTTTGTACAAGAACGGTTTTATGTGATTCTGGTTAATTTGATGGCGCTGATTTCAAATCTATTCTCACGAATTCTCTATTTGGTCTAGATTTTTGGTACCACAAATTTGAAACTTCCGCTGATTTTCACAAAATTCATTTGAACACGGTATTTTGCTATTTGGTGAATATGGCATAAATGTGATGGTTGTCAAGTTTTAATGTTACGAATACCTCAATCAATCCTTTTAAATGCTTGAAATTCTATTATAATAGCAGAAATTACAATTACAGTGCCGGAAAGCGACCATAGTAATCCTGCACTTCAGACTATGCTCTCAATTTCACATAATCAGATTCTTCCAACGGGAGTTTGATTTGGGCAGACAAATCTATTTTCTTTTGAGTATTGCAGAGTAAAAATGCCTATATAATATTTGCGTAAAATTTCGAAACGTATTATTTCTGTCTATTGTTTCGGAGAAGCCTCCCTACCAGACTGGTACTTGGGTAGACTAGACTAATGAACAGGCCACTGTCTCTTTTTTATAACTTTCTTTCAGATATCATAGATGTGCGACGGAGGCGATGTAACAACCAGCCTGATGTATTTTGCTACATCTGTGGAAACACCAAACTTCAAACCTACCATCTTCACTCTTTCTAACTTTGTCAGGCACCTCTTCAAACCATTTCCCCGCACATTTCAACCCCTACTTNCCACCAAACTTCAAACCTACCATCTTCACTCTTTCTAACTTTGTCAGGCACCTCTTCAAACCATTTCCCCGCACATTTCAACCCATACTTCTTGCACAACTCCCCATATATTCTTAATCCCATCCTATCATGTCGCCTCTTGTACTCCTTCTGAGCCAGTACCTTACACCCACACGCAACATGCCAAACTGACTCAGATTCAATTCCGCAGATGCGACACATAGGACTAACACCACCATCCCACTTCGACTGCATCAACCTTGTCCTCAATGTTTGCTCTTGAGCAGCAAACACAAACGCCTCTGTGCTTTTTGCAAGGAAACCACCCTTAACCCACTGTACTGATCTCTGTTGCATTTTCATCCATCTCCCGAAAGAACCTACCATGCAGAGCCTTCTCCATCAATCTCTCCTTTCTCTCCTCAATAATTAATAATATTATTAATATAATATTAATAATATTAATATTAATAATAATAATAGTAATAATAATAATAATAATAAAATAATAATAATAATAATAATAAAAATAAAAGTGATTTTGTCACTTATAAAAAATCCAATGGACGTGGGAACCAGATTTCATGTGAGTGATAATTCGTGTCATTCCATAGTAAGATTTTGGAGATAGATTAAAGGTTTATTGAGCTCTTTTATTTCGGGTTTCCAAGAAGGACATAGAAAAGTTTTGAATAACATGAACATTTTAATACGTTGGTAAAGCAACTACTGCAGTGAACAACGTTGAATGAAGAAAGTACAGACGTAATGGATCTAAAAACTGTCTAACCGTAACAACCCTCCCAACAACAACAACAACCAAAATTTGTAAATTTTATCATTATTGTCGATAGTAACAGTTATGTTTATCAAACTTCTATTTATTTTCGACCTTATTTGTTTTGTTACACATTTGTTAATGTTGATGAAGGCATTGACCTGTATCAAATTTTTTAATTCCTTCTTTCATTCCATTTCAGATAATTTCTTATATCTCCTCTTCAAAGCGGTTCCCTCCACTTTTACTATGGTTGTGCCGAAAGCAAGTATATGCGATGGAGTTCTTTAAACATGGCATCGTTCAAGTTGTCTTTTATACCAACCATTGAGTGACAATACATATTAGCTAACCGCTTCAAGTTGTCTTTTATACCAAGCATTGATAACTGTGAGTGAAAATATATATTAGCTAAACCGCAAATCCTCACCATAACTTTGGTTATTTAACGCCTTCTTTAAGAGTTGGAAATTCGTCATAGCTACCATATGTTGCGACAAAACAGTTCTCTATTGTATTTTGTTCAATGTCTTCTTTTTCTACTCTGTTTCCACAGTTCAAATGTGTAATTGCTCTTCATGATATCTGATTAGGTTTCAGTCCATAGAACTGATAAAACCCAAAATGGAAGGTTCATGGCATCCCCTATCGTTTACTGCTTTACGGGGAATGCTACTTATTACGGCAAGTCTACCCGCCGTTTTAAAGTCCGCATGAGTGAACATCTACACTTCTCCACACGTCCTGGAAACAGTCTGTCCAGCAATTATGGTTCGGCTATGTAACACCACTATTTGAATACTATCGAACCTCGTTTGACAATGTTTTTTGTTCTTACTTGTGACCCTAATGACTTCAAATTAACACTGAATAAAAATCTTTTAACAGACTGAGACCATCCATGTCTAAACACAACAAATAATTTAATTCAATTGACTGATGATGTAGAAATATTGTGATCTTGTTAAAATTTCAACCATTTCAACCATAAAACTCTCTGTATATTTTACCACAAATACATTTGAAACAATTATTGTTAACAATTTCATTGTGGTTTAAAGTAACATTGTCGTTGCTATGGTTACCTTCGCTACTCTGATATTTGAGCTTCTGCTTACAAGTTCGAACATATCGTTCCAGGACTTTGAATCTTTTTGATTTTGAGGTTCTAAGATTTACAATTGCAAATGACAACTATAGCTATTAATCCCAAAATAGAGGCATTTTTCATTGTATTTCAAGTAGCATATAGCTTTCCTGAACGAATGAGGATGTGGAGTTTCAATGTGAGCGAATGTGGTTACCCTTTGGCACAACTACCTTCAGATCACCCTTGAGCAAGGTGTAGGACCTACATAGATCTACAAAGATTATATCAAAATTAGAAAACAATTTCTTTGTCATAGAGTGCAATACCCAAAGTCAAATGTAGACTGATTGTGTATCCCAAGAAATGGAGGAGGAAGAGGCATGATTCAATTTGAACTTTCATACAAAACAAGCATAATAGTACTTTCTCAGTACTTAGATATTGCAAGTAACTGGATGCTTCATTCAGTCAAGGGCAAGTGCTTAATTTGTTGCCAAGATATTTGGTAAATCTTGATGTTTGTCGATTGTAAGGAATTATATATATATATAATTATATATAAAATATATAAAATTTTATAACCATTTTTAAAGCAAAATTTAACATTTTCCCTTTTTTCATATTACTTTCAATTGATTTTTTGTACAATTACATATTTTTATATGTTTTATTTAAACCAGTTTCATACTAACATTTCCATATATATATATAAACTTCCAATTTCACTCACCTTTGATCTTAAAAATCTTAAAAAAGCAATTCAAAGGAAGCTTTCATATTAATAATAGTAATAACAATCAGTCCTGGGTATAGACACAAAACTGAATCTCGTTGTGGCGTTTCAACGTGAGGAAACAAGGATCTCCTTCGCCACAACTACCTGCAGGTCTTCCTTGGGCAAAGTGTAGCACCTGCAAGCCTATTCTGAGGCTTTAAAGTAACAGGTTGACATCCAGCGGGGTTAGGTCTGTCTCATTTAGTCCAAAGTTTGAAATACCAGGTTGACGTCTGGCGAGTGCAGCTTGTTTCATGACCAGGAAGGGGTCTTTAGTTTTGGGTAGCAACCTTCCCAGAGATGATTTCTTGATCAAAATACCGGTGGCTGTGAAACCTAAAGCTTACAAAACCTTAATTTAGTTAAAAACGTCCCATCTTCATGATTCAGTTAACGATAATATTGAGACTGGAACTTCGTGCAAAGGTCTCTTGCCTAGCAGGTGTTTTCCGGTAAAGCAGGAAGGACCCGGTTGTCATCTAGCTACTGCCAGAAAGCAGTAGCTAGATTTCTCTTTCGTTGTATCAAATTTCGCTTGGTATTTTGGGCCTTCCAATATGGCGTCGTGTCAAAATTATGTCATTCAGAATTATGTGTCCCTGTAAAAAATGGGATACTCGATCCAGTCTTTATTTCAAGCTTATCGCACCTCTGCCCCACCCCAACGGAAGTAAATAAGTTGGTTTTTTTAGCCTCGATTTCAATCATTAATATTTGTGAAGTCAAAATAAATTGGTAATGTTCTTCTTGTATCCATTTACAACTATTTTTTGAAGACATTTTTGTAAAATAATGAATAATCCTAACAGCAGATCGCTTCAATCAGTTTCGTCATTACAGACAAGTGAGAAGGTAAGCGAAACAGAAAATGAGAGTCATTCTTTGTTTGATTTTGTTCAATGGCTTTGATCGAAGTCTTCAAATGATGTTTGTATTTTGATGAGGAAATCAAAACGATCCTGGTTTTATTTGTTGCTTTGCTTGCCCATAATGGAACTTTTGACATAGTAGTTATAAAGACTTGACAGTTTATCATCCATTTATACTTTGTTTTTGAATTTGTAATATCGTATTGTGATTTTCGCCGGTTTATGGGGAAAAGGGCAAATGAAATAAGGCCAGAGTTCTTGAGGTTTGAGAGACTGTGGTGGAAACATATCTAGGACATCGTCATAATAGTTCTTGGTAACCCATTGCAAAGTTGATTTTGTTGCATTAAAAAAATCTAAACAGGATACAATACAAATCTCTTTTAAAATTTTAGGATTACTTTACTGAAAGTAGGAGTAAAATAAATAAATGAATATTGAAAAAGGGTTATGCCCAAGACAGGACCATTTTTAGTATGTGTATTTTTTGTACATAATATGCACATTTGTTTGTTAGAATATATAAATAAATATATATATATATATATATATATATATATATATTAACAAATGAATATGAAATGTCATCAGCAACAGTGCTCTACCACATTAAAACGTAGGAGCTATCATATAATCAGATGTACGAGTAAGAAAAACTCTAACTTTACAGTACTCAAAGTTTCATGTCATATATAAATAAAGAGAAAAGAGACCGAACACTCTCATCAACACAGTGCGAATTTTCTCTGATGACATTAAGATGACGTTTGGTCTGGACAAGTGTGGTATTTTGGTTCTAGAAAGGGGCAATGTGAAGAAGACTCACGGAATTGGACTTCCAAACGGGGAAAATATGAAGATAGTGGATGAGGAAGGGTACAAGTACCTAGGAGTATATCAGTTGGTGGGAACACTGCATGAGAAGATGAAGGAACTCATACGCACAGAATACTATAGGAGGGTGAAGTAACTGGCCAGATCCAAACTATATGCAGGGAACCTGATTTGTGCCATTAATGCATGGGTAGTTGGAGTCATTTGGTACAGTGGAGGTATTCTGAAATTGGGAAAGAAAGAATTGGAGAAGATGAACACAAGGACCCAAAAGATCCTTATGATGATGGCATTTTACATCCCAGAAGCAGTGTTAAGAGGTTGTACCTGAAGTGAGCTGAAGGTGGAAGAGGAGTGTTGAGTGTGAAAGATGTAGTGGCTTGTGAACGGAACAGCCTGGCTGAGTATCTTTAAGGAAGTGATGAGTGGTTGCTGAAGGAAGTGGAAAGGCAGGGTATTGTGAAAGGGGAAGAAGTCAATGAATCACTGAATCAAGCATAACAAGCTAGACATCTCCATCCACAATAAGCATGAGAGAACCTGGATGCACATGGATGTTTCAGTGCCAATGGATGTTCAAATTGTTAGCAAATAAAGAGAGAAGCAAGAGAGGTATTCAACTCTGCAGGAGAAGCTTGAGCACATATACTGAGCCAAAGTGACCATTGTGCCGGTGATAGTTGGAGTGGTGGGAACATTACCACCTGGTCTATTCAAAACATTCAAAACATTGCAGATCCCTAACATTGCTGCAAGTGCTCAGGTTTCAGCATTTTTGGGCACCACATCAATCTTGCACTGTGTTCTGCATCTCTGAGGTCCTTGTTCGGACTTGAGATGCAGACATACTTTTTCTAGGTTACCTAGTGATGCAGTAGCATGAAAAAACTTTAAAAAAATACTTAAATTAAAATGCCATTTAACATAGTATATTTAATAGTTACATATATTTGTATGTCTGTCACTTAAATCTCTGTACCACATTTTCTGTATTTTGTGGGGAGATAATATCTGAGTTGCACCCATGAAATGTAACAAAGGGTAACAAAAACATTTAATGTTTTATTAAAAGAAGACAGGAAGCATATGGCTATGGTTTATGCCATGAACACTTGAAGGGGTTTGTGAAAGAGGTGGAAAAAGTTATTGATTATTCAGGCTAAGGGATGCAGGCAAAATATATTCAAACAAGTAGTTGTCAGCAGAATATGTTTTCAAGTATATGGAAGGTAGTATTGCTGTTTGTTTTCCTCATTAAGTACATATTTATATTAAATCT
The DNA here is from genome assembly GCA_003991215.1 of Morbakka virulenta. Taxonomy (NCBI): domain Eukaryota; kingdom Metazoa; phylum Cnidaria; class Cubozoa; order Carybdeida; family Carukiidae; genus Morbakka; species Morbakka virulenta. Next base: position 1,635,030 of record RDPX01000294.1, on the reverse strand, counting down.
TCAAGTATCATTTTCTTTTCATAAAAATTCTTGACTTAATGGACTTGGTGGAAGAGCTTTATTATTTCATGAATCTTAAGCTTACCCTGAACTACATTTTAAGAGATACTTCTTCTAAATTTAGGGTAATAAAGTGATTAGTTACAGCCATTTTAAACATTGATAGCATGGACCTATAAGATGGTAGGGATCAAGTTGTGTCAAGATGTGGTGCACATCTTCTATTTGTTATGTTTCTTTCTTTAGTGCTGACAGTTGTATTTCTAGAGGAGTGTAAAGTATACTACTGAAATGATTCCTTTGCAATAGGAATTGGATTGTTCCTGTAATTTTTCTTGTTTTTGTATTGGTTTTCTAGGGTATAATCATTTTTTTCCAAGTCAAAGGTATGATCTTGTGTCCAGCAGTGTTTTGCTAATTCATGACTCTTAGTGTCAAACTTTCAAAGTGCTCTCTTGTGTCCCTTTTCCACATTACCCAAGAAATGCTTGATTCACCAATATTGGAGAAGAGCCACCATTACAACAAAGTCTGTAAACTATTTTGTTCCTTTTTTTAAAAGTTGGACTGGGACCTTAGATTTTGAAACTATCATTCTTAATTCCAATGTTGTGAAGATGAAGCAGTGGATATTCTTTGGTTTTGGGGTGTGTCTTATCCTGCTCACTGGTGTTCTTGACATAGGTCATCACATGATGTCTCCATTCTGAGGTTAAAATCCATCAATTGAAATACTGAAATATATTATGCCTAGCTGCAAGGCTGTGGTGTATTCCAGAATAGGTTTTCATGTTACAAAGATTATGTTCCATATGCCTTCAACAGAATTTTGCTTGAATATCACTATTTTTGGGCTAATTTTCTTTAGAGATGGAGACATCTTTCCTAGGAGACCACACTTCTTTGCTGGCACAGTTCCACATACACTAGTTCTAGCTCCTATGTCAGCGATTACATATTGCAGCTTATTATGTATAACCATTTTCACCTTGAAGTCATGTTTGTTGTTAAAATGAGATTATAGCACATGCTTTGTTGAGGTCACTTTGGCATGACATAGGTTGTTCTGATAGTCAGTGTTATCATTTTTCATCTTCACTTAAATCAGATTCTTGTGCTTTTACCTTCTTGGTATCCTCCATGCTTTTGTATACTTTGTCAAAATGCCTGTCCTGCCATATAGGGTCTACTGTTGATCCTATGACCTTGCTTCCACAGTTTCAGGAGTTAATAGGGTTCTTAAATTCTGGAGTTTTTGTTTTGTTTTTCTTTGGAGCTTTGATGTAATATTTACCATTTTTTATGGCTTTGCCACTTACTTTGGGTTCACTTCTTGCTGCAGACTCTGTCTTCATTCCTTCTCCTTCAAGCATTTGGAAGTCCTGTGATTTCTTGAGTGCTTCATCTTGTATGGAACTTTTGTATACACCAATGGCAATTCAATCCCTGAAAAAAATGTTTTTCTGAATAATCATCATGGTGACATTTTAAGTGGCAATACTTAGCTTCTTTTAGAACATGATTACAAAATGCTACTTTGTCTCTGTTGTTCAGGTATTGGCATTAGTTTCCCAAAGTTAGATTGGTACTTATCGATTATGATCTGAATATGGACGATATGCCGATTTCATGCATAGAATTGGTCTAAGGGACAATCCATTTTGTCGTTGTGGTGAAATTCAATCCCATCAACACATATTGATTTGCCAACTGATAGGTATTCGAAGTGATATCAAAACTGTTGATGATGACTTCCGTTTGTGGCTCAATGACAATGTCTTAGATATTTAGCATTTTTTTGTTGATCATACACATATATATATATTACAAAATGCTTCCAGAAAGATTTCAACAGCCATTTGTATCAGTGCTTTGAAATAAAAATTAATCAGAGTTTGATTCACCGTTGGTTTATAGAACTGCTTCTTTTCATTCACAAACATATTCCAACAGGCTTCATTTCTATAATGTTCATCAGATGGAGCAACCTTCCAATCTGTAAACAATCTGTTAGAAGAGAACATACCAAGAAGGTTGACAACTTTGTCTTTAGACTGCCATCCTTTGCAAATAGCATCAAGGTGACTCAGAGACAGTTTTAGATCTGGGATCGCCAATGTGGTGTGCTTGACTTTCCACCTCTGTATTACTAAGTCTTTTGACACCTTGAGAGGAAGGGGGATATGTGAATACTATGGATCAT
>RDPX01000294.1:1609107-1627718 GCA_003991215.1 Morbakka virulenta | reverse complement strand
GTCTCTGATAGAATTATATTAGTAAAAATCAATTCAAAGCCATTGAACATTTGTTTTCTTCAATTCTATACACCAACCACAAATCACTCTGATGACGAAATGGAAGCATTCTATATATGTGAGAGGCTCACTAGGATGCCTCGGAACACTAAGTTTAATATTAGCCAAGTTTCTATTTCCTGTTGTTGTATCATAATATCTTAAGTATAAGTATGCAACAGGAAATACTATGCAAGCAGATGTGTACACAGACAAGTGTGCTAAGAGCTTTGCAGAAACATCAAATTGTTGTATTGTGGATGCCTCAACATTAGGTGTTTTTTTAGGTGACAGTTGTCTGACATAGTAGACAATTATCACATTTTTATGTCCGGTTGGTTCTAAGACCCGGAAAGTATGGTAAGTGTCAGCCAAGTGCGAGAATCTAAAAAACGTCGCCCAACCCATACTCTGTTACAATAAATATTGGAGTTTTTCTCCTGAGTTTTCAGTGATGTTTGGAGTTGGGTATTGCAAGATGTTTGATAGATCTCCCAATGAAACAAGACTTTGGCTGACAGAGGGAGAATCTGTTAGTTGTTCCCATTTTCTTATCTCGGAGAAATTTGCTTTTAATAAAATTTGCACCAGAAATCCTTGGATCGTTGTTATTCCACGTTGCCTCGAGATCGTCCTGTTACATATAGTTTGGAAAGAGTGATAAGGGAGACAAAGTCAGATGAAGTGCTTATGATGATAGGTGACATGAAGGCCAAGGGAGGTTCAGACAAACATGATGGTGTGGTAGGAAATTGGGGTCAGGGTTCAAGGAACGATTGCAAAAGCAGAATGATCACGTTTTGTGAAGCAAATGACCTGACAATAATAAATACATTTTTCAAGCAGCATAAGAGGAAACTTCAGACATGGAAAAGCCCTGGTGATCTACACAGAAAGTAAATTGATTTCATCATGGTCAAGAGAAGGTTCTGAAATGTAATCAAAAGCTGTACTACATTCCCCAGAGCTGACATAGATTCCGACCATGTGCCTGTAATCTGCAGTTGCAGGTGAAGCTGAAGAGCCTACTGAGGGAACCATAAGTCACTTTTACTGGATTTTGTAGAAATGAAAAATGAAGAAATGCAGTCAAAGTTCAACATTGAAGTCACAAATAGGTCACACTGCTTGAGAGAGTAGTGACAGGGGAAGTAGAAGTGGACAAAGAAGTTCACTGGGATTGCTTCAAAAGTGTAATTACCACAGCTGTGGATAATGTACTGCTAGAAAAGAAGCATATGAAAAGAAAAGGTTGGATGAATAATGACATCCTGAAACTCATGGAAGAGAGGCAATAAGTAGAAGGCAAAAGTGAATACAAAGATGGAATGCATAAAGCTAAGGAAAAATTTATTGAGAACAGATGCATAGAGATAGAGGAGGCAGATCATCAACACAACAGCAAGAAGGTGGATAAGCTTGCCAGGGAGTTGTCAGACAAAGGAAACTTAAAGACAATTTTGTTGCATTCAAGACAAAGATTGAAAGATGCTATTCACTGCTGAAGATCCATTGGAAGGAATATATTAAAGAGCTTTACTCTGACAATGACAGAGTGAAGGAAAAGCCAACAGTTATATAGTCTATGCTAGAAATATATTGCGTACCTTTGTTAAAGGGTTTAAGCAAATGCTTGTTTATACCATGAATACACAAAGCAACTGTGTACAATTAAGATATTGCGAGGTGTGTGAAAAAAATATATAGTTCAGTCTTAAGACACGTGTTTCAGTCTCCAACAGCACATAAGACACCAGAGCATTAGTGTAGCTTAGAACATAGAGCATCTGCATGTGCTCGTTCCATACAAAGGCCCCCATCATCTGCCACAAAGATGATCATGTAAAGCAGTTCTGGGCATATTCACACATAGGATTAAGAGACATGATGGGCCAGACTGCTCAAACACCTACAAGAACAATGGGCATCGCATATCTGCATAAGGATACCGTAATCAATTTCAAGAGTGCTCAGCAACACAAAGCGGAGAAAAAAATACAGTTCAATCTGCAGAAAAGTGTTTCACTGTTTAACAGCTAATCGGTACATCTTTGAACATCTGAATGCTGTTGCTCCATACAAAAGGCCCCTATCAATTGCCATTAAGACAATTATATGGGAAAGTGGTGGACATGCACAAGTCCAGATTGATGGGTCAAAATATTTTTTTTGTGGTTTTGACGTCATCTTTCCCCAGTAACTGGGGCTCAGACGGTGCCCTTCACAGGGACTTGGATTTGGCAGTGAGGAATCACGTGTCAGTAAGGGAGGAAAGTAGAAGCATACATTGAAGCGCACTGGGGTCACTTTAAAAGTGTAATTACCACAGCTGCAGTAAAGGTACTGCCAGAAAAGAAGCGTATGAAAAGAAAAAGTTGGATGAATGACGAAAACCTGAAAATCATGGAAGAGAGAAGAAAAGTAAAAGGCAAAAGCGAATACAAAGTTCTAAACCAGCATGTGAAGAGTAAAAGCTAGGGAAAAATAGATTGAGAACAGGTACATAGAGATAGAGGAACCAGATCATCAGCACAATAGCAAGAAGTAACGTAAGCTTGCCGGGGAGTTGTCAGACAAAAGAAACTTGAAGCCAGGTTTTTGCATCAATGACATGGATGGAATGACATTATTTACTGCTGAAGATGTAGCATGCCGTTTGGAAGGACTGTATTAAAGTGCTTTACTCCGAGATTGACAGAGCGAAGGGCAAGCTGACAGTTCTGGACAGTTCCAGTGGGCCTGAAATCCTGGAAGCCAAGGTTGCTGCAGTATTGAAAATGTGACATTTCAATAAGGCACTGGGAAAGGACAAAATATGCACTGAGCTTTTGAGGTATATAGGAGAAGCAGGACTTAAAAAATTGGCATTTGTCTGTCAGCAAATTTAAAATTCAGGGTATATTCCAAAGGATCTGACTCAGTCCATTTTTATCACACTGTTAAAAAAGCCTGGGGGCACAAAGTGTACAGATTTCAGAACAATGAGCATCATGAGTCAAATTACCAAGGTCATACTTAAAATCATTCAGGAGTGGATCAGGATAAAAATGGAATTCAGGCTTGCAGAAGATCAATTTGGCTTTCCCAAAGGCAAAGGAACCTGTGAAGAGCACCATCTGAGCCCCAGTTGGGGAAGTGATGTTAAAACCAAAAATAAACAAAAAAGGAACAAGGGGAGCTGCCATCTGCATAAGAAATTTACTGGAACAAGCAATTGAGCTGCAAAGTACACTGACCTGTGCTTTTTAGATTATAGAAAAGCATTTGATAGGGTTTAACACAACCAGCTCATTCAAGATATGAGCTGGTTGTGTCAAAGGATTATTATCAATGGATGTCAAAGGATTATTATCAACTTATATTGGAACCAGCACAGCTAACACAAGTTGAGCTGAGATTCAAGGTGAAGGGCTGGCAGAATTGGAGATTCAGGGTAATTAATGTCCAGATCATGGATGGCACATAGGGAAGGCAAGGCATTGTTTATTAAGAGGCCAGATTTTCAATTGTTGTTTCAAAAAAAATAAATCCATTGTGTGAAAGAAAGATAATTTTCCAAGACTTACCAAGAAGAGAGTCTTGAGCGATGTCAAACTACAGTTATTGTAGAGAAACTTTTCAGTGTTGTATTTTGAACAGATTGGGTGGAGGTCATAAAGAATAGATAGAGGAGAGTAAGTATAACATCCAATTGCAAAAGGCATGCAAATATTCCAGTCTTTTGTTCAAAAAGATATTTTGATATGACAGTTACCCTGGTACTTTTTTGGAATGGAAATATTTGAATTTAAGTGACTTTAATCAAGGGAGTAACGTGATGCCTGGAGTTGGGCCATAATATGTATAAATTATGGTTTAACCATAATATGTATAAATTATGGTTTAACCCTAATATGTATAAATTATGGTTTAAATAATTCCTAAGCACATTAAGTAGAGAAATAATATTAGGGAAAGTCTAGTTTTGGATTCCCATGCTAGGAAGTTTCATGTTTACANGTAAAGGTACTGCCAGAAAAGAAGCGTATGAAAAGAAAAAGTTGGATGAATGACGAAAACCTGAAAATCATGGAAGAGAGAAGAAAAGTAAAAGGCAAAAGCGAATACAAAGTTCTAAACCAGCATGTGAAGAGTAAAAGCTAGGGAAAAATAGATTGAGAACAGGTACATAGAGATAGAGGAACCAGATCATCAGCACAATAGCAAGAAGTAACGTAAGCTTGCCGGGGAGTTGTCAGACAAAAGAAACTTGAAGCCAGGTTTTTGCATCAATGACATGGATGGAATGACATTATTTACTGCTGAAGATGTAGCATGCCGTTTGGAAGGACTGTATTAAAGTGCTTTACTCCGAGATTGACAGAGCGAAGGGCAAGCTGACAGTTCTGGACAGTTCCAGTGGGCCTGAAATCCTGGAAGCCAAGGTTGCTGCAGTATTGAAAATGTGACATTTCAATAAGGCACTGGGAAAGGACAAAATATGCACTGAGCTTTTGAGGTATATAGGAGAAGCAGGACTTAAAAAATTGGCATTTGTCTGTCAGCAAATTTAAAATTCAGGGTATATTCCAAAGGATCTGACTCAGTCCATTTTTATCACACTGTTAAAAAAGCCTGGGGGCACAAAGTGTACAGATTTCAGAACAATGAGCATCATGAGTCAAATTACCAAGGTCATACTTAAAATCATTCAGGAGTGGATCAGGATAAAAATGGAATTCAGGCTTGCAGAAGATCAATTTGGCTTTCCCAAAGGCAAAGGAACCTGTGAAGAGCACCATCTGAGCCCCAGTTGGGGAAGTGATGTTAAAACCAAAAATAAACAAAAAAGGAACAAGGGGAGCTGCCATCTGCATAAGAAATTTACTGGAACAAGCAATTGAGCTGCAAAGTACACTGACCTGTGCTTTTTAGATTATAGAAAAGCATTTGATAGGGTTTAACACAACCAGCTCATTCAAGATATGAGCTGGTTGTTTCAAAGGATTATTATCAATGGATGTCAAAGGATTATTATCAACTTATATTGGAACCAGCACAGCTAACACAAGTTGAGCTGAGATTCAAGGTGAAGGGCTGGCAGAATTGGAGATTCAGGGTAATTAATGTCCAGATCATGGATGGCACATAGGGAAGGCAAGGCATTGTTTATTAAGAGGCCAGATTTTCAATTGTTGTTTCAAAAAAAATAAATCCATTGTGTGAAAGAAAGATAATTTTCCAAGACTTACCAAGAAGAGAGTCTTGAGCGATGTCAAACTACAGTTATTGTAGAGAAACTTTTCAGTGTTGTATTTTGAACAGATTCGGTGGAGGTCATAAAGAATAGATAGAGGAGAGTAAGTATAACATCCAATTGCAAAAGGCATGCAAATATTCCAGTCTTTTGTTCAAAAAGATATTTTAATATGACAGTTACCCTGGTACTTTTTTGGAATGGAAATATTTGAATTTAAGTGACTTTAATCAAGGGAGTAACGTGATGCCTGGAGTTGGGCCATAATATGTATAAATTATGGTTTAACCATAATATGTATAAATTATGGTTTAAATAATTCCTAAGCACATTAAGTAGAGAAATAATATTAGGGAAAGTCTAGTTTTGGATTCCCATGCTAGGAAGTTTCATGTTTACACAGTTGTTTTAAAAATAAGTGTTTTGTAAATGGCAATGTAAAAAATAGAATAAATGTGACAGTTCCAAAGGTGAGTTAAAGCTTGCCCTTATAACCAGCCAAGAGAAACGTTTTCATCAAAAACATTTGAAAATCATATAACTTTTTCTATTCGACTGTGCCTTTAACTCCATGAGGATTGTTTTTTTCTAGTTTTATGTACAAGGAAAGTTGGCATATTTTTAAGTATTCAAATATGCCTTTACTGTTTAATAATCAACCTTTTTAATTTTGGTATTGTATATTGCAATTTTTCAGTTCCCAGGTGTAGCTTGCTATTGATGTGTTAAATGTTCTGTTCTTCAATAAGTGCTGAAGGCATGCAACATAAAATTGTTGTCTTTTCTTTGTGCTATTTTTTTATAGCACAGTTACATTGGAAGCATGTGTATGTCATAACCAATAATTTCAACTCTAAGCTGGAAAATGTCACTTTGAAATTAGAATTTATGTCATCACTTGGTTTATTTTGTTTTTTATTACTTCTCTGTTTACCTTTTTTTTATCCTTCGTTTACTATTTAATTCTAGGTAATGCAGGCAATAGTGAAGCTCTTTGTGCAATTGTCAACACCAAATTACAGTATGCCATGGCAGATGAAAAGACAAAAGCAAACACTTGGGTCAGGATTTGTTTTACAAGACAGAAAAATATTAACAAATGCCCATGTTGTGGCCTATCAAAAATCAGTAAGTTTATGAACATTGAGATTAAAATTATGCATAGAAGTACAGTGTATATATATATATATTGTAATCTTGTAGATTGCAAGACAATGGACACAATAGCTATTAATACAATATAGTTTAGCATTGACTTTGGGCACATATATTGAGGAGCCATGGCTTAATGGTTAGTGCAGTTGCACTGTAACCAAGAAATTCTGGGTTTGATTCCCCATGCAGATGAAAAGAATGTGGAACTTTACAAAAGAAAAAGCCATTGGTTGGCATCAAGAAAGGCATCTGGCAAAGAAATTTCTTACTGCCCAATCAAAGTCCCTCAAAAGGGCACTGTCTGAGGTCTATTTGGGGTGGGTGGGTGAGGATGATGTTAAAACAAAAAATTAGACTTTGGACATTTTTTTAGTAAATTGGCATAAAAACAAAATATGTAAGACAATAAAGGTACTATATAACTCACAAGACAATGAACATAGTATGTAATGCACAAGACCATAGGGCATAATATGTAACTTAAAAGACAATGAACATGGAAGTTTTATTGTTACAATAAAAATCTACAATAGATTTTCAGGCGTTTTTAATGAATTACATCAATAATATGAAATATATAGGACATTAAGCATAGTATTTAAGTTATAAGGCAATGGACACATTATTAACTTTCCAGACAATAAATGTAGTAGTTCTGTTGTTGCAAAGACCTGTGGTATCTACTCTCTTTTTCCAGGATACAAATACTCATTTTTACTCCTGTTGTAACCCAACCCAGCTTCTGAGTTTATTCTGTTGACCCAGAGCCAGTCCCAAGCCCTGATAAATAGTGAAGGTCTCTCATCAGCAGGGGCATGCAGGGAGCAAAGTTTTTTTGTAAAATTGGTAAAACAGTGCCTTGCTGAGCCGGTGCTTGAGGTGGAAAGAGTGAATGACAAAATAAACAAGATCAAAAGCCAACTAGGCAAAATGGTATACTACATATTTTTAACTTATGCACCACAAACAGGATGCACAATCTTGGAAAAAGAAGAATTTTGGGAAATCCTACTGGAGAAACCAGCTAGAGTGTCAAACATGGAAGGAGTTATTATTGGTGGCAACTTGAATGCCTATGTTAGAACAAGCAGAGAGGTGCCTGCAAAGGTGATTGGCCCTTATGGGTATGATAATTCATTTAGAGAATGCGAAACTTTCCTGGAGTATTGTGAAAAACCAAAATCTCAATATTTTTGAAAAAGACAAAAATAAAACTGTTACCTATGTTTGTGGAGGTGAAGACCCCCTGCACATAACCTCACACCAGTGGATTGCAGAGCCATTCCTGGAGAATGTTGTGTGACTCAACATTTTCATGTCAAGGGTGGCTTCAGAGTGACTGACATGAAGAGATGAAAGCTCGGAGGAAGGAGGAGACTGAAGACATGGAAGCTTAAGGAGCTCTGAACATGACAGAGTTTGTTTTTAGGCTACAAAAGAAGTTTCAGGAGATTGACAATTGGTGGCAAGAAGCACAGGCAGCTGTCCTGGAAGAATGCTGGAGCACTTGCAGCAAGACAGAAGGCAGTAGATGCAGGGAGATGGAGAGACATGGTGGTGGTGTGAAGAGGTGCAGGAGGTGATGAAACTGAAAAATGATGCCTTTTAAGCATGGTATTGGAGTGGGACCCATGAGGATGAAGTAATATACAGAGCAAGAAATAAGGATGCAAAAATAACTGTGGCTCTTGCAAAACAGGAAGCTCTTGGTGCTTGGTGTGAGAACCTGGACTCTGCATGGTGAAGAAGCTTTGGCAAGAATAGAAAGACATTTTTTTTGGGGGGGGGTGTACTTTGTCAAAGGGTAGGATGGCAAAATTGCAACCACAGACAGCAGTATATGCAACAGTCAGAGGCATTATTTCAATGATATTTTAAATGTGAAGAACCCTAGTAGCTGGAGGAGCTGGAATGTGTAGAGGGTCCACAGCAAGATGTCACTGACAGGGAAGTTGAAGTTGCACTAAAGTCATCGAAGCCTAACAGAGCACCAGGCCCCTCTGGTGTAAGTAGTGACATGCTGAAGTGTGTTGTTGAGGTCAGAGTGAAGCTGGAGATGAGAGTATTCAGACATATTGTGGGTACTGAAGAATGTCCAATAGAGAGGATAGACAGCACAACTGCCCCTATCTTTAAGGGAAAAGATCTGCAATCTGGGAAATACAGAGGACTAAAGCTCTTGGAGCATGGAATGAAAGTGGTGGAAGCAGGCTAGCAGACTAAAATCAGTGGTAAACATCAGCAGTAATCAGTTCTGATTCACTTCAAAAAAGTATACTTGTAATCCAAGGTTTATACTGAGACAGATACAACAAACGTACACGGAAAAGAAAAGGAAACTGTACCACATTTTCGTTAATCTGAAAAAAGCCTTGGACAGAATTCTGCAGCATGCTCTGGAGTGGGTGATGAGGGAGCAAAAGGTATCTGAGAGGCTGGTGAGGCTTGTATTGCACTGTATGTGGACTCCAGGTCATGTGTGGCAGCAACAGGTGGCACGTCTGATGCTTTCCATGTATCGGCTGGTGTGCACCAAGGATTTGCACTGAGCCCTCTTCACTTCGACCTGAGCATGGAAGAAGCTACTAAGGAGTGGAGAAGAGGTGTACCTTGGAACATGCTCTATGCGGTTTATCTGGTTTTATCAGGTGAGTCGATGTAGAACGTGGAGCAACAGTTTTATCAATAGAAGGAAGCTTCGGAAAGGAGAGGGCTGAAAATAAATAAAGGTAAAATGAAAATTCTGGTGACTGACAAGGAGGGCCTAACCCCACTACCATCTGGACAGTACCCATGTGGAGTGTGGCAGTGGAGTCGGCATCAATGCTGTGCTGTGTACACAATGTGAAAAGTGGGTACACAAACACTACTCTCGCCTCCAAAATGTTGCACTTACAGGAGTCTTCATCTCTCCTCTGTGTGTGCGGTGACATGCTGGTGTGAGAGAAGAGGAGAAAACCATGCTGGGACCAAGAGCAGAAGATGTGGTCGAAGAGGTCGAATCTTTCACCTACCTTGATGATGTTGTTGATGGGGAAGGAGTGGAGAGAGCAGTACGCATGAGGATGGCCGCAGCGTGGAGCAAATTGTGTGGGATTGCTGGTCAGCTCTGCAATAAATGAATATCTGCTGCTTGCAAATAATCTTTCATTTCCTTGGATATTGCCCAGTTCTTACAGCCATATTTCAACATAGGTAGCACATAACAGTCTAGAATTCTGAGTTTTGTTTTCAAGGTGATCTTCATGTTAGATAGAAGGTTGCTCATTCTTGCGAAAGTTTCCTGTGCAATTTATATCCTCCTCTTTATCTCGTCGCATCTCCTATCCTATGCTTTTAAGCTTCCAATAATTAAATCCTCCAACCTGCTTCAGAATGTCACCATGGATGTTAATGTTGCAGACGGATACTTCTTTCTTCTTTGTAAGTACAAGACAAAATAAGTTTTCTGGTAATCGATGAACAGTCCTTTTTTCTCACTTTCAGTCATAACTTTATTTACTATTTCCTGGATGTCAGATTCTGATGTTGCAATAAGAACAGTATCATCTGCATACCTCCATACCGATCACCGCTCCTGGTAATTCTTCCAGTTCCCTTAGGTCCATTTACTATATAAATTGAACAGGTCTGGCGTAAGAACATAACCTTGCCGCACACCTTTCCTGATTTCAACAAATTCACCCACGTCGTTTTCAATTCTGATTTTGGCCGTCTGGCTCCAATACAGGTTTCGGATGATTCTCAGATCTTCTCCGTCGATGTAAATTTCACTTAAGATGTTCATAAGGTCCTCATGCTTCACGGTATCGAAGGCCTTGCTATATTCAACAAAACACATATATAAGTCATGTTTCATTTCAATAGCCCTCTCCGATAGCATCCTCAGCATGAAAATTGCATTCCTGGTTCCACAGTATTCATCAAAACCACACTCCAATTTTGGTATTTCTGGTTTGATTTTATTCCTTGCTCACTTCAACAGTAACTTCAACAAGATCTTCACTACGTGGCTCATGAAGCTTATTGCCCTGTGTAGCTCACATAGTACTGCTCCAGGTTTCTTAGGAAGAGCTATGAAGATGGACTTGCTCAGTTCTGGAGGTATTTAACCAGAGTTATAAATCTCATTCACCGCTTCTCTTAACTTCATTATTCCCAACTCATCTAAGGTCTTGATCATCTCTACGCTTATCTCATCAGGTCCGATTGCTTTGATGCTCTTCATACTGTTTACAACAGAATGCACCTATGATTGCAGAATGTGTGGGGCATCAATTTGCCGGTTGATAGTTGTCAGATACCCTCTGCCATCCCAGAACAATTAAGTGATATTTTCAGTCCATCTCTCAACGATTTGGTCCTTCTCTATGATGACATCTCTATTTTTCAATTTAATGAAACCAGCTGAGGTACACCCCCTCTTTCGGCACATATATTTGATATACCTATGCATTTCTTTGGTTTTTGTATGCTTCTGTTTCCTTTGCATCAAGACACTTTTTTCTTGACCTTCTCATCAAGTTCCTTATACTTCTATTCATTCTTGATCTTGTGTTTCCTCCTCTCATCCATCAAATCTAGAATGTCTTTTGTCACCGAGCTTTGTTTATTTTGTTTCTTCTTTGGTGGTATCACTTCTCTTGCTGCTCCTATAACGGCTTTATGAAAAACCTGCCACATATTCATACAATATAAATTTGGGCGCATGTATTGAACATTCAGAGGACTTCTTTAGAGTTTCTGATCTTATTTTTCAACATTTTAAATCCTTCCACTTATGTAGACAAGTGAGGCGATTGTTACAGCTTTATTTCATTTTCCTTTTATTTTTTGTCAGATACGTGTTAGAAAACATGGAGATTCTAAAAAGTATACTGGACATGTTTTGCATGTTGGCCATGAATGCGATATTGCATTGGTAAGATATTATTTACGCTCTTATTTCTTACTTTTTGCTGGCATTACCAGGTTTCATTGATAGTCTTCAAAAAGGGACGAGTTAGGCATTGCATTTGTATTTCCCATATTACTTTAATTACACTCATGGTAACTAATCGACCATAGCTCTCCCTCTTTAACATAACAGGTTTAACACAGTGGTCTCTCATTAGGCATTTCTCTGCATTTTGTCAAGAGGTGAAGTGTGTATATATATATACACTCAATCTGCAGACTGTTTCGCCCTTTGTGGGCTCATCAGTGCAGCACAGAGCTTCTGAGATATAACTCTCTGACCATGTTGCCGGAGCAAACACAGGCTAAAGAGTTAATGTGGGATCCTGCCAGAGTGCTCAAACTACGCATGCGCAGTGAGCATTATATATATATATAATGCGTATGATCAACAAAAAAAAGTTAAATATCTAAGACATTGTCATTGAGCCACAAACGGAAGTCCTCATCAACGGTTTTGATATCACCTCGAATACCTATCAGTTGCCAAATCAAACGTGTTGATGGGATTGAATTTCACCACAACGACAAAATGGATTGACCCTCAGACCAATTCTATGCATGAAATCGGCATATCGTCCATATCCAGATCGTAATCGATTTAAGAGCACCCATTGTTCACGCTTCAGATCATGCCCTGGAGGTTTCACCGTAGGTTCAGAAATAAATTGGGAAGGCTGGTTGTCTGTGTTACTCCATCGCTATTGCCACACATCAGCAGCCCAAGATTTGACAGATGCTGTATCGTTTATGGTGGAAGCTAAAAAGTGCATGCGATTCGAAAGTGGAGAGGTGAAATATACGATATTTGATTTGCAGATTTTCTTAAGATAAATCTCAATTTTGAATTTTTATTTGGAGAAAAAGAGTTAAGTTAGAATGAGAGCTCTAAAATGTTATCATTTTCGGTTATTGTTGCCCAAGTTATGAAATTTTCCAAGTAGATTTTTATTCAAAAATCAGACTGCAAAATTTCTGGACAGCATTCTCCACCTGGGATTCGTTATGAGTTCTAGCGATTAATTGTGAGTAATTCTTATTTATTTATTCAAATAGATTTGTTTATTTGTGTATTAAGAATGTTCTAAAAGGACATACAAATCGTTTAATGAAAACTGCAACCGATTGTGTCATTTATATTGCGTAATAAATGTATAAAAACAAATTTAAAAAACCAAAAATCAAAATAAAATATAATTACATTAAATATATAAAAGTTACAAGCTATAAAAATCAATATTTCCTATTTTCTTAATAAAGTCATCCTCAGTCTGCCAGATCTCCTTTGTTTTTGTTGCCGAGGAGAGTCAGTAGTTCATCACAACTCAACTGATATTTCTCTTGCATCTCAGCTCAATTTATACAATCATATGTTTACAAGTGTCAACAAATTATCCCACACAAACACTGCCACATACATCAAAACACTAAAATTGCCCACTCACTTGCCCACTCACTATAATAACAAGTTTCACAATTTTAATTACATTCACTATATCACCCACTTCCAAAACATCAAAATATTTACAAAGCAATCTGTCCTTCCACACAGGGTATTAACTTAATTGGTCCACAGTCATGCAAGTATGCATGACTCAACTTGCAGTCTAATATCCAATGTGTCCTTCAGAACAGTTTTTATTCAGGATCCAACTCATACCTGTGTTTTAATTCCTGTGCTGGCTTTTGTGCAGGCTAATATCCACTGTGTCCTTCAGAACAGTTTTTATTCAGGATCCAACTCATACCTGTGTTTTAATTCTTGTCCTGGCTTTTGTGCAGGCTAATATCCACTGTGTCCTTCAGAACAGTTTTTATTCAGGATCTAACTCATACCTGTGTTTTAATTCTTGTCCTGGCTTCTGTGACATGACATTCGATGGTTGGTAAATGGTTCGTGACAAATATAGTGTTCACAAAAATCGGAGCTTCTCATCGAATTTTTACAACCATTTATCTAGACCTTTTTCGCGAGAGAAAAGCGAGGATTGATAAAAAATGCAGTTATTTGGCGGTGTGCACTTTTAATGTAGAATTTATTTACCGAATATTAATATTAAAACTGTCAAGCTACAAAGGGAGGATTCCTGGCTGATTTACAAACGAAGAAGCCTACAAAAGTTAGGGTTCAGGGCTATCCACTTATGACTGAAGCATGCAGTGGCGTCCTCACACAGCAGGTTTACACGCGCAAAGCCAGAAAGAGTAAACTGGCAATGCCGTTGATAAAGGGTAACATATTTGGCGACAGCGCTACTTCATATTACAAGACCGAAGAAAGCCATCGCATTAATGGTAACAAGAGCTTAGAACGGCAAATAGTGAATGGATAACACAAAGATGGCAACATAGGCAAGAGACAGAAAGCAATGGAGAGCATGCAGAATAACAATGTGGGATCCAACCTGACCTTCTCAGAAGAGGCTTTCGTAAGATCAGGGACCATATGGCCTTAAAAATGTTAATTTCACACATGGTCAACGAGAGTCATGGAGCCAGAAATTTTTTCCTCACTTGTATCCAAGTTTTTGAGTTGGAGTTTTTCATGGGTTATTGGTCTTTTCCTAAATTCCGTTGGTTATTAAAACGATTTTTACAGTCGATGTTCTCTTATGATAATTTTACTAATAATACTTTTTAAGTTGGTACAATTGTTGTTGTTGGATACATGTATTGTCAGAGTGAACCATTTAAGTAAGAATCTGGATAGCTTTTTGTCTATTTAGTAAGCCCTTTTTAATTTTGACTAACTAGGTAGGACTTTAAATTGATGTCGGTCATTTTCTTAGTTCTACTTTTTAATTCTTCTTCTATTTGCTGTTTTCCGGGGTCAGGGGTCAGCAGCATGTAGTTGTTGGCGCCAACGAGCTCTGTCCATTGCATCTCCTTCCGTCAGTCCTCTGCTCTCCATGTCCCGCTTCAGGATGTCCCTCCACCTCAGCCTTCTGACCGATCGCCTCCCTCTAACTGGTTCTCGCCGTACCCTCTGGACGGCACAACTTTCATCTCTTCTTGCTACTTGCCCAAACCACCTCAACCTTGTTTTCTTCAACTTGTTTCTAATGTATGCTATTAGTTCTACTTTTTAACCCCAATTGTTAAAAACTTAACTGTATTGATGGTGTTTACGATAAGAATACCCCCCCCCCCTCAATTGGAGAAGGGAGCATTCTTCTACATTATCACACTTGAAGACGTTGATAATTCAGATCTGAAAGGAAATTTGTGTGGAAAATGATAAGTAAAAAGGAAGTTTAATTGATTGATTGATTGATTGATTGATTGATTGATTGTTGACTGATAATTCATGGATAAATTTGGTTCTCGACACAATTTTTTCTTTATCTGCCAGGATTGTGGAGATGACTAATCAGGTTTGATTGTTATGTCTGGTTATAGTCAGAAAAGGGAAAATTAAGGATTCTATTTGCTTTTTTTTAGACCAAAAGCCAGGAAAATCAGATAATATTTTACAATTGTATGAACTCTGTTTCCACAGTATTACGGTGTTTTGACATTGTTTTTCTTGTTCATTTCAAACAAAATAACAATTTTTGCCCATTTTTCTCGTCTACCTTATAGATAACAGTAGAAGAAGAGAGTTTCTGGAAAAACTTATGCCCACTTGAGCTTGGAGACATTCCTAAACTCGAACAAGATGTTGTTGTCGTTGGCTTTCCGACAGGGGGTGACAACATTAGTGTTACAAGGGGGGTAGTGTCACGTGTAGAATTGCAAAGATATTCACACTCAGGGATGGAATTATTAGCCATTCAGGTAACGCACAAAGACTTGCTGAGAAGTACTTTTTTTGAAATAAGCTCAATGAGATCAGAGTCTACTTTTATTTTTTACTGGCTGAACTTAAGGCAAATTTATTTACTTTACAGCGTTTTCTTTAATTTACTACGTGGAGGCTTTTCACGGAAATATTTATAGAAACATCTTTAATTGAAATAAAGTAAGCTGGCAAAATTTGGCTGAAGAAAACATTTACAAGATTGGCACCACTTCGGCATTTTGTTGCCGAAATACACAATGTGTGACGTTGGCACTTCCTGATACAGTAGGCATTTGTTTGGAAGAAGGGAAGGGTAATGGTATAATGTAATGGGGTTCTTTTTTGCCACTCTGGTGTCTAAAATACGGGTTTTCATTGTGTTAAAAACACAGGCAGACGTTATACCGTGACTACCAATAGCCAAAGGTTCCTCATAATTTACCTCCCATTTTAGCATTCTAATACTTTTCTTATTATTCTAGCTGGGCCTAATGTAGCAGGTTTTTGAGCAGGATTTGCCTCTATTCCAATATTCTTTCTAAAGTTTTCAAACATTTTTGAAAGACTACCTAGTGCTCCAGCAACAATTGGTACGACTATAACTTTGCTCAAATTCCAGAGGCACTTAATTTCTAGTTTGAGGTCATGATATTTTTCAACCTTAAATTTTTCTGTATCACTTATTTTTCTATCTCCTGGTACTGCTTTGTGAATAATTATCAGAGACCTTAACCTGTTATCAACAATGACTATGCCCGGTTTCCTTTTCTTAATCTCATCATTGCACTAGGATCTTATGATCAGCGTTTTCAACTACAACATCAGGTTTTCCATCATATCAATTCTCAGGTTTTTCTAATTGAAATTTCTCACATGGTGTCCACTGGACCATCTGTGCAACTTTGTCATGCATCATTTTGTATTCTTTTTGCGTTAGTGTGGTACACTCGCAAATGACATGGCTTATTGTTTCTCCATTCTAACCACATAATCTACAGTCGGGTAATTCTGCAATTTTATGCTTCATATAATTAGTTCTAATGGCTTGCTTTTGCGCCGCAAATATCAATGTCTCAGTCGGGATTTTTAAATCGCACCTTTAAAAGTTTTCCACGTTTGAGAGACAAATCCACATTTCTTTTAACCAAACTCCATTTAAATATACTGGCTAAAAACAAAAACCGTGTTTACAAGACAATTTGATCTTTACTTTTTCCAAAGAGCTTAAGGTTTTCCATAAAGAATAGGTGATTCAACTTGAATTCCTTTTCTCTTCACTCATTAAACGCACAAAACTTTCGAAGCAGAAGAGAAAGAGGTATCATGCTTATGATAAATAATAAGAGAGAAAGACTATTTCCTTGAAAGATTCCTCTGTTTACATCAACATCACATGGTTTCTCTCTATTAGAGGGGAGTCAGAACTTCCACTGTTTTATACTTCTTTCTGGAAACTGTCGAAGATTCTCAGCTTTGCCAAATATTCCCAGACATTCGTTTATCGAGCTATGGGGGATAAAGTCAGAAGCCATTTTTTAACCGATCCACGCCATACCTAAATTCGTATCATCCTGCAATCTTTTAAGACAGTTTTGTCAATGAACAACTGATCTTTGGTGCCACGACTACCCTGTTTACACCCTTTCTGTTCTTCAGAAGACATACTTTGTTTTTCTTAGTACATGTAAATATCAGCAGTTATCATTCTCGTCAATAACTTCCACATTAAGGGAAGGAACGTAATGGGACGAAAGTTTTAAACAGTTTTTCTCTTTGCAGAGTCTTTTTGGCACAAAACAAACCTTCCATATGTCATCCAAGTAGGCATTTCAGTTATTCTTTCCAAAATATCAGACATTTTTCTGGCTATTGCTTCATGCAAGCTATTGATATATTTTGTCCAGTAGTCCTGCACTCCATCGTTTCCTCGTGTCTAACATCCCGGCAATGCTTTTCATTGATTTTTCACTTCATTGATCTTTATTGATCATCATCTTGTCTTGCTCATGCCAGTTATTGATCTTCTTTTTGTCATTACGTCACACTGCCTGTTTGTTGTGATTCTTTTGAAGACTCCATATGCTGCTTCAGAACCTCTTACTTTCTTCTGCATCAGGAGTTTCACTTCTTCTTCCTTCTTTTCCATTCAGTTCCATTCAGACCTTTTTCTGATCAACAGACTACAGTCTGTCAATTCTTTACTGATTTATTCTTTATTCATTACCGGGTATTTTGTCATTTTAACCATCATTTTTTTAAATCTATACTTTGTTACTAACAGCTTAAGGTTTTCCTTGCTTTTTGTCACTATCCATTGCGTTCTCTTTCCAAGACATTTACTTCCTTTCTCAGTCCTTTAATATCATTTTCTATTTGCCTTTCCCACCATGGTTCTCGTATTTTACCCTTAACAAATTTCGTCAGCCCCATTTTTTCGGCAACTCAAACGCTCACAGGCCTAATAAGGTTATTGGTTTGTGTAATATTGTTCTTGTGGATATATTTTACCTCTGCATTGGCTTTAAATGTTAACTTATCAGGAGAGCTCTTATCAACCTCTTTGAATGGGATACTAACAGTACTTCTATTTTTAACCATTACCTCTCGCAACTGATCAGTTATGGTTTGTGATTCTTGATCGGATGCAAACTTGTCAACCTCAAAATGGCTTTCGTCTGTAATTTTATTAGTTTTGATATTACTGCCATTCCGCATATCGTTTTGTGGTGTGCGGTCGTCAATATTTATTTCATTTATTGCAAGGCCCATAATAGCTTCTTTACTGTTGACCATCTCTACTTCCTTAATTTTCCTTTTGATATTTTCGAGCTCAAGTTCAGGAAGCCAGCCATTCTTCCTTATGGCCCTCGCCTGAACACATAATCGCTGCTCAGTCACTTCAATTTCTTAGACACCGCGCTCTCTCCATTCTGTGAACATCCGCAGTCTCTGGCCTCTAAGAGGTCTACCTTTATGATCAAAAGGCTTACTTTGATAGAAACATTCAATTACTACCTTGTTCACGTCTTTTGATCAATTTGTTCGAGCACCTGAATGACGACGACCGGCCCCACGATACCCAACCGTGGAGCACCTGCTGGACAAGGCACCTTCTCATGCTGTTCCAGTGCCATTTACATCGCTATGTGGAATTCATTGTTCAGACATCTTCACTCATAGGAGGGTTAGTGTTGATGAGAAGCCACTACCACCAGTATTTTTTCGAGACGCCATCTCTAGGAAGAATACTGTTCAGAACTGAGGACCTCCACCTGCCCAGAAGACATAGGATAAACCCGCCAGAGGTATTTCAAACCTCAGAAGTTGGTTTTTATTCAGAGTTTTCCTTCTCCTAGGTAGACTTTAGTAATGAAGAAAATTCTTTAATTACTAATATGAAAAAGAAATATCTCTTACCAAAGAACAAATCTTTGAGGTTGACTC
>RDPX01000294.1:1573971-1587116 GCA_003991215.1 Morbakka virulenta | reverse complement strand
CTTGTCTCAGTAAGACTCAGTTATTTTTATAGACACGTCTCTGCTCTGTTAGGTCCATTTACTTTTATAGACACCTCCTTTCCCAGTAATGTTCAGTTCTTTTTATACACACTTCTTTGCTCAGTAATGTTCAGTTCTTTTTATACACACTTCTTTGCTCAGTAATGTTCAGTTCTTTTTATACACACTTCTTTGCTCAGTAATGCTCAGTTATTTTATAGACACTTCTTTGCTCAGTAATGTTCATTTATTTTTATAGACACGTCTTTCCTCAGTAATGTTCAGTTCTTTTTAGACACTTGTTTGCTCAGTAATGCTCAGTTATTTTATAGACACTCCTTTGCTTAGTGATGTTCAGTTCTTTTTATAGACACGTCTTTCCTCAGTAATGTTCAGTTCTTTTTATACACACTTCTTTGCACAGTAATAAAATAAAATTTATAAAATACTAGGCTCGCGCTTATAGACGAAGGTTTTTCAGTCTTGTTTTATATATTTGTTGATAGTGCAGAGTTACGTGGTAACAGGGATCGAGTTGTGTTGAGGAGTAGCGCAATACCTGTCTTGTGTTTGTCGTGTTTGGTGTAAGATATATTATTGATGTTATTGCTTTGTTGGTAATTTTTTCATTTTTGTCTCTCCTTTAACAAGCCCGTGTAATTTTATCCTTGGACTTTAGTATTTTAGTGTTTTACTTATTTTTCCTTCTTTCATTCTAAGCAAAGCTGGGAGTCACTTAAATGGAGCATGTTACTTTTCTTTTTTTCTTATTTTCCTTTTATTTTTCATCTTTTCATTTGTTCCTTTCTCCCAATTCTATCTCATTTTCAAGCTTAGTAGATTACCACCGAGGAATAAATTAGTTGCAGTACTTTCGAGTGGGGGAGTGGCATGGCTGAGGTTCAAAGTGGTAACCATGCTCATGGTAAACTGTTGATTTAACCAGTCGACCACTGCTTTGCCAGTTTTATGTGGTTACTGTCTAAAGTGTACCATTCAGGGTTTTATTGCTTCGTTTTCATATCTTAAAATGGTTCTATTGACTTTTTCCCCATTCCTCTCAAAACATATTTTCGTTTTATAAGTCAAGTGTTTCCGATTTGTTTTGCCATGGTGAATGTGTCATTTTTTCCCTTTGCCGAAACCCTGCCATCGTTTGTATAAAAATGCCTTGCATTTGTAAACTGAGGTTGCCCAGCTTTATATTAGTGCACTCATATAGTTATGTAAATGGAATTACTTTATTTTTAATTTTCTGAATTAAGTTATTGTATGAATTTACGTAAAAGGATGACCCAATATAGTGACCAGTTTGGATGTGATGCATGAGCCGTGACTGAAAGAGAAGCTGATAAGACTGTAGCTTGTGAAATGTGGATGTGGGGAAGAATATTAAAATTTAGTTGGAAGGACAGAGTAAGCAGTGAAGCTGGATATTCCTCGAACAATTTCGGATCGTTCATATTTTTTAGTTTGACGAGGCTTGTGCTCTTCTTCTTCAGCTGCGAGCTGCTCATCTTCCACACTGGTCTCGGCAGTTATCAAGCATTTGAGTTCACACGCAAGTGGGGTTTTTTTTAATCTTGGTAAACAGTTTACTGGTCACCGCTGAGTCGGTCTTTTAATCGCAGAATGTCAGGACCTCATCCTTTTAGTTCTTCCGAATTGGCTGCACTCCAGTAGTTCCCTGGTGCGCTATCGCCTTGTATGTAATACTATTATGATAGCCACAGGATAGATAACTGGAATGTCATTTCCCACTCAAAGGAGTAGATTTCCTTGGTTCTAAATATTGTTCTCTTCTTTTCTTTTGCTTTCTTTCCCAACACCATTCTCTCTTTCTTTTGCTACGCCAATTAATGTGTAATGGTGGCGTCAACAGTTAAAACGGCGCTTGTGGAAGCATAAAAAGCGCCAACCCTGATTCTGCAAGACGACGTATGGTTACCAGCATGGTTGCAGTTGAAGCATACTTGCCTGGCTCTTAACATTCCTTTCCTCTCGTCAATCGACTGGACGCTGATACAATAAGAGCTCCTTTGTCCATCTTTATAGCAATATACGCAGCCTTTGCTCCCTAGAATTGATGCATATTCTTATACGATTGGTCGTGCGTCTGTAGGTATTGCTTTCTGAAAAGTAACTTGCTATTGAAGGTCACAATCCCACTTAATCACAGCCACACCATTGGTTTAAAGTTTCCACCAACTGGAAAAGTCCAAATTTTTCCCAGTTTGAACCCAGATGCACCATTTCTGGTCTAACTCCTGTCAAGTTGTTCAAATCAATCGCATGTGTCCATTGAATTCTTACCCCTTCGTCACCAAAGTTTGCGCGAGCGTGAATAGACTGGTAGAAACCATTATCCCGATCGGCACTACGACTCGTGGTGGTTTTGAGATACATTATACCTTGCATGTAGTCCTTCACTATCTTGCTTTTGTCCTTGTTCCACGGTATTTATTTCCGCCAATATTTCGTTGAGTTGATTTTGAAGTGGCCCTAACTGATCGATTACGTGGTTAATGGTTGATTTCCTAGTGTCTTTACCTGCATTGGCTGTCTTTCTTGTCGATGAGAATATCAGCTTTTGCCAGACAAAACTTGTTCAATATCCTCGTCATTTCCGAGATTCGACGGCTAATTTCCCTCACTTTTTCATATCTGACAAAAGCTGCTGCTTTCTTGTCGGCATGCTATAGATCCTTTTTACCAACGTCGACTTTATTTGTAACTCCATCCGCCGCCCTGAACAGACTAATTTTCGACTTTCTGGCTCAAGTCCCATAAATTTTCACGTCGCAAGTGAATCTCCCTTTTTCGTTTTGTACCGATAACGTCTGGTAGCAGCTACAACAGTGGGTTTGTGACATCTATGTCTGGAATAGACGTCACGATTTTACCATTCCTTCGAACAGAAAGAATTAAGTATGACTAATCAAAATCATCCAGTAAAGACCTTGTGGAGCATGAAACCAATCTTTACTCGCCTTTAAATCTACGAAATAAACACAACACGTTGTAGCATAAATCGATTACCTACCCTAACGATTATCTTCAAGAATAACTGTTGAAAACGGCTAGGCCTCAAAATCATATAATGGTTATAACCTGGGTTGAATGCTTGTAGAAGGTATGTTATGCAAGGGTATGTTATGCAACTCAATGAAGTATTTGATGTGATTGTTGTAACGCTAGGAGATATTCTTGTAAAGGTCTTCACATAGATTGGAGCAGTAACCCCACTTTTGTCGCAGGCAAAGCTTCGACCAAGACAAAACTCATAAACTTCGGAACGTCCTGGTTCTATATTATTGCATACAGGCCCAAACTACACAGTTTTCACCCTTTTATACTGTTTGATTGACCCAATAATGCCCCAGACGTATCGCCTGATTTCCATGCAACATAAACAAAAATTGGATCAACCAAGTGACATTTTACATAAATAATATTATAACTTGTACCTAATACTTTAGCCTCATATGGACTGGCTCAAGGGATCAGTCGTGCACAAAAACCTGTAAGTTTATGACTACACTCACACTGGTGTGCTTCTCGACACTGAGGAGAATCGATAGAGATGTATTGGGAAGACAATAAATCGGAGAAAAAAAGGAATGGGTATCACACAGTATTAGATGTAAAAGCCTTCAAAAGACGATAACGTGGGGGGGGTCTCAATTTGACCTGATGGGTACAATCACACGAGGAAGGTTTGAAAAATGTGAAAGAAAAGCTCAAAGAATATTGTTATGACTATAAAGGCTGCTTTCCAGAATACCAGAAAAAGGGGGGGGGGGAAGAAAGAGATAACCATTTATTACTTTTCTTCTGACAATGGCTTTTGTAACTGTGATATCTAAGACAAAATGATCAGTTGTGTATGACTTGATTTAAACTATTCGACATCACTGCTACAACCATGGCCCTAACGTCCTTTTTATGTGAACAGTTAGAAAAAAAGTCTGTTATTTGAGACAGATTGAACGTGGTTGCTTTTAATGACACTAATTACTTATAGCTATGACGTTTAAGCAAAAATGATCATTTGCCTATGAGTTGGATGCTTGGAATGATATAGGCAAATAGAGAAAGAAATGGAGTCCCTGGTGCAGATCACACATCTGCATCAAGGACAGTATTTATGAAAAAGAAATATGGTACAACAACGAAGCTAGGTAGATAGGCGAAATTGAGGCTGAAGTTGAAAGAATTTACACTCAACAAACAGATATTGTCATACCAGTTGAAATAGAAAAGGCAAATATGAAAGCTATCTAACTGGAAGTCTCCAGGAGGAGACGGGGCGCAAGGATATTGGATAAAGAACTTGAAGTCCCTGCACGAAAGAATAGCTGGATTTTTTATTGCTTGAAAACAAGATACATTCGGAGGCGGTTAAGCAAGGAAAGACAACTTTAATCATAAAAGATGAACTTAAGGAAAATTATACAAACTAAACCCCTAGTATGCCTATCCTAAACTTGAAACTTTTCAGTCTTTTCTGAGAACGTATACATGCATAGCAATCCCTACACAAATGAATTGCATCTAGAGGAAGTAAGTAGTTGTAGAAGGAACAGTAGAGGAACTAAAGATCAGC
This sequence comes from Morbakka virulenta, assembly GCA_003991215.1. Lineage (NCBI taxonomy): Eukaryota > Metazoa > Cnidaria > Cubozoa > Carybdeida > Carukiidae > Morbakka > Morbakka virulenta. The sequence goes on along the minus strand of RDPX01000294.1, from coordinate 1,582,510 downwards.
TTAATCACAAGGAACTGTATTTGACAAGGTATCTGCTTTTGAAGAATTATTGAAAGAATGTTGGCAAGATAGAGAGAAACCTAGACACATTACTAAGCACGATACNATACGGATGAACGGATAAGCATGCCCGAACTGGCAAAGCGGCTTTCAATCCCCATTTGTCCAGATATCTCTGCAACACCACTTAGAGGGGAAAAAATCAATTTGACAAAAGATGAAAAAAAATTCCATTCGACAAAAAAGTAAAAAGAGTCGATTCAACAAGGTCTCTTCAATACAATATTGATCAGGTCAACACAAAGTTAATCGTCAGCAAAGAAAGCCTCTGCAAAGTGTCCCTCCATCCCCTCTAAAAGACAACTTTAATCATAAAAGATGAACTTAGGGAAAATTTTACAAACTAAACCCCTAGTATGCCTATCCTAAACTTGAAACTTTTCAGTCTTTTCTGAGAACGTATACATGCATAGCAATCCCTACACAAATGAATTGCATCTAGAGGAAGTAAGTAGTTGTAGAAGGAACAGTAGAGGAACTAAAGATCAGCTTAATCACAAGGAACTGTATTTGACAAGGTATCTGCTTTTGAAGAATTATTGAAAGAATGTTGGCAAGATAGAGAGAAACCTAGACACATTACTAAGCACGATACAAATATTTATTTAAGAAATAAAAATGGAACTTGGGGTCTGCCAATATGGTGTCTTATTAAGGAAAAGATGTAAACTTGGCCATATATGGAATCCAAATACCGTCAGGTGAGCAACTACAAGAGAACGATACTGACGAGGGTTACAGATGCTTAGGCATTTCCAGAAATGAAAATAATTATAGGGAAACGGATATTGGGGCTAGTTAACCTTATCCTGAAATCATCTTTGAACGGTATAACACTACAAGTGCAATTGACTTTCATGCTGTATCCATTGTCTATTATTTTAGGGTGAACTGTTAATGAAATGAGTAAATTTGACTAAGAGGCAAGGAAAATAAGTTTTCTACATGGGGTTCAAATAAACTAGAAGCATAAATTATGCAGCTTTTTTATTAATTATGAGCATTAATACCTTTGTACCAAGTGTATTTGGTCACAACCGCCTGCCCATATCAAGTACTTTGTGGAGTTGCTTTACTTTTCAAGCTCAGTCGACACAGGTCAAAGTAATTTATCATACTTTTGATATTTATATATTTTTTGATTTTTGAATTGTTTGTTTTGCATTCATCAAGGAATATGCCTGAAGAGGAAAAATTATCATTTCTTATAATGTTTGTTTATTTGCTGGAATAAAGAAGGCGATGAATTTTTAACTTATCACGATGCAAATGTGAAGACGAATATGAAGTTGGATCCAAATTACAGACCCATGCTGATGACACTATCTTGTACTTTGGCAATTCAATCGGAAAAGGTCGAACTTGCAAAAGAATTAGTCTGAGTGTCATTCTATCAGAGAATGGGGAAGAAAGTAGTTGGTTTCATTCAACGCGACAAAAACGCAACTGCAGCTATCCAATAGAAAGCTAAGTTCTTTATCTCCCTCCAACATTCACGTAACATTATTCTGATGTTAAGCCTTGTGCGGTTGCCTCTCGAGGAATGTTCATCGTTGAGGATGCTTGGTTTGTTATTTTCTTTAGATCTTTCTTGGAGTTCCTATATTCAATCTATTGGCAAGTCTGTTTTTCGAAATGTAAATTTACAACCGACCCTTGTATGGAGTAGTGTTTCCATATCTGGACAGGTGCTCTGTCATCTTATCTTGATGTTCTTGATCGTGTTCAGAGACACGTTTGTAACTTAACAAATCCAAATCTTGCTGCTACCCTTCAACATTTGTCTCATCAACGATACGTGGGTTGTCGTAGTCAGTTCTATAGATATTCTAGGAAGTATTCTAATGAGCTTTCCTCACCGGTACCAGCTTTGTTTGTTTCATCTCGTGTGACTCGTTTCCCTCAACTTCTTCATCCTCAATCTGGTGCTGCTTCTTGTAATAATTCTATCTATAAATGAAGTTTCTGTCCCAAATTGTGGACTTCGTGGGCGAGTGCCTTACTTCATGCTTCTTCTTCTTCCACTGGCTTGAATCCCATTTAGATGGGGTCGCCGGTGCAGATTCGCATTCGCCATTCCCTCCTGTCTTGCGTGTCCTCTTCAGTCGCACCAATCTCTTTCAGATCGTCCTGGATGTTGTCACGCCAACGCCTTTTCGGTCTTCCCCGTTTCCTCTTTCCAACCACTAGACTGTCCATCCGTTTGCCAACATAACTGTCTTCCCTTCGGCACAAGTGACCCAACCAACGCAGTCTCGCTTCCCTTAACTTTTTGCCCAACTCTGTTACTCCCAACCTTGATCTAATCACCTCGTTTCTGATACAGTCCAATCTTGTCACTCCCAACGAGAATCGCAGCATCTTCATCTCTGCCACCTCCATCTTCCTTTCCTGGGTCTTCGTCATAGCCACCGCTTCCATCCCATAGAGCAATGCTGGTCGTACTATCGTTCTGTACATCTTTCCCTTGACTTTCTCCGGTACTTTCCTGTCGCATAGAACCCCGGTAATCTTCCTCCAGCTGTTCCAGCCGCTTTGAATACGCTTCTCGGTATTCCTCTCGCTTCCGCCATCTGCTTGCACGGTTGAGCCGAGGTACTTGAACGCTGTCGCTCTTGGAACGTCCTCACCCTGTAGTTTGATGGTCTCATTGCCTTCATCGGCCGTGCACAGATACTCAGTCTTCTTCCTGCTAACCTTCATTCCTCTCACTTCTAACGCCTCTCGCCACTGCTCTAGCTCTTCTTCTGCTTCCAGCTTCGTTTCCGTGCACGAAACTACATCATCAGCGAACATCATGTCCCAAGGACTCTCTCGTCTCACTCCTTCTGTCAGACAGTCCATAATGATGATGAAAAGAAGCGGACTCAATGCCGATCCTTGGTGAAGGCCCACCGTGACAGCAAAAGGTTCGCCCATTCCATCAGCACCTCTAACCTGTGTTTGGCTGCCCTCGTACATATCCTGAATGAGCCTGACGTAGCTTTCTGTGACGCCCCTCAGCCGCAGACAGTTCCATACTTCCTCTCTCGGTACCCGATCGTATGCCTTTTCCAGATCGATGAAGACGCAATGTAGAGGCAGCTGTCCTTCTCTATACTTCTCCATAAGCTGTCGAAGAGCGAAGATAGCGTCCGTGGTGCTTTTGCCAGGCATAAATCCGAACTGCTCCTCTCCGATGTCTACCATATCTCTCAACCTCCCTTCAACTACCCTCTCCCAGATCTTCATGGTGTGTGAGGTCAATTTTATGCCTCGGTAGTTACCGCAGTCTTGGACATCGCCTTTCTCCTTGTAAAGCGGAACCAATATGCTGCTTCTCCAGTCGTCCGGCATTTTGTTCGTTTGAACAATGTCGTTGAAATGGTTGACCAAGAAACTTATCCCCGTCTCTCCTAGGCACTTCCACGCTTCCGCTGGGATACCATCAGGTCCAACAGCTTTTCCGCGCTTCATTTTTCCAAGAGCTTGGATAACTTCCTGTCTGGTGACGGGCTGGATTCCTGCATCTGGAATTGGTTCCACAAATCTAGGTGTCCGATCGTTCTCAACGTTCAGCAGTTCTTCAAAGTACTCTCTCCATCGCTTCCTGATGTCGCTGTCCTCTGTTAACGTCCTTCCCTCTCGGTCTTTGATGAGTTTCGCCTGCAACACGTCTGCTGAATTCTTGTTCTTGATCTTCGCTATTCGGATCGCTTTTCTTAGACCATCCTGACCGTCCAAACTGTCGTACAAATCCTTGTATGCTCTAGATTTTGCCTTCGCGACTTCACGTTTTGCCGTCTTGTTCGCTTCTTTGTAAGCCTGGATACTTTCTTCCGTCCTCTCTAGGTCTCTCGCCTTCTTCTTATCCTTCTTCTGGGCAATCGCCTCCTGGACCTCTGCATCCCACCACCACGTTTCTCGATTCTCCTTTGCCTTGCCTGATGTTTGGCCTAAGGTCTCCTTTGCTACGTCCCTCACCGCTTTACTCATGACCTGCCAAGTCGGTTCGCTACCCTGAATCCGCTGTTTCACCTTCTCCGCAAACTCTTCCCTGAGTGCTTCATCATCCAGCTTCCACCATCTGGTTCTCCGGGTCGCTGCTCTCTTCGCTTGCTGTTTGCCCTTTACCGTCGCTTTGCAGATGACCGGTTTGTGCTGCTTGGCTACACACTCTCCTGGGAATACCTTACAGTCGGCCACATGTTTCAACATCGTCCTCCTGCATAACACGTAGTCAACCTGTGTGTTGTTTCCGCCACTCGTGTACGTGACCCGCTGTGACGTGCGCTTTTCGAAAAACCTGTTGATGATTGCCATGCCAACTGCTCCTGCCATGTTGGTAATCCGCTCGCCTTGCTCATTCGCCACACCGTAACCATGTCTGCCCTTAAACGCCTCCTTTCCGGTGTTGTCTCCATCAACATGTCCATTTAGGTCTCCACCAATCCACATCTGCTCCATATTTAGTATTTAGTATTTATTTATTTAGTATTCTCGTAACACTGTCTTCCAGCTGGATCCAAAAGTCCTCCTTTTCCTGCTCTTCGCATCCAACTTGGGGCGCATACACACTCGTGATGTTCACCACCACCTTTCCGAGGGCCAACTTAATCCAGATTTGTCTGTCCGACTTTGTTTCAACCGACAGAACGCTCTTCTTCAGACCAGGGTCTAACACAATTCCAACTCCGTTTCGCTTTGCATCCGTTCCGTAGTAGAAGAGCTTGTATCCGTCTCCCAGCTCTCGTGCGTTCTCCCCTTTCCACTTCGTTTCCTGAACACATACCACGTTGATTCTCCTCCTTCGCATCATGTCCACAATCTCCATTCCTTTCCCGGTCATTATGCCAACGTTCAAAGTCCCAACCACTAACTCTCGCTCCTCCTTTTCCCTCCTCATTCGCCTTCGCTGAGCTAGCTTCTTTAGCCGCACTCGCTCTTCGTGCGGTAACCGTAACCCTCTTCTCACAGCCTCACGGCGATCAGACTGCACGTCGTTTGAAGCGGAGTACGCCCTATCCGTATGCTCTGTGTGAATCCGCATCACTGCAGTTTGGCAAAGTTTTTACGGCCGGATGCATTTTCTGCCACCAACGAGATGTATCAGTTGAGTCACCTCTGCTTGCGGGGTGCAGACAGACGAGACCGTAACAGAAGAAACCGGGTGCTTCGCTCGACGAATCGGTTGCTTGACACCACGCGTGAAGGTTCATCTCGATCTTCCTCTGTCACAGGATGAAGTGCCTTACTTCATCCTGTGACATATATTTTTCTAGTCTTCGGTCAACTCTTATCTCTTGGTCTTACCTTTTTTTCGGTTTTATTTCCTTAGTGGGTTTATTCCGTGTATAATTCTTAATCTTAAAGAAATGCAAAGTGTTCATGCAACTGATATATTTCGGTACTATGATGTGCAGAATTCCACAATAACAGAAATTTTTAATTAATATTTGCTAAAAAGTGTACATTTATTAAGCATTTTGTACGTTTCTTTAACAGGTCCTTGCTGACGAACTAACCGCTGGCTACGACCATTTTGCAAACCTTCAAGTGTATCGTGTTAATGGAATACCGATCTTGAACTTGCAGCATCTTTGCCATATATTAGACACTCTGACACTTCCTCATTTGAATTCTGGACAATCAGGGAATTCAGAAGCATCAAACATTACAACAGATATTGCAACAGCAGAAACTGAAACTCTGCCAACAACTACTTTAAATAGCACCGAAGAACAAATACACTTAGTTGTAGATAAAGTAAAAAATAATGTGATAAGCACTCGGGACAACTCATATACTAGTTTTGAAAATATTGGTGCTGGCGTTTCTGAAGAAAACGACCGCCCACAAGATGCCCGAGAGGGAAATCGGTTATGCAGAGGATCAACTGTAACAGCTTGCGTTGGTATTATGGACAACAATGAAATACAAAATGCTAGCTCAGAAGAGAGCAGTAGGTACAGAGATTTTACAATAGCATCTTCCAATTTGTATGGTAGTGCAAACCAATCACCGTTAATTCTCGATAATTTTAATTATGCACATTTTGAGCTGGATAAAGACAAAATTATCGTACTTGACATCCCCCGTAGTTTACGAAAAGGGGCCGATGTATTAAGACAGTATGCAATTAGCCAAGCCCGATCCTCTGACCTTCCACCACCTCCATGATATGATTATAGATGTTTAACATTGTTAATAAAGACAATAAATTCATTGTATATGATATATAACGTTCCACATCCTTCTCTCGCTTTCTTTCTCTTCCACTTCCTTTCTTTCTCGCTTGCAGTCGGTAGAATCGACAATGACTGTATCTTAGTCTCGGTCTATCATGGCGCTCATATCCCATTCTGTGTACTTGACCGACCAATCTGAAGCCTTTTTGGATTGGTATGTCTTCTATTGATGAAAGGCCTTCACGCTGAAGAGTTTCTTTCCTACTGACTTTGTTTTTTCAGATGGTGTTCTGGATTGCTCTGTACTGCTATGTCATATAGGCATGTAGTCTCTTAACTTGTATAGGATAGACTATCCACATTTCTGCTTCATAGAGCAAAGCTAACAATACTATAGCCCCATACACTTTGCATTTAACCCTGACTCAGACATCTCAGTTCTTCCACAGACGATACTGGAGTTTACCAAAAGCTGCACTGGCATTCCCCTTTATCTGTTTGTATCGGGGGTGACTGTGCGGCCCAGGTACCTGAAATCTGCACACTGAACAAGGCTCATTCTTGATGATGGTTTCCTTTGACACAGATGGTAAATTTAGCAGTTTTATAGGTTTGTAAATATACTCAGTTTTCTTTAGATGCACTTAAATACCCTCTGTGGAGTGGGCAACCAGAGTACTGCCATCTGTAAACCGCACCTCTCTGACAAGGTATCTGGTGGTCCTTATCCTGGATATGAAATGGGAGACTTTGAACAGGTTAGCATCATGCCTTTTCTGAATATAGACTCTTCGATAGTTGATTCAAATACCCTGCAAAACTTGCGTGTATCTCATTTTTGTCCCGGAGGAATGTTACACCACCCGGTGAGGTAAGCTGGGTTGTTACGTCCTTCTGTGGGCCATAAAGTTCTCTAATTCCCTGGTAGAACGCTTACATGTCGTTATCTGCTCCATGTTGTTAACATACATCTTTCTCCTCCCACCATTGAGACTTGTCTCTTGCCTCTTGCCTGTACAAGTCTTGCTTTGTAGGGTTTCGTGTTGATTGATTGCTTTTTTCTGGATTCCTCTCTTCATGCAGTGTGAACGGTAGCTTTCTTCCTACTGCACCATTGCTCCAGAACACCTTCCTTGCCTCCTATCTCATCCAATGCCCTATCCATATTTTCTACAAGTTCTTTTCTCACCTGTCTAGAAAGTTATTCATCTACATTGGCCTGCTTCGGCTGTCGTGTGTCAGTTTTCACCCTTTTCTTTTCCAATGTCAACGCTACCACTGAGTACATTATGTTGTGATCGGTGGCATGGTCAGCTCTTTTCAATACACCGGTGTCCAGGACATATCTCTTGTTTTTTTGTCTTGTACTTACATAGTCTAGAAGATGCCGGTGCTAAGGTCTAGGCTGCATCTATCTGGTCTTATGATGGATTTTATCCAGGAAGATGGACTGCTTTCAGAACCCTAACTGACCTCATGCGTTTATGGAGCGCAGGCTTCTGTTAGGGTTATCCTTTCCTTAGTCCCCAGACAGCACAATCTCAAATTACAAGGCATTAGTTTCATACCGTAACCCTGGAGGAGACTGACAGGTACTACACCTTCCCTGAGAGTTACCTGGAGCTATGAAGAACAAGGGTACTCTACGCCCCGAGACTAGATCACCCAGCATACTCAAACTACATTTTACGTAGCTGATTTTTAAATCCAGTTGTTTTATGGCAATATTAAATAGGCAAGCCTAGTCCTGTGATTGTCATCGTCCCCATGACAGTATAGTTGTAGTTACGCAAATGAAAGTAAATAAAGACAGTAAATAAATAGAAACAATGAATTTATTGCATACAACATTCTGCACAAGTGACTTAGTAATCGAGATACATAAGACAATGTTTACAAACCTCCAACCAACCCTCTCTTCTTCCTGATAGGTATATTGTACTTAAAAGGAGTCATTGAACATGACATGCGCTGTAGTTTACAAGCTGCTGCACACCTGATCTTCCATTGCCTCTATGTTGCAATTATAAATATGTAAGTCATCGAATGTGATCCACCACACAGTTGCCTTAGAAACTTCTAGTCGATTAAGACAGTATTTATGTACACCAGCTTGATCCTCCCATCTACTATATATCGCCACCGTACATCTCCACCATACATCACCACCATATATCACCACCATACATCACCACCATATATCACCACCATACATCACCACCATACATCACCACCATACATCACCACCATACATCACCACCATACATCACCACCATACATCACCACCATATATCACCACATATCCACCACCA